>JANAVB010006596.1:3412005-3482005 GCA_029216955.1 Iris pallida | reverse complement strand
CATCCATAAAGTGGCAACCAACACAGCACAAATTGATAGCAAATACAACCAACGCAGCCATAAACTGTTAACCGACATACCCATAAACTATAAATGATGTAATATTATGGCTCCCAATATTAAGACTCCCAAAATAAAGTCCCCAACAAATATTACAACCAAACATGATGTAATATAAAATAATATCTCCCACATAAAGTCTTTGTGTATGAAACATCTCCCACAATATTACTCTAATTTGAAAAAGCTAAGAGTAATCAAATTTCACATTACTAGTGTACGTGATTACAACCCATAAACTTTTTTTTTTTCGTATGTGCAAATGTACGTGCACATTACTAGTAAACTATAAATGATGTAATATAAATTCTCTCAATATTAAGGCTCCCAAAATAAAGTCTCCAACAAATATTAGAACCAAACATGATGTAACATAAAATATCTCAAAACAAAATTCTTTTTGTTTGAAATATCTCCCAAAATATTGCTCTAATTTGAAAAAGCAAGAGTAATCAAATTTCACTTGTTGATATTAATTCCACCGTCAACTGAAACGACGAAGACGTCAAACACAATAAAGTATAAATATAAATTTCAATGAAATAGTATAATATAATTAAAATAGTCTATTTCTAACTTTATAGACGTCTTCAAAATTCTAGTCAATGAAAAGTATATATCGAGGCCCAGGCCTAAGGCCCATGTCCCAGCCTGCAGGTCTTGGCTACAGGGTGGGCTGTCCTCCAAGTTTTAGAAATAGTCCTCAAGAGAACTGAACCAAAGAATAGGAGTCAAGCAAGTGACTCCAAAATCTATTCTACTATATAATAGAAAAACTTGGTGGTGAAACTTTTGAATTCCTAAAATACTCTTGAGTATTTTATATTCATGATGTTATTATGTCAACTTGTATGTCATTTATGTTTAAGAGTCAAAGCAATAAAGTTTGCATGCAAGTTTTCTTTTTTCATACAACTTTTCATATTTCAATGGTAAAATTTTCTATCCTTACCATTTTAATATTATTATTCTCAATAGAAAATTAAAAAAAGAACAAAATTTGTACTTTGAATCTCTTGGCATTATAAAAAGAATACACACATCAATAATCACCTGAAAAAGACGAAAAGATGACAACCGAGATTATGATATTCTGACTAAAATACGTGCCAAGCACGTACATGTAGACTAGTATGAGATAATAGCCTTCTTGGTTGTTGTTTGATTTTGAAAATTAGAACACATAATTGTTCATGTCCCAATCAAGATGGGGGCATAGGAACACATGTGATGAGGAGATATCCACACACACTGGTCAATTGAAAGAAAGAAGCACAAACACATATGTGGTTGCATTCACCTCTAAGAAAAGAAGATGATAAGTGTTTGTGACCATCATATAGTGCTCAAGCCTTGGTGGCTAGAGAAGTGCATTGTTGAAATACTTGTCATTCAATTGTGATTTAATTGTGATTTGTTTTCATTAGTTTTGGCATGACCGATTCTAAGGAACCTATACAAATAATAAAAAATGGTCACTTCTTTATCCACTCTAAGAGTTTTTTTTTCTTCTTTTTCCGACGTTCTAAAGATCATGTTTTCTATAAAAAAAAATTAGGAAAGCCTAAATCTAGAAATAGAAATTTCACACTTGTAACACATACAAAGGTTAAAAATTTTAGGTTTTCTTTTGATTTTTTGGGCCATGTACAATTGCACATGTTGTACATGCTCATAAACAATTCTGAATTTTGGCTTGGCCAAAAGTTTGTACAATTTTGGTTGCAAGTAGTATCATTGTCGAGACAGATTTATTTATTCAAACAAATTAATACAGAGGGTCGAAGAAGGGGAAAAAAAAAAATTCAACAACAGTATAGTGTATATTACTGCTTCATTTAACGTTAAGTTTATGTTCTAATCAACTGGCCTATTAGCTCAGTTGGTTAGAGCGTCGTGCTAATAACGCGAAGGTCGCAGGTTTGAGACCTGCATGGGCCATATTTTTTTTTTTCCTTCATTTTAAATTATTCCACTGTGTCACCACTTCTATTTTCCGAATGTTGTAGCATATGTTAATGTGGACACCGATACGCCAGAGTTTGCCATGCCATAGTGCCTTTTCTAAGTGCCTGTGTCATGTAGAGTGGTTTAGTGGGTTGTACCGGTCCAGCTCGGTGAAACGGTCCGGGGGTCGGACTCAACGTTGAAACCCCAAACTCAGTTCCACAACCGATATGAAACCCCAAACTCGTATCAACAAACACATATTTGGTATTTTTATGTTTTTTATACGACTTATGTTTTGCATCAGTACTTTCAACCTCTCTATAAGCTACCTTTGTGGTACAATAAATGAAGTTTGTAGAGAGGTTGAAAGTATATAGGTCATTTCAACAAACATAAAATATTAATCTAACAATAATAACATATATTGGAAAATGAAAAATAAATACAAAGAAATTGTTGCACCTAATTCTTCAAACTGATATATGATAATTGCGACTATCTAATTTCTTAGTACTTACTAATAACTAAATAAATTTAAAATATACATATCTTCAAGATAGAATATATTACATACAACCTTCTAGATGCTTACGTAATCTTCTTATGCTACAACTAGGTGGCCATTTGATTCGTTTTCCGCAGTGAATGCATTGAACAAGAGTTTCGCCTGAAGATTTTCTTTGGTGTTCAACATTCTCATTATAAATTCTGTTAAAGTTGTGCCAAATTTCTGACCTTACTCAATAATGAAGCCCTCCTCCTTTATTGCTATGTACCCCCAAGGTTGCTCGGATTGAGGTCCTTATACTTCTTGAAGTTGTGCGAGTTGATTTTGATGATCTTATGATAGTTGTTCATTTTCCATTGTAGTGAAAAAGAGCTAATTTACCGAACAAAACATAAGACCGATTGTAAGTTTAGAAGAGAAACAAAATTTGTTGGGGTAAATTTGGATGAATTAAGAAGCTCTATTTATAAAAAAAATTCGGATGCCAAATGACAACAAATACCTAACTGTTATAGGTATATTTTGGTCATTTCCAGCAAAATAACCAAAATATCCCTTAATAACGTTCAAAAATGGTTTTAAATGAGGATATTGGGTAAAAATACCCCCTAAGACCAAAAAAATGATCTTAATGTGGTTGTTGGAGGATTATTTTTTACAAAAATAACCCAAACGTTTTAATAACGGCTAATAGGACATAAAAATGGTAAAACAACCCCCAACAGTTAATTATAAAGGAGGGGCCCACATCACATTGGTGGGGCGGGTCGACCGCGACTGGAACATGTCCTAATCGGGCTCACCCACCGGGGTGGGTCGGGTAGACCGCATTTGGGAGTAAAATCTCGTCCAGATCCGGTAGGGAGTACAGGCCCACGTTGAAGGGAGTGAAACCCAACCCGACCCACTGTTGGGGTGGGTCGGGATGAGTTGCAAGCCCGGATCGACCCAGCGTGGGTTTGATAGAGCCGAACACGGAGCAGGCTTCGGGGCCCCTGGCCCACAAAATACCTTGAATGCCATGTCTTACAACGAACATGGACATGACATCGAATTTGGAGCGAAATAATTATGGAAGTCTATTCTTCAGCCTACACATGAGGTAGGCTAAGGGAGGAGTTCCATTTATTTTTGAGTTTCATATTTTCAACCCTATATTTGAAGATTATGGAAGTATATTTTGTGTCTTAATTTGGCCTTTCTATATTTATGGGAAAGCCAGGCCTTCTCATATTTGTAGCTACATTGTCCAGGAATTTGGCACAGTGTATGGTCAACATTAGGTTGATACTCGTTTATGTTGCAGGGACATGTACAGGAAAGGGCACAATACATGAATACTGAGTTTGGGGGAAAAATTGTGGAAAATAAGAAATAGCATTCCATGAAGATGTGTAAACAGTTCCTCAAAAATTGCATCCCCCAGCTCCTTGAAAGGGGATTTAAAGATTGAACACCAGAGGAAAGAACACAAATATGGAAAAATCTCAACCTACTATCACTACTACAACATCTCAATCAATTGGTGGCAGCTGCTTAAACCTCCTATGAGCACAAGGATGATCTTCCCAAAAGGAACCCTAGGCGCGATTCTGAATTGAACTGTAAGATCACCATAATAATAATATATGGAATTACAGGACCAAGAAAACATAAATCTATCTATTTATGGATAGTCAAACTGTTCAACTATTACAATCTATCCAGGCTATAACTTTATACATCACATGCATTTCTTCATTACTGAAGATCACATGTATTATCGCAAAGATCAAACAAACAAATGTAAGATATGAACAACCTAGCATCAAAATCTCTGTACACTCTCTATAACCCTCGAAGGGATTCTGAAACTCTTTCCTAATTCCCAAGAAAAATATATATATAATATTATACAGTGTGGAAGTATCGACACAACGCTCCATAGATCAGCCAGGTGTGCTTCTTCTGGACCGTGCAGCCTTTAATTATTCCCCAGAGTCCCTCCAACACTTTGATTTTGATCTTCAACAAATGTTTTCTACGAGCAAAATAATATACGCATGTCCCATTCCTGGAGGATGAGAAGAAAAATTAGGCATTCAACAAGAGAGATGGCAAAACACTAAATGCCATAAAAACTGAACTCTTGTTTGAGAGGACCATTAGATTGATAGAAACCTCCACTGGCTCAAGATAAAGATCTTATTTGAGGTATTTTGTTATAAAAGCTGTGTGGTTGAGTCAGCAATAACAAGGTACTCTTAACAAGAAGCACAGAGTTTTATCCGATTTCTAGATGGGGAATATCTTGACCACAAATTAAGTTTCCTGTTTCTCTTGATATTTTCGGACTTCAGAACCTTCAGGTTAGGGTTACGTCACATAAATCTGAAGGGACAAGAAAAATATTTGTTCTGCAGTAGTTTATGCTTTTTTAATGTGAACTTAAAAGTAGACTTGTATATAATTCAAGATCTTGGTCTGAACTCAAATTGGTTAAAGTAGGGGATCAGCAACTCCTTTATTGATTTTGTTCATTGTATACATTTACTTATTTTGTTCATTGCATAGATGTTATGCATCAGGAATATGTATCGGTTAGACAGTTATGCTCTTGTTAAGGTTATTATGGTTAAGAAATTTAAAAGAGGATGAAAAATAAGCTTAAGTTAAAAAAAAGTGTAGACATAAGATGGAGTTGTGCTTACTCTTCAAAGCAAGTTGAATTTCTATCCCGTGCATCATAAGAAGACCCCTCGTGCCAATGTCCTCTAAGTATCATCATACAATTGCACATTTAGCTGTCCTCAAATCTTCAGGAGCATTCAAAAAAACCGTGCTACTTCTCTGTATAGTTGTTCCCCGTCAAATGGTTTTGATACGTAGCCATCCATACCACATTTCAAGCACTCCTCATGCGTAGCCTGTATCACATCCGCCGTCATAGCTAATATAGGAGTGTGCCAGTGCAAGACATTGCCATAAGCTTCTAATGTCGTTTCTCCATGCTTTATACGGTCAATTACATGGTTTTCCATCTCCCGTATCCTTCTAGTAGCTTCAAACCTAAGGGGGGAAAAGTGTCTCAATTAAGGATGAAAAAGTACTCCAAATGTGATCTGAGATGGATGAAATCTAGAAGATTTGAGAATCAACTGTAAGGCAAACCTCAAAAAAATGTATGTACTCGCAATTAAGTTTGGAAATAACATATACGTATGAACTATTTTACATTTGAAGGTCATATAGCTGCATTGGGATATCATGATATGTGGTAAAGCGGGTTGGTTTTTTAGAAAATAACTCTTATACTAATATCTAAAGAATAAGTGTCTACATGGATTGGGAGAAATTACTACAATACAAAAGTATAATTAGAAGTTTCATTCGAAGTTCCTCTATAGATTATTCTCTCCTTTAGTCGTACAAGAGAACATCTCTTTTCCTACAAAAGAAAAGGTTAGCAGATATCGTCAATTTACAAACCCTAATGCTTTCAAATCAGAGTAGTAAGAAAACAAGTTCTCTGTTCTTAAAGTAAAAAAAAAGAAAGAAAGATCAATAATCAAAGATAATGAGAAAGCATGATATTTCATAAGGGACATCAAAACATAGATAAAATGATTTCCCGGTTAGCATTAAGGATAAAAGAAATTAATTTCAAACTTAGTTGAACCTATTCATAAAAGTATATCTAAAACAGAAAGTAAAAGAACTATTATACCCATCCATTTCTGGCATTTGAATGTCCATAAAACAAGCATCGAACTTGTGTGGCGGCCTGAGCATTGTGATAGCCTTCCCCCCACTTTCCGCACAAGTAACTTCAGCTCCATACTTCTTCAAAGCACCGGCTGCTACTCTAAGGTTCACCATATTGTCATCCACAACCAGTATATGCCTCCCATGGAGGAGGCTCCGTAATGACAAACTAGGTTGCCCTCCATTTCGGTAGTTGTCCTTTTCACCAGTACCCATAGCTTGTTGCAGAGAAGCAAGTAGCATATTTGTTCTTAGGGGCTTCATAATTATACTCGAAACATGTTCTGATGCGTTAAGAGGATCGCTCTTCGTAGTGCTTGCTGGATTTGCAAGAAGGAATACTTTTGGGGCTTCTAAAGGATCGTCTTTTCTTAATATACTCAGAAAAATAGGCCAGATCTCAGCATCCTTTAACCAAGTCTCCTTGTCAATAAGAACCATTTTGACAGACAACAGCTTACTTGTTACTCTTGGAATGACTTGGTTTATCCCAACGGCGACCTCAGTTTGAATTCCAAGCCTATGGAGATGATACCCTGTCACCTTTGCACGGGCTGGCCTGTGGTCTACCACCAATGCTCTTGTTCCTTGAAACTCCAGCGCTCTGTGCCCATTTGAACTGTTGGATGTTCTTGAAAGAACAGCGGTAAAAGTGAAGGTAGAGCCAATGTGGTGTTCACTCACAAACCCGATCTCTCCTTTCATGAGACTAACCAAACACTTACTAATGCTTAGTCCAATACCAGTGCCCCCATGAATCCGAGATATTGACGGGCCTACTTGCATAAAGGGGGTGAACACTCGAGATTGGGCTTCTCGGGGAATCCCCACACCTGTGTCTTCCACTGATATGATGAGGTTTATAAGATCGGAAGAATGCGACAAGAAAGATTGCTGGAATCCAGGGAGGTCCTGATTGAATATCTTGAAGTTCTCCCAACTTCGCCTTCTATCTACTACGGGAAACCCACTTAAGGTATAAGTAGATTTCACTTCGGATTCTATCTCTAAAGAACTCATCATTAGCTCTTCAACAAGATGGACAGTAACAAAGATATGTCCTTTTTCTGTGAACTGCCAGAATAGAATATCTAGTTTAAGATATTTACCTTGAGTGAATTTCTTATAAAAATGCAGTTAAGATCTATACCTTAATTGAATTTCCCACGAGATTTGTGATGATTTGCCGTATTCTACCAGGATCACCGGTAAGGACTTCTGGGACCTGATCAGAGACATACACTGCCATCTACTCTTGCGGAATAGTCGAAGATGGGAGTTAGAGGGTGAATATACAATGGTCACAGGATAACAAAATTATGGAGTGTAAATGCCTTACCTCTATTCCTTTTTCCTGTGACTTCCCGTAAAACAGTGACAGGACATTATCCAAAATAGTTCTCAACTCAAATTGGACAGCTTCCAGCTCAAGCTTCCCAGATTCGATCTTTGCTTGATCCAGGACTTCATTTATAAGTGATACCAGAGCTTTCCCGCTGGCTTGGGCAGTTCTCACATAATCTTGTTGTGTCATATCCAAGTCAGTGTCCATAAGCATTTGCAACATGCCTGAAAGGCGGAAATTTGTCAAATATCCAATCATGGTGAGTCACTCAAATGCGTAACAAAAATGTAATGCATGTACCCATGTAAAGGGAATTGCACAACCAGCACTTTCCATTCAAATTGTGGATGTTGATGATACTACGCAACACTTTTTTACGTGCGTTGGTACATTGATAAAATATTACTCCTTTTTTCACATTTTCTAGTTTTACTCGGTTATCACTTACATTGGTTGCATGAACTTAAGTTGCATGACCGAAAAGGTAGGTCCACGTATCTATCAATGGTCCTTCTAAGTTTTACCACAAATCCATCTCTCTGATAGCTACCTCGGCTAGGAACAAGTACCAGCTCAAATGGTCAAATAAGGTTGGCAGGTGGGAATAAAAACTTTTCAATTCTTTTGTTGAGCTTGTGCTCCATAGCCGACACCATTCAGGTGGGATAAGATAAGCCATAGATAATGATGAAGTTATCCCAATCTAGCATTAATTTTGATGTGAACCAACAGCTATATAGTTTATTCAACGCCCAGAGATAAAATGAGAAGTGCGTGTATATGTAGGAAATTGCAAATATATTTTAAACCTTACCTAAAACACCATTCATCGGAGTCCTGATCTCATGGGAAACTGTTGCCAAGAACTATAAAAACATGAAAGTGCAATAATTAGCATCAAAGCATGAAACAAACAAGAATAAGGTTATGAAAGATTAGCAGTCCTCAGAACAAGCTAACAAATATGAAATAACATTATGAAAGCTACCTGAGATTTTGCAACATCTGCTGCTTCTGCTCGTTTCTTGAGTTCCATCATTTCTCGGTAATCATCTTCAACTTTTGCAATGCGGTTGACCGTGGCGTGGAATATATATCCAATAAGCATAGCAATAACAAGGGTGCCAATTGATGTTGTTATTGCAAGCCATGGCAATGTTGGCTTGTGCTTGAACCTGTTAATGATAATTAGTTTGGGGGAGAAATACAAGGAACATTCCAAGTGCTTATGATTCCTAAAAGATTTTCTAACTTTTAGTGTACTAGTTCTCTATCTAGTAATTATTCAAGTATAATTGCATTTTGGCAATAATAGAAAGTTATCGAAAAGTTAAGAACTCAAAAACTTCTGAAAGTTAAAGCAAAAAAAAGAAGCAACAAAATCTTTATCCCAAAATATTGGACTTTGCAACACTAAGTACAAGCGTAAATTATAGAAAACCTCCATATTATTTTTGTCAATAACAAAATCAACCTATGACAAAGGAGAGAGAAAAATGAGCATGCCACCATTCGTTGGCCAAGGTAGCCATTCAGCACGAGATGAAGGGAGGTCAAGGAGGAAGAAGGGAGAGAAGAACAATATAATAACACATTAAGATTTTTTTTCTTTTTCTATTTTGTAAAGTTTGGCAGTACCAATAGATTTAAATAAAATTGGAAACTACATATACAAGGGCTGATTTGTATAGAAAATAATTAAAAAATTAACTGATATTACCAGATGTCTGTTGTAAAAGGATAATGGAAAAAAGAACATACTACATTATTTCCTTTACGATTAAAAAGGAGGCAATAACAAAAATAGCAGCACTAAATCCATCATTAGTTCATTACCCATCTAAAAGTGTTCCTTTTACCGTAAGTAAATAGTACATATTTGAAGGAAAACAAAAGAAGTTGTAAATATAAAACTCCCCGGATTACATTCAAAGTTGCAATTTTTTACGTATAATCATGTCAATCCTTAGAGAATAATTTGGTTTCATAAAATGAAGGAAAACCTGGCAATAAAACAAGAGTTCTTTTAATACATATAGAAATAGCAGTCTACAGCATCACAATATGCCAAGAGAGAGGAAATTTACCTGCAATGCATCTCATGCTTTCTCAATGGATCCCCAAAGTTAAGGGTGCTGTTATGATATATACTGTTGCCCGTCACATTTGAACCATACATGCTGATTGGTACTGAAGGATCAGTAGTATCATACACATTCACAATAATGGATTGCTTACATGCAAGTTGGTGAAGTAACTTGTCTACTAATGCTTCTATATCAAAGATTCCACCCAAGTACCTACGGAACCAAAAGAGCCCTGAGTTTGACCAGACTAGAAGATAATGTACTGTTATCCGTAAATACGTAGGAAGCTACAACTTGTATAACTCACCCAATGGCTGCTTGGATACGTTTAGATGGGGTTGCGTCAGATGGAAGTTCTGATTTGTAGACCGCATATGTCAGTATCACACCGAGACGTTTTGATTTAAGCAGACGGAAAGGAGCAGTAAGGACCCCCTTCCCAGATGCTCTGGCACGTAGGATGTTGTCGCGATCTTCCTGTAGATGACCAGATTTCTTCAGAATGGTGATAAAACAATGGGGTAAGATGCAGAACCTGTTTCAATTTTGAAGTAACCAAACCTAATCCATTTAAGGTTAGCTTGCAATTGCCAATCACCAAGCAATACTAAATGAGCTGGCTGATGATAAGCAAGCATTAGTTCAACATGTGCTTAAGGTTGGAAAACGCTTACTCGTAGTCAAACATGGAATTATAGGCAACTGATGAACCAGAAAGCATGCAGATTAAATGAACATAAGCACACAATCTCAAGTGCTATAAGGCAATTTGGACCAAGTACACAAAGTGGTGAGTGCGACCTTATGTGGCATGTTATTTAGAAGTCATCTTAGGTTGCAAGTTCCCAACCAAGGACGCACTTATGCATCAACTTGGTGCCTCATCCATGTCGTTTCTGTGTATCAGACACAAATGGGACACCAACACTGATGGCATAACCTTGTTTTGTGTTTGTAGCATTTTCTGTTGTGTTTGTTCCCATGTCCCGTGCAACATAGTTATCGATTTGTCCCTGAGTTCATTCTCCATGTCACTAAAAACGAATTCCACTCCCATATGTTTTACGATATGTAGATCATGAATATTAGTATTCATCCTGACATTAGCAATTATTATGATAACAATCACATGCAAAATTACATCATGATAATGCATATACGGGTTTGCAATAGGTTCAAGTAATGGTAACAATTTATTAAGTGAGCTAACACACTAGCCCATCCCCCACACCATAGGTTCCCTTCCTCTTTCCCATTTAAAGAAGATAATAAGTTGATTAAGAATGACAAGTCATTATCATCTCGCTGAAAATAAGGGTCTGAAATGAATTCAAAAAACCACCATATTTAAAACTAAAAATGAGGACTTCACCTTCCCCGACAACATATCAAAAGATATCACATGTTTAAAAGTGTCCTGAGCAAAGATGACAGGAGCGTACTCCTCTTGCACGGGGGACGTTTCTGGAGTCTCGAGGCCCAAGTCATCTTCACGAGCTGGGGACTGATCTTGAGAATCCATTTTCTTTATAGTCCACCCTTGTTGCTTCTCGAACTCTGCTCTCTCAGAATGTAACACCTTCACAGCATAGGCCACACCACTGGTTAGCGGCCTCTCAAAGGCAGTTGTTTCGGCGTACCTTGCGAAAGTCATCTGCAGAATGAGAAGTTAGTATTCACATTTTCACTGTCAGAGATTTCTCGTGAATCTGAAATATAATTTAAAAGACTGTTGCACGAATATGACACGTAATTATACAGACAGGGGACACGGTCAGGGCATTCATTTTAGGGCCCTGGTGGTTTTCGGACCGTTTGTCTTGTGTCTGAAATTTCTCTGACACGAGTCAATACAGATACAGCACTTCCGGAGTGCCCATGCTTCCTAGGTAAAACGCGTCTTCTCTCTTTCTTTCTCCCAACCATAGACAATTTACATGTCATCGCCTACTAACTGCTAGTCTAGATAATTAAACAAACAAATCAGGAAGGAAGAACTACCATAAACATACTTATTGGACTTGTCAACTGCATAAAGTCTTTAGAGGTTAACACTTGTTCTACCTTATTCCAAGTAATGGTCCTAATCGGTTACACCGTACACTTATAGGAAGTAATCAAAACATCTGCCTCAGAGCCGTGTCTGTATCAGGTTGCACGGGACACATGTCGCACACATTACGGACACTCGAGATACACTAGGGCGTGCCAAAAAGCATTGTTCTTCCCGTGTATCCATGTCTGTATCGTTTCATGGCGTGTTTGTGTTGATGCAACACGCCTAATGCTTCTTTTTTTGTTCATCTGCCATTGTCAAGAACTACCAAATGTGGAAAGTTGGTACTTGGACGATGGCATTTACTTTGAATTCAATGCACCAAGTTACATAATTTAATCGAACGATTATCAAATTACGAACTTCAATACCTACTATGCAACTAGGGAAAGCACCCAACAATCTAGTATTTAGCTACTCATGAACCTTGTGAGCAATCACCCGAATAAAACTCGTATTATACGTGAATTTTTCCGTATCTTTCAGAAACGTATAATACTTGCGTACTTTTGAAAGATTCGAACAGTACATAAATTTTAAGCACGCGAAGTTTTAAACGTGCTCCGTATACGTTACTGAAAATTTTGGCACAAAAAACGTGGTGGGAACCTGTTTAATTAACCAAATTTTACAAACCGAAATTTTTTCCGTTTGCCGAATTGCTAACAGGGCTCATGAGTGAATAAGCAAAGCATCAAACGAAGGCCGATACCTGGTCGATGGCAGAGGGCTCCTTGGAATGGTGGAAAGTAGAGACCAGGATCGCCAGCGCCTGGAGGTGGTTCATGCTGACATTGAACTGGTCCTGGAGCATCCTGGCGCGCTCATCGCACATGCTCGCGAGCGCCTCCCTCCTCTTCTCCGCGGCCTGCGAGTTCATGAAGCAGAAGATCCACAGGGAGCCCAGGACCCACCCCACCACCCAGAGGAACAGGAGCTTCCTCCACCAGGTCTCCCTGACCCTCTTCGAGCCGAAGTAGTGGCAGTAGAGGTGGCTCCTCCACGCCCTCGGCGAGAGCCTCTCGGACAAGTCGAGCAGGAGCTTGCTCTTCTCGTGGAGGAAGCCACTCCTCCGCTCCATGGCCTGGGCATTAACGAACCAGTTCATCCACCAGCACAGCATCAAGACCAGGTACAGGAGCACCAAATCCAAGCCCAGGGCGTGGAGAAAGCTCATTCAAAGCAGGAGGAAACGATGGCACTCTGCCAAAACTGTAGCCTTTGGGAGCCAAAGTTGGGGACTTTTGGAGCAACACGAATATAATTTTTGGAAATATTACTGTTTCCAAACTTAAAAGAGAAACTTAACCAAACAGTAGCGAGCAGAACCACCACTAAACCTCCACAAGCAGAATCCTATCAAAATCAACACCCAGACACAACAAAATCCTCCCTCTTTTGCCAAAAAAAGCAAGAAAAGAGGAATTTTCGGAACTATCTCTATTTCTGAAGCTTCCAAGCAACTGGGATTGGGATTCTAAGAAGAGCCCATGAAGGAATCCACCAAAGAACACAGACCCAGATCACAAAGATCCAATTTTTAGGCAGGAAAAGAAGGTTACAAGCAACTGGAGTGAGAATTTGACTAGAAGAAGTGAAGGAACCGGCCAAAAAAGGGTGACCCAGATCACAAGATCCAACCTTTAGCAAGAAAACAAGCTTGGAACCGACCGGAAAGAGAATCTAACAAGTGCCCACGAAAGAAAACAAGGCCAAGATCAAGAAAGATGCAATCTTTAGCAAGGAAATGGAGCAATATCTAATAAATTGGAGAGGTTGGGATGGAATGGGAGAGGAGAATGAGGAGGTGATGACGATGATGATTCCTGGGCAGGTGAGTGGGAGGAGATTCTTTTGGGAGGGAATGATGGGGAATATGGTAGGGAGCCATTATCTACACATCAAATGGAACTCCAATAAACAAAAATAATAATAAAGGAAACTTGAAAAAAATAATAATAAATAAAAACAAAGGAAGAGAAGAAGAGAGAGAGAGAAAGAGAGAGAGAGCATCCACTTCAACCCACTCTCCACAAATCACTTCTCTTCCTTTTTCTTTTCCTTTCTTACTTTCTCTATCGGGGGAGAGAGAGAGAGAGAGAGAGTGAGTGTCTCTTTCTCTCTCTAGACAGCCCAATCAGAAGCAGTGTACAAAGCCTGCACGCAAGTGCTTCTGGTTCTCTGTGGGGGCCCTTCTGTGGAGTATGGACCCCCCCCTCCAACTCAACATGACCAAAATGTCCCTCTCCTATCATCTTCTTCCCCCACTAATCTCTCATGGTGCAAGGGGAAGAGGGGATGCTTTAGTGGAGTTTGGCCAAATGGGTAGGTGGGGGTTGAGGTGTAGCCGTGCGTCATCCGGTCATGCCACGTGTAATTTGTGCTTATGTCGACTTCGACTTCAGCGTCGGTCGACATACTGGGACACCGACTATCATCCTTCCGTGTCGTGTCCGTGTTCGTGTTACCATATGATATGATAATTGTCATGTCGTTGTATTTGTTGTGTTTGTCTTAGCTGGTCATATCGGAGTTCACCGTAAAGAATTTCGAAAATATCACATATCGATAACAAATGACGATATGTAGGAGAGATATATCTGTATAAGTTTATATACACATGAACATATAGACATGTCGTGAGAGAGGTAAAAGCCATGAGAGAGAGAGAGAGGTTCAAGTGTCGACTAAAATAAATACATTAGTATCGGTCAAAATTGATATGTTACACTTTGTCAACCGAAATAGATATTTTTTTGATCATCTTGTTTCCGCCATTAAAGACTGGAACTAGAGGATATTGGGATAATCAAAACTATCGAAAATCGTACAATTCATGGCTAGATTGGTTCTCATTTGTAAATATTTCATTTCAATGGAAGACACTGAATGGGGATCTCATGATTAATAGTTTAGCGTTTTTGACCATTTTGGCATGGTGAAAATGGTAAACTTTGAAGCCCAGACACATGTCACTTGCCATTTTGGCCAAGATATCAATAGAAAACAACAAAGTCTATGTTTCAAACGGGAATCAAATTAGTTCTCAAAAGCAATAAAATCTTCGAAAAACAATACAAACACTTGAACTTGGTGAAGAGTAGCTGAGGAGATAGTTGTCGACTCGATTTTCTAATAAAAATCGAATTGGATGTTATAATGAAAAGTCAAATAAATTTTGGGTTGGATAAATTCGAAATATTGTTAGAACAAGTTTAAGGTTTTTTTTTTTTTGGGTTCGTGAAAGTCCATCGTTTATAAAATTTACTATTCCGACAGACTTTTCAATAAAAAAAACAGGTACATATATTAAAAAAAAATAACACTCAAAGCTGACTATAAAATATGGAATCAAAGTATTCGGACTCGGCCTCGAACTCGAACTCGAGTTCTACACAAATCCTACCGGAATGGAGTAGATTGAACTTTAAAAAGAGGTGGGGACTACTAATAAATGTGGAGTTGTGTGTGTGTAAGCTTGGACTTGGTTTCTTTTGGAATTTTGCATAGCTTTGGAGAGGGTTGAGGAGATGATAAGGGGTGTGGTGGGGGCCTCGCCAAAGTTCCATCCTCCATTGGAAGATTGCCATTGTGGTTTGGAGAAAACGCACTCTCTCTCGAGGTTTGATCTTGATGACAAAACTCTAAAAAAAAAAAAAAAATGAGAGAGAGGCCCCCTTCCTTCCTTACTTCCATAATTGGGTGGAGGGATAATGGGCATGTGTTAGTTCTAAAAAAAGGCTACAAAAGAGAGCAAGATAAATGGTATATTCTTCTTCTTGTGTGTGTGTGTGTGTGTGTGTGTGTGTGTGTGTGTGTGTGTGTAATGTTGATCTAAGTATATAACAACACATGGCTGCCCATTTGGATAAGATGACAAATGGTTGTGTGGTGATGGAATCTAAGTAAAAAAGGTCTTCTAAATGTAAAAGTATTTGAGTGCATTAATACATGTCACCACTTAGCTCTTGGCATCCTTCATTGATAAATGTTAATTGAATTCATTTTGTTTAATCTATGCCATTTGTATAATTGCAATTACACAAGTAATCACTTGTAAGTAATTGTAAACAGTATTTTTAAAAACCAGACCATAGATTGGCCCGGCTAAGGCAATGTGCGTCGGGTCAAATTGGTTCAACTGCTAGATTAACTTTAGTAACCCAAATTTAATCTCTTATGGATACTAATGTTTACAAAAATACCAGTTTTAAAAAAAACACTGGATCAATACTGAATCGAACAAAAAAACTACTAGTTTATGGGTGAACCGGCCGGTTCGATCCGGTTTTTAAAACACTAAATGTAAATGTTTAGCCAAACAGCCCTTGAGAATACCATTTAATGTTTGTCACTTGGATTGAAGTGATGGTGTCATTAGGCCATCTCGAATGGCGATTTCTAAAATTAAGTTTCTATCCTACTTAGCATTTTACTTTAATAAAATTTCTATCCTAGTTGGTAGAGTTTCTATATAAAAATCACAAACAAAAAATACTCTTCAATGGTTCTTCATTTCTATCATATGTGTCAACAAATAAAATGATCAATTTAGTGATGTGGGGTCCAATATTAATTGGTATAAGAGATGAAGAATTACATGAAAGTTTTTACATGTAGGAACGCTCATAGAAACTCTCTATCCTATATCAATGCCACCTATGATCGAAATTGGGATAGAGAGCACCATTGGTAGAATTTTTTTCAAAAATTAGTTTATACCATAGAAATAGGGAAGATAGAAACCCACATTGGGAATATATAAAATTGGGTTCCCATCCTACTTGGCTGAGTACTTTAAGCAAATTTATATTCTAGTTGTTAGGGTTTCTACGTAGAAATTGAACAAACAAAAATATAGTCTCCAATGGTTCTCTATTTCTATCATATGTCTATCATATGTGTCAACAAATGAAATGATCACTTTAATGTGTGAGGTCCAATAATAATTGTCATGGGACAAAAGTTCCTATAAGAGTTTCTACATGTATAAACCATTGTAGAAATTTTTCATCCTACATCAATGCCACCTATAACAGAAATGGAGATAGAAACCACCATTGGGAGAAGATGTTTTTCTAAAATAAAATGGGTTTATCGCATAGAAATAGGGGAGATAAAAACCCCCACTGGAGATGGCCTAAACGCGATAATCTCAATTCTCATTCAGTGTTATTCAGATTGGCGACCCATTGGTCCCAAACTATTCCAACTATTCCGTGCCAAACCACATCCGTACGTACCATTTTCCAATCCAGGAATCTCCACACCGACGACTCAACGATCCCAAATCCTTTTTTCATAATTCTGTTTTTTTGTAACAACAGTACAATATATTCCATATTTCTATATATCAAGTTAACAACAATATTGTTCTCTTTTATCTTGATTGTTTTACATAGCATCAACAATCTTATGGAATATAGAAGAAGAAAAAAACTAAGAAGAGTTTTTTTCTACTAAAGTGTGAAAGTAAAGGAAAATAAGATCAGAATCACCCAATATTTTATCAAGTGTCATTCCGTCCCGATCATATAAGTATCTGAAATAATTTATCCGCGTTAATTCAAGTCAAACTAAACCCTTTAACACCGCACGGAACATGATATTACACCATATGTCCATCTCTTTGTTTCCATCTAGGCCCAACGTGCAGACAAAGTTGTACGCTCAAATAGGTATTTTGAAAATACGTTCAACGAAATTTTCATAAAAAGATAGTTGAGCAAAGGTTCATTCTCAAACTATAGTCCAACTAAATGAATGACTTTCGTTGAGGCAGAAAAAAAATCGTGTCCTAGTGCCAATAAGAAAGATTGTTCATTAAAACTAAAAAGCTAAAGAAAAGTATTTGAAGGAAGAGGTAAGTTTGCAATATTTACTACATTTGAAAATTCATCAAGTCAAACTATTAGTTTGTAATCAATTTCAAAAGCTTCCATTAAGGTGTACTTTGGGTTTGAAAGCCATGAAATGGTTTTAAATCTTAAATTATGGCAAGTTTAGCTATCTTGAAGGAGTTTAATACTAATCTAACTCAATTAATGCCCACTTAATGGATTGTCACTCAATTTGGGCCAACAAGGAACCATTTATTTCCATAATTTAAAACACAGCCATCCAAGAATAAGAGCAAAGTTGTTGATCATATAGCCTTATCCGAAATTGCCCTGACTTTGAAAGAGATGGCATGACATTCAAAAAAGGAGGCATGTGCCATTTAAACATAGTAGAACTATGTGACTTTTTACATTTCTTTGGATTACCTACAGTTAGTTGGGGTTATTGAGTAATAGGATCTCCTATAATAATTAAAATTAGGATTTGGATTTCAAAAATGAACGACAATTGGTTTGGATTTCCAAATTACTGTTTATTTGCCTACGTGAACAGTTATTTTAAAAATTCAAATTCTAACGTCGGTTATTTTCGAGATCCAAATTCTAATATCTACTATTATATGAGATCTAATTTGTATGAATATCACTTTCACTAAAAGTGTACATAGGTTGAGTAGACAATGTAATATGCATTGAGTTTGGAGCCATGACATGAAAAGTTTGAGTTGGCTCATTTTTTTATTTTTATGCATATAGAAGTGCATGATCTCTTAGATTGAGTCAATCACATGCATGCATGTTTAGATGGTTGATTGGCTTGAACTGATCAATCCTACGCATAAACCTAGCTTAAGTTGTTGGACCAAATCTCATCTTTCACTATTGGTCCATAATTTAAAAACATACGAAGCAGCTTTCTTTCTAATGTCTCGGTACGAGTTTAATTAATAGCCCCACAGTGTATATATATATATATATATATTACTAGCCAATAGGACTATTTGCCTAATCCATCAAGTCTAGGTACATAGTACTATAGTTAACTTAGAATCGCACACATGTAACACATTTATATATTTTAAAATAGTATAAAATATTTAAAATAAATTAATTTTTTTAGATAGTAAACCTTTATTGTAGTTGAAAGTACACACATACACACACATTTTATATATATATATATATATATATATATATATATATATATATATATATATATATATATATATATTGTAGTTGAAAGTACACACATACACACACATTATATATATATATATATATATATATATATATATATATATATATATATATAATGTGTGTGTATGTGTGTACTTTCAACTACAATATATATATATATATATATATATATATATATATATATATATATATATATATATATATATATATATATATAATTTTTTTTTCCCCTCCGGGCTCAGTTCGTGGCACTATGTCGACAGGCCTCCGACGTTGCGGATGCCACGCATCACACTGGCCAATTCATCATTGTCCTGACCAGCGCCTCCGCTCGAGGCCGCAGCCAAATGGCCGTCGAGCCACCCCGAGTGGAGTGAGTGGGAGCGTGAACCCGCAAGGGCTCGAACTCACAACCTCCCATATATATATATATATATATATATATATATATATATATATATATATATCATGTGGTAGCTTACGTCTCGTATGACATGACAGATGAGAAAACAAATTTTAACATTAATATTAATATTAATATTAATATTAATATTAATATTAAAGGTTAAAATTAAAATTAACATTAAACTTAAAATTAAAATTAATATTAATATTAAAAAATAATTAATTAATTTTTTAGGTTAAAATTTGTCATGTCACGTCAGCTGTCACCTAAAGAGAAAAAGTTTGAAAAGGACATTTTGGAATTACCAATATCATTACACACACACACACTCTCTCTCTCTCTCTCTCTCTCTCTCTCTCTCTCTCTATATATATATATATATATATATATATATATATATATATATATAGAGAGAGAGAGAGAGAGAGAGAGAGAGAGAGGGGGGGGGATCCGCATCCCCTCACTTTTGCATCCCTCATGCATCCCCATGTTAACACCCGTTGGATATTTATTTAAGTCATCTAATCTTAACTGTTGAAAAATCAACGGTTAAGATTTGATGACTAGCAAGATCCAATGGATGTGAAAGGAGGGATGCAAAAGTGAGGGGATGTGGATCCCTTCTCATATATATATATATATATATATATATATATATATATATATATATATATATATATATATATATATATATATATATATCTTTTTCATATATATATATATATATATATATATATATATATATATATATATATATATATATATATATATAAAGTCATCTAATCTTAACTGTTGAAAAATCAACGGTTAAGATTTGATGACTGAGCAAGATCCAATGGATGTGAAAGAGGGAATGCATGGGGAATTGTCACTCCCCAATCCGGGAATACGTATTTTAATACGTAAACCCATAAATTGTATTTACCTTGAATTTATACGATATTTATTATGCAGTATTTCTTCATGCATTTCCCAAAAATATTCGACAAAATATTATTTCCTAATTTATTTTCTGCATTTGGGCCTACAGTTTTGGCTCATTTGGATAACCTATTCTTGGTTCACCCATGGTTCATCATGAACCCATGGGTTCAAGATTCTATATAATAACCCATCTCCTTCTCTCTCCTCTCATTTACTTCTTCTCATTTACTTCCTCCACCAACCAAGGCAAGTACCAACTTGCTCAAGAGAAGGATCCATAATTTTGTTAATGATTCTTACAAAACTATTTGCCAAAACATGTTCTTCTCCTCAATCTATACTAGTTTAGAACTTGAAAATTTCTATTTGAAGCTTTGATTTTTGTAGATCTAAGTTTTAATCATTTTCGGATTTCCTTAGTTTTGATCTATTTTCGTTGAAGTTTTGTGGGTTTTGATGCTTCCATGTGGAAGAGAATTTCATTTCACCCAAGTTGGAACTTTGGAAATCCGGATTTGGAGTTCGGATGACCAAGTTATGTTGTTTTTGAAGTTTTGGGTTCTGCCATAGTGTTCTTGCTGTTTGGAGAAGACAGTGAGCAGTGTGCAGAGCATCTTAGCTCACGCATAATGAGCTACGCGCGCTCTTTAGCGCTGTGTACGCAGACTTAGGTATGTTTCCTGTTGGAAGCGTGTCTCCCGTAGCGTGCGTGACTTTTCACCTACGCTGCTCCCTGTAGCTTGCGTGACTTTTCACGCAGCACTCTCCCTTGAGCTTGCGTGACTTTTCATGCTGCTCTTTCCCTTGAGTCTGCGTGACTTTTCACGCAGCACTCTCCCACGTGGCGTATTTGTAATGATGCATTACACTAAGGAGGGTAGCACATGTTGACATACTGCATGAGAGTCCAAGATTTCACCTAGGGTTAAACTAGGCAACTAAATATACTAGATGCATGGGGAGGGCAGAGTCCCGAGATCGTGTTACACCAGTCGCCCTGAGATATTGTCTTGGCGCGCCGGCTGGTCTCCACGGATACTGTGTCATCCGCAACGAGTGGATGACTGTATCCGATTAATTCCTGCTATATATTACATGTCTTGGCAAGGTGGCCTCATGAGGGACCTGTGCTCCATGACACCTGTCTACGCGAACCCCTGGGTTGGCTAGCCTTGCTGGAAAGATACGATCTGAGGATTTTTCTAATAACATGACGCGAGGATAACCTCGTCCCACTAGAAACTCGTAAACTTGATTGGCCGTGAAAACGATTTGCTTGTATCCTATTACCTTCCGTGAATAACTGAGGGAAGCGGACTGTCATGGTGCGTGATCCAACCCATGTTCTTGTTTGATTGTTGGGTTGGTTATCGTACTATGACAGGCTATGGACCGAAGTTATGAACGAAAGACTTATTCTGGTTGTGAAGTGCTACTTCTGTGAATGACTGAGGAGCATGGTCTATCATGGTACATGATCCAACCCATGTTCTTGTTTGATTGTTGGGTTGGTTATTGTGCTGCGATAGGCTATCGACCGAAGTCACGATCAGGAGATTTTATGGTTTATACCTTTTTAACTTATGTGAAAGTTATGGAGTACGACACGTCCCGACTCCATGCGGCACCTTTTGTCCTTGTTTGGTTGTAAGGGTGCCATATGGGTTCGAGGATGTTGCGCTACCCTATAATAGTAGCATAAGTATTACTATTATCAGTCATTCTATTAGTTGGGTTTTTAATCTTAACTCTTGTGCCCCTTTGGCGGTACTTGCTATTCGGGGCTGACCCCGCTGGTTTTGTTTGGCCAGATCTCGTAGCAGAGCCAGAGGACACGATCTTCCTCCCTGACATCCATGGTGCATACTAGGAGCATGGCGGTTCGGGAACTCGAGTGGGTTTCTTCTCCACCACTCCTGCTTATACTTTTGCGGCGTTTAGCCACCGGCACCTGTTAGCCGGATTACTTGATATTTTGTGTCAGTACATAATTGTAATTAAACAGACTGTAGCTGTGTATAATTTTGTACTCCTGACTCTCTGGGATAGCTAAATTATAAAGCTAGTCTCTCATGATCATTTTGATGAAGCGTCAGGGACGCCTTACTGCTTTATCCTTAATGTTCATTTAATTGCTGATTTGACTTAATTGATTGAGACATAGAACTCTGTGGGACCATAGGAGACTTGATTGTAGCATGTACCCTCTAGTCTCTCGACAGCCACGATCGCCGTATGACGTTACGTACCTCATATGGAGTAGCTGGCCTAGTCCGTCCCCGTATTTCGATTCTGGGACGTGACAAGATTTTAGTGGTGGCCCATGCAGGTCTGATTTCCAGACTTGTGGGGTATTGCGAATTATTAGGAGTCTCAATCACAACTTGTTCCCCTTGAAATTCTGTTTCGAATTCTCTGTCCTTGCCTTGATCTCTAACCTGACTTGCATCCTCGAAATCTTCCTTGTCCGGACTCGATAATCTTATATCTTTCTCTATAGGGGTACTTCATTCTCAGTAGCGGGTGAGGCCCATGAGGAAGAGCAGCAAGAGCATGGCTCGACTGGACAGCAACAGGGGAGAGAACCTTCTCCAGTGCAGGCACGAGCAGAAGTGGGACCAGAGGCAGTACAGCCGCAGGTTATTGGAACTCCTGTAGCACCAGCAGCGACGGCAGTACCAGATGCCGTAGCACTCCTGGAGATCGTCCGAGGGATTCTTGTCACTCACCAACAGCAACAGACTCGACAGCAGGAGCAAAACGTGTTGCTGAACCAGGGGATTCAGTTAGCTCTTGAGAGGAGTGCCGGGGTTGACTCGGGAGCATCAGGAAGGTTCCGTCGCTTGAACCCGAGGTATTTTGATGGCACGGAGGATGCCATCACTGCGGATGCCTGGATTCAAGATATTGAAGCCATTCTTGTGGCGGCCAAGGTTCCAGATGATGAGAAGGTTGATCAGGTCAAATTAGTACTTCAGGATCTTGCCCGCGACTGGTGGACATCAGAAGAAGTTGGTATAAGACGTCCTGTTCGTTGGACCACCTTCAGTGAAAGATTCAAGGCCAAGTATTTTGGCGTAGTAGCTCGATATGAGCTCCAGCAGAAGTTTATCAGTCTCAAGCAAGCAGGCAAGACCGTAGATGGGTATGCCGCAGAGTTCTGCAGATTGTGCCATTTCGCACCAGCAATGGTGGCAACGGAGCCAGAGAAAGCTATGAGGTTCCAGCAGGGACTTCATTTGGAACTATTGCAACTTGTGGAAGGACACGACTACCAGGCGTTTGACGCTGTTTTGACGGCAGCTCGTAGGCACGAGCTTACCCAGCAGAGGTTAGCATCGAGGACAGGAGGTCAGAAGAGATCTCATTTCCAGGTTGGAGGAGGAGCAATACAGCGAACATCGGCACCAGCACCCGGTATACGTATTCATGATGCAGGAGCGGCGCGGAGGACGGCCGTGTCAACTAATACAGCGCCAGTTCGGCATCAGCAGCCGAGGAACCAGCAGCAGCGTCAGGGAGCACCCCAGGGCTGTACCTTCTGTGGGAAGGCAGGGCACACGAGGGAGGTGTGCCGGTCAGCGAATGGCTTATGCTTGAGGTGTGGTCATGCAGACCACCGTATTTCCACTTGTCCTATGATGCAGAGGCCAGGAGGGCCAGCTCAGCAGTTTCCAGCATTGCCAGCTCCAGTGGCAACCCCGAGTGGAGGGCCAGTATTAGCAGTAAGGCCCCTAGCCCAGCGCTTACCAACGCAGGCTCAGATGTTCCGCCAGGCACAGGAAGCCGAAGGCCCTCATGGGCAGCAACATCATGGTCGAGGAAGGCCGCAACAAGGAGCTCAGCGGGACCAGGGACAGGCTCTCACATTATCCTTGGGAGAGGCTCTAGCGTCTAGTGAAGTGGTGGCAGGTAAAATTCTCGTCACCTCATTTCCCGCTGTAGCATTATTTGATTCAGGTGCTACTCACTCATTCATCTCTGCACAATATGCTACACGGATTGGATTAGAGTTTGAGGCATTGCCGGAGAGGATGGATATACTCACTGGCAATGGGCTCGTAGAAGTTAGCAGAGTGCGCTTTTCATGTCCGGAGGAGGTGTGTGGGCATTTATTGCCCGTATCATTGATTGAATTTCCTATGGAGAATTTTGATGTCGTTCTTGGCATGGATTGGTTGAGAGACAGTCATGCGACAATTGATTGTAGAGGAGGTAGGGTCATATTCAGTGTTCCTGGGATGGAGCAGTTCATCTTTACTCGAACCTTGAAGAATCAGGCCGGAGGCGTCATCTCAGCAGCAGTGTCAGAGCCAGGACAGATTCCGAGAGTGGTCGAAGATTTTCTCGACGTCTTTCCTGATGAGCTCCCAGGGATACCCCCAGTCAGAGAGGTAGAATTTAGCATTGAGTTGAACCCTGGAACGAGGCCTATTGCATATAGAGTTTACAGAATGTCGCCGTCAGAGCAGGATAAGTTGTATCAACATGAAGAAGAGTTGAAGTCTAAGGGATTCATCCGAGACAGTAAATCGCCCTGGGCCGCGCCAGTAATTCTAGTTCCTAAGAAGGATGGGTCGACGAGGATGTGCATCGACTACCGCAAGCTGAATGCAGTAACAGTGAAGAATAAGTACCCACTACCAAGGATTGATGACCTGTTCGACCAGTTGAGCAAGGCCAGCATCTTTTCCAAGATCGATCTTCGGTCGGGATACTATCAAGTAAGAGTCCGGGAGCAAGACATACCAAAGACAGCATTCAGATCTAGATTTGGGCATTATGAGTTTTTAGTAATGCCCTTTGGACTAACCAACGCCCCCGCAGTATTCATGGATTTAATGAACCGCATCTTTCTACCGTACTTGGATAAATTTGTGGTGGTGTTCATAGATGACATTCTTGTCTATTCCAGCAGTGAAGAGGAGCATGAGAAACATCTTAGGACTGTCTTACGGACATTGAGGGAGCATCAACTTTATGCGAAGCTCGACAAGTGTGAATTCTGGTTAGATCACATTTCGTTCCTGGGGCATGTAATTTCTGGGGCAGGAGTGTCAGTGGATCCGAAGAAGATTGAGGCCGTAGAGCATTGGCCAGTCCCGAGAACGGCTGCAGAAGTGCAAAGTTTCTTAGGATTAGCTGGTTACTACAGAAGGTTCGTGGCGGACTTTGCCAGGATCTCTGCGCCCTTAACGCGTTTGACGCACAAGGACGTAGAGTTTGTTTGGTCAGCTAGTTGTCAGGCATCATTTGAAGAATTGAAGAAGAGATTGATCTCAGCCCCGATCTTGACGCTTCCAGTAGGAGCTGGAGGCTTTACAGTATATTGTGACGCATCAGGGAAGGGTCTTGGATGTGTATTGATGCAGCATAGAAAAGTGATAGCATATGCGTCTCGGCAGCTTCGAGACCATGAGAAAAATTACCCGACTCACGATTTGGAGTTAGCAGCTGTGGTGTTTTCACTCAAGTTGTGGAGGCATTATTTATACGGGAATCGGGTAGAGATCTATACTGATCATAAGAGTTTGAAATACGTGTTCACGCAGCGAGATTTGAACATGAGGCAAAGAAGATGGTTAGAACTGCTGAAGGATTTTGATTTAGATCTTCAGTATCATCCAGGCAAGGCGAATGTAGTTGCAGATGCACTGAGTAGGAGAGACAGTGCCTTTATCTTGACCTCGCAGAAGCATATTCTAGAAGACCTTCAGAGTATGGAAATCGAAGTAGTTTTGCCAAGGGATATAGGAAGAATGACCAGTATGCAGATTCAGTCAGCCTTAGTAGAGAGGATAAGGGCAGCACAAGCAGGAGATCCACAGATTCAGAAGTTGCGGTCGGAGTGTGAATCAGGCCGTAGAAAGGAGTTAGTGATTCATGAAGATGGTACGCTCAGGTTTGGAAACAGACTCTGTGTACCGAGTGGAGACCTTCGACAAGAAGTTATGTCCGAAGCTCATAGTTCTATTTACTCCATTCATCCTGGAGGGACGAAGATGTATCGAGATATCAGGCAGTACTTTTGGTGGAATGGCATGAAAAGAGAGATAGCGAGATTTGTATCCAAGTGTCTGGTATGTCAGCAGGTGAAAGCCGAGCAGCAGAGACCAGCAGGGTTGCTACAGCCGCTTCCTATCCCAGAATGGAAATGAGAGCACATCACGATGGATTTTGTGACCGGTTTACCTAGATCCCCAGCTGGCAAGAATGCGGTCTGGGTAATAGTAGATCGACTCACGAAGGTCGCTCATTTCCTTCCCTTCCGAGTTGGACAGACTACTGAGTAGTTAGCAGAAATGTACATGAAGCAGATAGTAAGGCAGCACGGTGTTTCAGTTAGTATAGTATCAGATCGGGATACGCGGTTTACTTCCCATTTTTGGCGGAGCTTGCACCAAAGTTTGGGAACCAAGTTAAGATTCAGTACTGCTTATCACCCAAAACCGACGGGCAATCAGAAAGAACCATTCAGACATTAGAAGATATGCTACGGGCGTGTACCTTGGATTTTGGCGGATCTTGGGAGGATCACCTTCATTTAGTGGAGTTCTCCTATAACAACAGCTATCAGGCTAGCATTCAGATGGCCCCGTTCGAAGCATTGTACGGAAGGAAGTGCAGGTCCCCTTTGGCATGGGACGACGTCGGAGAACGGAAGCTGTTGGGGCCAGAAATGATCACGCAGACTGTGGAGATAGTTAAGTTGGTCAGAGAGCGCCTTCGAGTTGCACAGGACCGACATCGTCATTGGGCAGATCAGCATCGTAGGCCTCTAGAGTTCAGAGTTGGCGACCAAGTGTTTCTGCGGATTTCGCCTACTCGGGGTATCATCAGATTTGGAACCCGGGGAAAGCTTAGTCCAAGATACGTTGGTCCTTTTAAGATTCTCGCTCGGGTAGGCGATGTGGCTTATCGACTTGCCCTTCCGCCTTCGTTAACTGGCATACATGATATGTTTCATGTGTCCCAATTACGTGGGTATGTCCCGAATTCGAGTCATGTCCTCGATCATTCTGAGTTAGTCGTTGGTACCGACCTAACTTACGAGGAACAACCCGTATCTATTTTAGACCGGCGAGAGAAGGTACTCAAGAATCGGACGATAAGCCTTGTCCGTGTTTCTTGGAACCATCACTCTCCGGGAGAGTCAACCTGGGAGCGCGAGGACGAGATCAGATCTCGTTATCCGTATTTGTTTGACTAATAAGGTATATTTTGCACCTTATTGACACGATTCCATGCTTTTCTGCACCTGCTTATTTTGCACTTTGTGATGTATGATAATAACTGCTATGATAGTTAACTTATATGTACGATTGTGCCTTGCTTGCCCTGATTTCACTATCCTGTCTTGGCTGAAATTCCGAGGACGAAATTTTTCTAAGAAGGGTAGAGATGTCACTCCCCAATCCGGGAATACGTATTTTAATACGTAAACCCATAAATTATATTTACCTTAAATTTATACGATATTTATTATGCAGTATTTCTTCATGCATTTCCCAAAAATATTTGACAAAATATTATTTCCTAATTTATTTTCTGCATTTGGGCCTACAGTTTTGGCTCATTTGGGTAACATATTCTTGGTTCACCCATGGTTCATCATGAACCCATAGGTTCAAGATTCTATATAATAACTCATCTCCTTCTCTCTACTCTCATTTACTTCTTCTCATTTACTTCCTCCACCAACCAAGGCAAGTACCAACTTGCTCAAGAGAAGGATCCATAATTTTGTTAATGATTCTTACAAAACTATTTTCCAAAACATGTTCTTCTCCTCAATCTATACTAGTTTAGAACTTGGAAATTTCTATTTTGAAGCTTTGATTTTTGTAGATCTAAGTTTTAATCATTTTCAAATTTCCTTAGTTTTGATCTATTTTCGTTGAAGTTTTGTGGGTTTTGATGCTTCCATGTGGAAGAGAATTCCATTTCACCCAAGTTGGAACTTTGGAAATCCGGATTTGGAGTTCGGATGACCAAGTTATGTTGTTTTTGAAGTTTTGGGTTCTGCCATAGTGTTCTTGCTGTTTGGAGAAGACAGTGAGCAGTGTGCAGAGCTTCTTAGCTCACGCATACTGAGCTACGCGCGCTCTTTAGCGCTGCGTACGCAGACTTAGGTACGTTTCCTGTTGGAAGCGTGTCTCCCGTAGCGTGCGTGACTTTTCACCTACGCTGCTCCCTGTAGCTTGCGTGACTTTTCACGCAGCACTCTCCCTTGAGCTTGCGTGACTTTTTACGCACGCTGCCTTGTGTAAGCTTGCGTGACTTTTCACCCACGCTGCCTTGTTGTGCGTATGCTTTTGATATTTTATTAGATATTATATGCCCATTTTATATCCTTACGCCTTTTGTCCCGAGCATGATATGAGCACTGATGTGACCCCGGAGAACAAAGTGTTCCTTCCTGTTACATGTACCTGAATGTCCCAGTTCTTGTTCATGCTCGACAAATGACTCGTAACTCCACGTGGCGTATTTGTAATGATGCATTACACTAAGGAGGGTAGCACATGTTGACATACTGATTGACATGGATCCTCACTTAGGGTACTCGTACTAAAGTACGACTTTAGGAGGATAATCATGCAGGCCACAGCATGAGAGTCCAAGATTTTACCTAGGGTTAAACTAGGCAACTAAATATACTAGATGCATGGGGAGGGCAGAGTCCCGAGATCGTGTTACACCAGTCGCCTTGAGATATTGTCTTGGCGCGCCGGCTGGTCTCCACGGATACTGTGTCATCCGCAACGAGTGGATGACTGTATCCGATTAATTCCTGCTATATATTACATGTCTTGGCAAGGTGGCCTCACGAGGGACCTGTGCTCCATGACACCTGTCTACGCGAACCCCTGGGTTGGCTAGCCTTGCTGGAAAGATACGATCTGAGGATTTTTCTAATAACATGACGCGAGGATAACCTCGTCCCACTAGAAACTCGTAGACTTGATTGGCCGTGAAAACGACTTGCTTGTATCCTATTACCTTTCGTGAATAACTGAGGGAAGCGGACTGTCATGGTGCGTGATCCAACCCATGTTCTTGTTTGATTGTTGGGTTGGTTATCGTACTATGACAGGCTGTGGACCGAAGTTATGAACGAAAGACTTATTCTGGTTGTGAAGTGCTACTTCTGTGAATGACTGAGGAACATGGTCTATCATGGTACATGATCCAACCCATGTTCTTGTTTGATTGTTGGGTTGGTTATTGTGCTGCGATAGGCTATCGACCGAAGTCACGATCAGGAGATTTTATGGTTTATACCTTTTTAACTTATGTGAAAGTTATGGAGTACGACACGTCCCGACTCCATGCGGCACCTTTTGTCCTTGTTTGGTTGTAATGGTGCCATATGGGTTCGAGGATGTTGCGCTACCCTATAATAGTAGCATAAGTATTACTATTATCAGTCATTCTATTAGTTGGGTTTTTAATCTTAACTCTTGTGCCCCTTTGGCGGTACTTGCTATTCGGGGCTGACCCCGCTGGTTTTGTTTGGCCAGATCTCGTAGCAGAGCCAGAGGACACGATCTTCCTCCCTGACATCCATGGTGCATACTAGGAGCATGGCGGTTCGGGAACTCGAGTGGGTTTCTTCTCCACCACTCCTGCTTATACTTTTGCGGCGTTTAGCCACCGGCACCTGTTAGCCGGATTACTTGATATTTTGTGTCAGTACATAATTGTAATTAAACAGACTGCAGCTGTGTATAATTTTGTACTCCTGACTCTCTGGGATAGCTAAATTATAAAGCTAGTCTCTCATGATCATTTTGATGAAGCGTCAGGGACGCCTTACTGCTTTATCCTTAATGTTCATTTAATTGCTGATTTGACTTAATTGATTGAGACATAGAACTCTGTGGGACCATAGGAGACTTGATTGTAGCATGTACCCCCTAATCTCTCGACAGCCACGATCGCCGTATGACGTTACGTACCTCATATGGAGTAGCTGGCCTAGTCCGTCCCCGTATTTCGATACTGGGGCGTGACAGGAATGCAAAAGTGAGGGGATGTAGAATATCCCTCCTCATATATATATATTTTTATATATATATATATATATATATATATATATATATATATATATATATATATATATATATATGAGGGGCGCGGGTGGAGGCGGAAAAGGAGGGCAGTGAGAGGAGGAGGGGGGAGCGGGGTAGGGGAGGGGGCGGGGTGCCGGTTGGGGGATAGTTTTAAATTTTGAGCAGGGACATTATTGTCCAAAAAAGAGAGGATATCAAGTTGAAAAAAAAAAGTTCATGTATCAAGTTGAAAAATGAAATAGTAGAGGGTGTCAAAGTACAATTAAGCCAAATAAGTTAGCTCAGGTGATAGTATTTTGGGCTTTCAATTTAGATGTTACACGTTCAAATCTCACATAATCAAATATTTTACATATTTGATGTATAATATTTTGTTTCCTCTTTTGTAACAATTTAAATATATTAGCTTTATTTTTTTGTTCATTTTTGTTTGAGTTTACTATATTTTTTGCTATTGATTGAAGTCCAATTAACGTGACAACTTTAAGAATTTATATATGTAGTAGCACGGCTCCTCGATAATTTTAGTCCTGGTTTCGCTCCTGCTCTTGATATTGTAAAAAAAAAAAAACACATACACACATGAATAGTCATATGAAAAAAATAAAGACAGTAACTGATCTTATGATATTCTAATTGAAATACGTGCTACATGTAGCCGAATATGTATATAAAAAAAAATTGTACCATATTGGGGCCCCGGATCTAAGTCCTGTCTATCCCTCCCTCCAGACCGTCCCTGAATACTATGCTTATTAAATATACTAGTCTACATATACGTACTTTGTACGTATTTTTAATTAGAATATTATAAAGTCAGTTGTCATCTTTTCGTCTTTTTTAGGTGACTATTTATATGTCAAAAGATTCGAAGTACAATTATTTTTTTTAATTTTTATTTTCTATTGAGAATAATAATTTTTAGAAAATGGCAATGACATAAAAATTTATTACCATTAGAACATAATGTTATATGGAAAAATGAAACTTGCATGAAAACTTTATTCCTTTGACTCTTAAACATAAATGATATGCAAGTTAACATAATAACATCATGTTTATAAATATTCAAGGATATTTTAGAAATTTAAAAATTTTACCACTAATTTTTTTTTATTATATAGTAGAATAAATTATACGTGTAAAGTACGTACAATTACTAGTATATAAAAAAAGGCTTGTTCTAAGGGCACCACACCATTTACTTGGGGCTATCCCAAATTTTTTTGAAAAAATTACAAGTTTGCCATCAAAAATTTTTACTTGGGGCACCACACCAATCAGTCCTAGGACTGCCAGCAGGTTGGCAGTCCTAACATATGTTAGGACTGCCACCCTGCTGGCAGTCCTAACATATGTTAGGACTGCCAACTTAGTGGCAGTCCTAGGACTGCCAGCAAGTTGGCAGTCCTAACATATGTTAGAACTGCCAACAAGTTGGCAGTCCTCGGAGGAGAAGAAGAAGAAGAAGCAGCACCACCTACATCCATCCATCCATCCATGTCTCCTCCTCTCTCCTCCTCCTCCTCCTTGCTCCTCCGGCCCCATCCTCCGCCCCCTCCGCTTCTCCACCGCCGTCGCCTCCTCCTTGCTCCTCCTTCAAGCGGCCGGAGATCAGAGTGCCCACGTTGGTGCTCCAGGTGAACGCCGACGAGGTGCTCGGGACGGAGGGTTCCGATAGTTCCTCCACCGTCGGTGCGATCGGGGCTGCGGTGTCCAGAGGGGTGGTGGGGGTTGTCGTCCTTGAGAGCGGCGGCGGCAGGGATGATGGCGGCGGCAGGCTTTACGAGGCGGCCTGCGTGCTGAAGCCGGTGGTCGGCGACCGGGCTTATCTGCTCGTCGCGGAGCGTGTGGATATTGCTGGAGCAAGGAGGAGGAGGAGGAGGAGGAGGGAGGAGGAGGAGGAGGAGAGAGGAGAGAGGAGAGAGAAAAAATCCTAATATTGGGCTGCCCCCAAGTAATTTTCGGGACGCCCCCAGTAAAAGTTCTTCAAACCTGGGATGCCCCCCAGTAAAATGACGCCTCAAGTAAATCTTGTGGTGCTCTTAGAAAAAGCCATAAAAGAATTCTACCTGTACTACTGAAACCGGAAGCTCCAGCGTTTGTCGGTCCCCTGGGGCCGAAGTGCATTGACAATTGTACCCCTACCGGCAGATTAGATATGTTAAAGTGGCGTTGTAGTAAATAGTAGCCAAAACTGAGGGCCTTTCCCGGACACGCCTACCTTTTTTCCCGCGCCTGGTGGCTCCCCATCATGATTAGGCTATCACCACCCCCCAACCGCCTCCGCCGACAGCGACGTCGCTGGACGGTGACGAGTGCTCCACGTGTCCTCCCGCCTCGCGTGCCGGCCGGCGCGTGTGTGTACAGGGCTCCTCCACGTTGTGACCTGAAGCCCGACGCAGACGTGTCCGATGGGAGAGTCTGTCAAAGATGGCGGGGGGGTGAGAATAACAAGGTTACGTGAGGTTACCTCCATTGTAAAGTTTACTTTAACCCCCCTCCAAATTTACTTTTTAATTAGTAACCTTTTTCTTGTTTGAAAATTGTTTTCAACTACCTCAATAATTGTAAGAAATAATTCCCAACTAAATATAGTTCCAACTTCCAACCCTTGTTAGCAATCATCCCAATATAACTTTTCCGAGGTATATATGTAGATAATATCATATATTTAGTTTAAATATAATTTAAGTATTTAATATTAAATATATTTTTATTTATATTAATTTATTATAGATATGTTACTCCCGAGACGTAATTTTCGATGAAAAACAGAGAAACGAAACAGTTGTCTCAATAGTAACAATGTTTCGTAGCAACACTTCAAAGAAGATGCATCACAGAGATCCTTAGAGGATTTGAAACAGTTGTCTCAATAGTAACAATGTTTTGTAGCAACACTTCAAAGAAGATGCATCACAGAGATCATTGGAGGATTCTGGGTAACGAAAATCTAAAGAGATCTCATTACAACAGCAAACGAAAGAAGAGCTTCTTTTAGGAAGGTACAAATCGAGTTGCTAGCAGCAGCGACGAAAGCCCACAAGAAGTATCTGAAAGGCAGCTTTGCTGGGGTGATAAGATGTCACTCCCCGTTCCCAGAATAAGTATTTTTATACGTGTACTTCTTGAATGTATTTATTCAATATTTATCATGTATTTGTTCTGTATTTAAATTCTTCAATTTCGCGCTTATTAATTTCCTATATTTTATTTTCTGCTTTTTCTTGGCTCTTGGTTCATTCCGGTTCATGGTAAACCAACTTGGTGTGGTTTGGTTCAACATGGAAAGGAATGGATGGCTTGGATTTGGTGGAGAGAATGAATGGTTGTCACGACCCGCACCCTGTATAGAGGCACGAGAAGTGGGTACGCCCAGCCTACGCCGCAGTGTCGGCGGTAGTAAGCTGTCCTAGGTTGCTAACTAATCTCATGCAGTGAATATAAAAAGTACTTGTCCAGATATCAGCTCCGAATGGAGGACAAGTAAAGGGTATGATCTACTCAAACACAGTCTAAACACAAAAAGATAACACAGAAGTTATACCTAAGGAATTAAAGACAACAACAACTAACTACTAAAATAATACACCAATATCTCAAACCAACTTAATACAGACTCAATATCTTAACTTTAATACAACAAGCCAAAACATGAAAGCTAAAGTAGTCTACTAGCTAATCTCCTGAATCACTCCTGAGAGTCGGGACCAAAGGTAGCTAATCCCTCGCCAGGTCCATGGTAAGCAGGGCATGTGTCCTCAGGATTATCATCTGTAATATTTTCAACAGGTCCAATCAGGACGGAAACGAGTACAACTCATCTAGAAAAACCCAAGTAAATGATAAAGAACTATAAAGCAGTTATAGACAGTTTTATTGATGAGCATGGCAGTTTTATACAGGTAATGATGGCATAGAGAAACAGTAAGATACAAGAAAAGAAAGGTAACTAAAACAAGAGAAGAATCATGGCAATGAAGACTGTAATAAAAGCTAACTGAACTAGAATAATATGTACGAGTCCAGACAGTACGATATAAGTCTAATGTAATCCCAGTGTGAGTCCAGTCCATATAATCTGATACCAGATGATTTTCGGTACAAGATGAGTCCAACAGTGATCAATGAATCCAGGGTGAGTCCAACTATGATCTAACAGTGTATTTTAAAATACCGAGATCGACATGTAAACGGCTGTAGGTATCAGGCACATCTCTCACTGATCGGGCAAGAGATGGCTATGCTTCCGGTAGATTCCAGTGGGAGATTCCAGATTTGGGGTATGTCTACATGTCTTACTCAATATTTCTTCGCCCAGCAAGTGAATCCAAAATCGATAAAAGAATCGAGATGAGTCTAGCCAATACGTGATGATTCCAGAAATGATTCCGGAATGATACCAATGACTCCAGTAATAGAGGCCAGCAAGTAAGGTATGTGTCGATACATGAATCCAGAAATATCCATACGTGTTGATACAGAGAATCACATAGAACTAACTAGAACTGAAATACAGTAATTGACAAATAAATGAGAGAACTATCAGAGAATGTACTCGCCTGATACTCTGAAAAGAGTAATGTAATATCAGATGTCTGTACCAGGGTAACAATGTCCTAAAATAGAGCAATACAGTTATGACATGTCCAAAATGAAGGTAAATGAAATCTACGATGCAATCTATATGAATTTTAAGCCAATCTAGGTCAAAGTCAAACTTGGTCAACACAACAGTCAAACTTAGTCAAATTAAGTCATACTAGGTCACAAGAAGTTAAACTAAGTCATACAAGGTCAAACAAGGTTAAACAAGTCTAATCTAGGTTAAAGTCAACTTTTGGTCAAATATTCTAGCCAAACTAGTTAAGTTATCTAGGGTTTAGTCAACAATGGTCAGATTAGTCAATACTAGTCAACATGGTCAAGCTAGGTCAAAGTCTAGGTCAATCTTAGACTAACTAAGGTTTTGGTTAATCACAGACTAGTCAATAAGGTAATTAGGTCAATGGTCAATTCTATAAGGCTAACTCAAAACCAAACATAGACTATCATGTCTTAGGATACCAAGGATTCTATACCACAAAGCTAAGGCATAACCAATCTCCTATACAAGTATATCACACAAAATATATATAGTACAATACCAACCTTAATCCTATAATCAAACTAATCCCATTCTCCAACTCAAGTCATGACTCAACTCTAAGTATCTCACTTAACCCCATACATATCTTCATCTATATAGGATTACCCTCATAATCCATATGGTCAACCTAATCATCTAGTTAGGGTTTAGTCAAACCTTAGTCAAATAGTCCTTCTATGTTCATCCAAGTCATTTCTAGGTCAATTAGGTCATGGTTTGACCTATAGTTGACTTTGATCAACAATGGTCAACTATCTAGTCAAACTAGGTCTACTAGACCTAGTGGTCAATTCTAACTTGCTACTAACCATAGGCTAGTATTCCTATGGCACCAAGACATACATTCAATACCTATATACACATAGGCCATAGTCCAAGATATCAAGTCTATATATATATATTTACATATCTAATATATAGTCAACTATATATATAATACCATAATCTATATGTATATATATATATATATATATATATATATATATATATATATATATATATACCCATCATAAATATATCAATACCAATATACCCAACTATATATAATACTATACATAACCACTATATATAATACCATATATATATACACATTCATATAACATACATATATATATATATATAATACCCTATATATATATAACATATATATATATATATATATATATATATATATATATATATATATATATATATATATATATATAACATATATACATATATAGGTAGAGAGAGAAAGAAATGAGAGTGAGAGTGTGAGGGTGTCATGTGTGTGAACATGTGTGTGTGTGTGCTAGAGTGAGTGTCATGACAGCAAGGGGGGGTTAACTCTGAAACTGAGATGGGGGGACACACAAACACACACATACATATATGCATATATACATATATACATACATACCTATATCTATACCTACACACACATATATACACTCACATACTCACATACACACACACATACATATATACATATATATACAGTATATATACACACAAATATACGTATATACATATATCAAAATCGTTTCAAAATTCATTTTAAATACTATAAAAATACTGAAACTGGGTTCACTGTACACAGTGAAGGATATTTGGGGGAAACCCGATTTCAAAGCCCAAAACCTAATTAAGATGTCCATACAGTAGTTGGTAATCGTGCCCCTAGGTGTGTACGTGTCGTAGGTGTCCCTAGGTGTCCACCACGACACGACACGGCGTGTCCAGTGGTCAAAAATCCAAATCGGGTAAATTCAGACACCACAGTGTCACAGCGTCGTGCACGAGTTCATGTGTCTCGTGGACACGACACAAGGGTCTAGAAGTCTCGTGATCACGTAGGTAGATTCGCCTAGAGTTACTCTAAGTGTCCAGCACCCTGAAACGTGTCCAAGTGTCGTACAGTGTCGTGTCCGAGCCCGTATCATAGCTCAATTTCCACGTGTGTGTTGTCAGTGCAATTTCAATGCACACACGAATTCGTGTCCGACACTACACTAGAAGACACGAAACTTGGGGGACATGTTCGCAGACATTGCCCCCTCGTGTCCACCAAGTGTCACCCCTCCACGTGTCGCATCGTGTCCTACGTGAGTCCCGAACAGCAGGGGACTGAACGCGCGTGTGGCACAGTCTCGTACAGCGAGGACAGAGCCTCGTGGACACGACACACGCATCAATACGTGTCGTGCTCGTGTCAGGGTGTAGCCTAGGTCTAGGGCTAGGGTTTAGTCCTGATACTTTGTGTCCACGTCGTGTCTAGACACGACACGAAGGCCGTGTCAGTGTGTGTTTTAACACTGTGTGCAGTGTAAACTAAACCAGTACGTATCGGATTTCTTATTCGACACGACACGAGGTGTCACTAAACTCGAGGGGGCTTGTCTAAGGGTGCCCCCACCTCTGTGCCAAGTGGCACGTGTCCACGTGGCGTGGACACGAAGAAATCCGTGTCGGATAGCAGGGGAACTAAGTGTGCACAGTGTGGTGTTTAACAGTGTGTTCGTGTCCAATTTGGACACGGACACGATATGATTTCGTGCTCAGTCAACTAGGGTTGTGTCCTACAAGCCTAGGGCTACCCAAAAATGTAATTTGTTTTGGAAAACAACAACTTTCAAACCATAGTAACATTTCACCAAACACTTAATTAAACACACAGATATGTGTCTGATACGGACACCAAACCCAATCCATATCCTACCAAACTTGACCCACAGCTAGGGTATACCTATATGTATGCAACCATGGAGAGAAAACACAATCTTAATAGGTTTTGTGAGTGTTTACCTATTGAGTGAAAACTCAATAAAAATAAGGTTTTGGGGGGGTGTCCTCTTCACTTGATGGTGCCCAAAATGCTATGCAACCTAGCTAGCAAGCTTCCCTTAGCATCCTCAATGGTAGGGGGTTCCAATGCAAGAAGTTTGGCTCAATTTGGAGCTAAAATGGCTAAGTTGTGGAAGGTTGAAGTTGTAGGAAAAACTAGATTTTTAAGAGTAATAAAAGAAGCTTGAATGAAGGGGGGGGGGTTTGATTATATAGAGGGGGTAGGGTTGGGCTGCCATGGGTAGATATTTAGGGCTCCTTTCCACCTTGCTAACTTAGCTCCTAAGGCTTTGACTAGGTAGATAGATATTTCTAGGTTTCCTAAATATCTAAGAAAGTAATATCTTAGATATTTCCAACCTAAGATATTTACACATAAGTTAACATCTAACATTAGTCTTCTAGGTTAGTTGCTAACCTCTAGATTAGTGCTAACTAGGTTAGGAGCTAACATGACACTAATCAACTAATTAAATAATAATAAATTACATAAATCCAAATAAATTCTAATAAATTACCAAAATACCCTTTTGACTAAAAAGTGGTAATTTGATATCCTAATCACATGGTTAGGCTTACATGGTCATGGTAGTCTCTAGGTTATGAAATCTCTAGGGTTTACACTAGGGTTATACTAGTAAAATCACAAAGTCATAAGTCGTGACTTAGAAAAATAGTTTTAAATTAACTAAAATCACCAAAAATTATATCATGACTAAAACACCATTAATAAATAATAAAAATAATAATTTTTTAAAAATACTCCAATTTCAGAAAACTGGGTGTTACAATGGTGGAGATCCACTTGACCTTGATATAAAAGTTCTTCTTTCATTCTCTCTCTTCATTCATTCACATTTGTACTCCTCCACCAAACCCTAACCCACTTGTGAGAGGCAAGTACATCTTGCACACCATGAGGGATTTTATGCATCCCTATTTATTTTTAGTCTATTTTGTTCATCTTCTCTTCCTCTACAAGTTTAGGTCTTGAAGTTTTTGATTTTCATGGAAGGTTGGGTGTAGATCTAAGTTTTAAGTTTTGGTTTTCATAGTTTTGGTTTTCATATGAATTTAAGGTTTTGATCTATCAAACATTGTTGTTTTCAAAAATAAGTGATTCCATGTTGTAGAGAATTTAATTCTACTAAAGTTTGGCTTTTGAAAAGTTAGATTTCGATTTGTTTTGTGGAAGTTATGGAAGAAGCATTTTGTTCGTTCTATATTCATCTGCAGCAGGAGGCATATGTCGCAGTAGGCGCATATGATGTCGCAGTAGGCGCATGTCGCAGTAGCCGCATATCATGTCGCGCATGAGCCGCATTAAGGCGCATGTTGCAGTAGCCGCATATCATGTCGCGCATGAGCCGCATTAAGGCGCATGTCGCAGTAGCCGCATATCATGTCGCAGTTGAGCCGCATGAGGCGCATGTCGCAGTAGGCGCATATCATGTCGCAGAATAGGTCGCATATGCCTATTTTGGTTGTTTCTGACTATCATATGTTCTATTTTGACTGAATTGTGGCTAGAATTTCTTCCAACTCCCAACATAAAATTTGTAGATCTTTTCCTTGGCTTCAAGAATATGTTACCAACTATTTTATACTAGTTATGGACTCGACCATGCTTAATACTAATTTGACCTTTATGCCTTGTCATGAATTGACCCCGACTGTTACTTGACTAATAATTGATCATGCGTTCCTAGTTGGAACTAAGAGACTGGCTAGTCGTCTTATTGAATTGAATGAATGAGACACGTTCATATTAACTATGAACTATTATAATCGATTGGCCGATCCCGGATATTGACATACAGGCACACATGCAGGCTTCAATTTTTTTTTTTTTTTACAAAAGTAGCATGTGTACTTGATGGTCAAGACATGATTATTCCGTGGTTAGTTTTGATTGTTGCATTACGCTATGTACGACCTACAACCTAACCGCACGGGTATCATTGTAGAGTTGGGCATATCGTACTTGTACGGAAGTACTCATTTGAATGACCATGATCCACGGCATGGGATTTCACTCAACATAGAGACTATTAAGTTAAATAAAATAATGATTGCATGGAGAGAATGGATTCCTGAGTTCTTACATGGAAGCCCTCTTGGGACTAGTTGTGAAACCCATAATTTTTAGTTTTTTGCATTTTAAATTTTAATTCTAATTTTAATTGTTAAATAAAATTTGTTAGAATAATGTTAGATATTATTTGAGAATAATTAGTTAATATTGGTAATATTCATTAAATGTAAATAAATTTTTCCAAAAATTTATTAACAAGGAATTTTGATTTTTTGACCAGACTTGAATCCAATTTGGAACATGAAATATTTCTTAAATTAATTTCAGAGTTTTAAAAAAATATAAGTTATAATTTTCTAAAGAAATTAGATAATATTTATAGCCCAATTGCCTTAAGTTTTAAATTCAAGCCTTTATATTTAAGCCCAAGGCCAAGAATCAATTATTTTCCTTAGGCCCAAGTTCAATGGCTTAAACCCATTAGTTATTGGGTTGAGTTCAAACCCATTAAGCTTATAAGTAACCAAGCTACTCTTTCACACAACCATCTGAACCTTTAGAGAATGGATTCATTCATTCTCTTTGTTGGAGAACCTTTCGGTTCTTCATAACCGAAGAGCCCTTCGGGTTCCAACCTGACGTGAACTCCCGGCAGTCCACCTCCATGGCCGCCGGCCATCAATGGCGTGAAGGCTCTTGGCCTCCCCAAGATGAGTAACCCCCATCTTTTTTTTTCCTTTATAAACCCCTCTTCCATCTCCATCTCCATCCCAACTTCTTTTCCCCAAATTTTTGAGAAGAATCCCTAGATCTAACCCCTTCACGGAGTTTCCGAGGGCCGAGCACCTCCCCGGCGCCGCCCCGTGGCCGCCGTCAGCCGTCGGCGCCCGACCCCGCGCGATCTTCTGGTCCGTCGACCCCTCCGGCGCACCCCTGACGCCGGAGTTTGTTTCCGGTGACGTCCGTCCATCCCGAGTATTTCTGCAGTCCCGTTCCCGTCGGTTTTCGGTACACTCTGACCCAATATATATATATATATATATATTTACTGTCTATGATGAATGCTGGTTCCCGGATCCTTCGGGAGTTCGGTTTTCGACAACGTAATTGTTACGTTGCAATTTCGGTTTTTCCGAAGTTCTCGGAAACACTTGTTGTGGTTTTCAGTTCTGGAAAAATTGGATGTTTTGATCAGAACAAGGTTCTGAGAATTCTCGGGTTTTCCGAGAAGTTTTCAGGAATAATTGGAGATTCAATTTAATGTTGGGTTCTGTTAGGACTTTGGATAGTTCTGTTGATTTGTTTTGCTCCTTAGCTTTGTTGGAAATTTTGTTATTAATGGTTGGCTTGGGAAAAATATATTTTGAATAAGAATACATTAGAGTTGAATTTTCTTGGGAAGTTTGGGTTCTGTTGTGTTATCGGATTTCCGATTTGAATTCAGAATTCTGGAATTTTTGGGAAAATATTCTCTATGTGGAAGGTTATGTGAATTTGGGGTTATTTTGCAGGTATCGGACGCATTTCCCAGTTTTTGGGTTGTTCCGAAAATAGAGGGAATGCTGCCGAAATTTTTGGAAATTTAATAAAATGATTTTTAAAATGATTTTGGTATTTTTGGGCGACAACCATAATTGGTTACTGGCCCCAACGAAATGCAAACGCATCGGTTCGACCGGACGTTGAGGCAGAGTAGTTGAAAATGAAATTTGGACCAGAGTCTGAGACTTATAATTCTCTTTAAATATTATTTTGTAATTTATTAGTTTTTGTTAAAATTGTAGTTATTTAATTTTGAGACTAACCATATTTTCGTATTATTTCAATTTATGTAAATCGGGTTGTAAGGGCATAAGCCCAATTATTTATTTACTCGTACTGGAAAAATGTAATAATTAGGATTTATTTTATTTCTTTTCTGGATGTTGTAGTGTAACGTAAATAGTGGACTATATATTTATATATTCACATAAATGTTAGGAATTAGTTGATTAATTCATGATTTTCTCACTTATTAAATAAATAATAACTTTATGTATAAAATACAAAGTTTTAACAATTTAAATGATAAATTGCAATTTTTCCAAAAAGAAAGGATTAAATTGATGTTTTCTTATAAATAGTAAACCAATTGATAAATGTGTTCTAACTAGAATGAAAAGGATAAAATTTATTAGGAAAGATAATAGAGATTGTAATTAAGCACGCTTAGTTGGTTGAAGCAGTTTGATAAGTATAGATGCTCCATTTGTAGGATTTCGAAGGCGTAACTAGCATCTTTTCGGAACCTCCATCAACGACCAGTTTAAATCAAGGCAAGTACGGTTGTGTTTAATTGCAGTTTAAATAATATTAGAATTTTGCATGTTAAATACACAACTGTTACACGTACTCTCTCCTAGAGTTATATATTGAATCATTGCATCGGGATAATGGAGAGTAGTGTAGTTATCTATGATCAAAGCCAAATAGTTAATGAATGTGCGAGCTTACCCCTCTTCACACGGGGTTAGGCCGGACCGTATCAATAGGATACAATTGAATCATCCTAAACCGGTCATAGATACTACATACTCAAATCACAATTATTTTATTTCATAGTTTGAAATCATTGTTTCAAAATTATTTAATATTGCAAGTTTCTAACCATTATGCAAATTGTTATTTTTCATAATTGTACTTGCTCCTTTCCTGACTGGATCCCCCACACCCAATAGGTTCTATTGATGACTCAGAGCTACTGATTAGTAGTTACTACGACCCGGAGCTGTACCCTGCTGTGCTCCCAGACGAGGTCCATGGAGATGATGATGACACTTCTGCTTAGTTGAAGTTTTAATTTATCTTTTAAATAAAATAAATGTTATGTTAAAGTTGTGGACAAGCTTTGTAATGGACAAGTTTATATTAACGTTTAATTAAATGTTGTGGCAATTATAAGTTTTAAATGTTGTTGATTGTACCTGCATATGGAATACAGCTTACTGCCGCCGTCTCAACAACGGTGCAGGCTGAGCATGATCCGAGTCGACCCAAGAAATTGGGATCGGGTCGTGACATGTTTTTAGTGGTGGCCCATGCAGGTCTCTAATATCAACAACTTAGGAAAACCTAGGAAACAGTTAGAACACTAGAACATCAAATTGCCACAACATAGGACCGATATATATATACATATTATTTATTTTTGTTTGACTATAGATAGGCTACCTTGCTTATGTTTTTATCCTAAAACTTCCAGAGAATGACCACTGACAATACCAACCCTGCTGGCAATAGGATGTCAACACCTGACCATATCCCACCTCCCCAATCAAGTCCGGATCCTACACCTCGGCAGCTGGCTGACCGTCCCCATAATACAACAACGGATCCATCATCTTCTCGGACGGAGATGTAACCCCCTGTGGTTACGCCCACTCCAGCTGCCCCACCAGTGCCTGTGGACCCCACTGACCTCATTGGTCTGCTTAGAGGAGTGCTAGAAGCTCAGAGAACTCAAGCTGAAGCTCATCGCGAGCAGACGGCCATTATGAGAGAAGGCATGGAGAATGCCCATAACGTGGCAATGGTTGCACTGGAAAGAGGAGAAGCAGCTCAACAGGAACCAAGGCCTGCCAAGGTAAACATAAATTTAAGGATTAATTTATGTAATAATAAGGCCATTTAATTAATGGAAATCATATTGCCAAGGTGGGCGATATTGAGAGCTTTAAGAAGCAGAACCCTCGACCTTTCAAGGGTACCGAGGGAATTGTCTATGCTGATGAATGGCTTGACAATATGGAGCATCTTCTGAGCGTCGCTCGACTTCCAGAAGACCTCAAGGCCGAAGCAGTGGGACTTCAACTGCAGAATGTAGCTAGCACCTGGTATCGGAATGAACCCCGACTCCAGGATAGACAGGTTGATTGGGACACCTTCAAGAGGTTGTTCCAGAGGAAGTTCTTCCCAACTTCAGAGTTGCGGGAGATGGAGCGACAATTCCAGAACCTGAAGCAGGGCAACATGACTGTGGGAGAGTATGCTGCTGAATTCGGCCAGCTCAGCCGATTTGCCAAGAACCTGGTGGCTGACCCTGACGATCGTGCTGAAAGGTTCAGATTTGGACTAAGAGAAGAAATCCACACCTATGTGATCTCAGGAGGTGCTAAGACTTATGAGAAGATCCTGGAACGAGCACAAGACATAGAGAAGAGCCAACCTGCCCGTTCAAAGAGAGATTATCCTGGAACTAGCAACTTCCAGGGTAATCAGAAGAAGCCCAACAACAACAACAACAACAACAACAACAGGCCCCAGCATCACCAGCAAGCAAGGAATAATGATGTAGCACCCCAGAAGCAGATCCCTGTTTGTAGCTATTGCAAGAGGCCGGGTCATCAGGTGAACATCTGTCGGAAGAGGCTTGGACAATGTCTGATCTGTGGGTCTACCACCCACCAAGTGAAGGACTGCCCCTCAGCGGCCAACAGAGCTGGAGGAAATCAATAGAGGGGACCTCTGCCCACTCAGCAGCAACAATTTGGGCAACATCAACAGAAGACGGGACGAGTTTTTGCCCTAACTGCAGAGGAACCAGAGCCGGAGCAGGAACCTAATGCGGATGTCATATCAGGTTACATCTATGTACATTCTCATCCTTCATTAGTTTTATTCGACTCTGGTGCAACACACAGTTTTATAGCAACAAAGTTTATCTCTGCACACCACATAGTTACAGGCTTTAGTAAGAGGATTTGTAGGGTTATGACTGGAGGTGGACCCCTACCTATAACAGAGACCTGTAATAGCCCCATTACAATATCTGGCCATAAGTTTGTAGCACCTTTACTGGTAATGCCCTTGCCCAACTATGACATAGTCCTTGGAATGGACTGGTTGAGCAAGCAGCATGCGCTGATAGATTGTCACAGAGGATGTGTAATCTTCAGCCCACCTGGAGGGCCAGAGTTTGAAGTCTCTAGGGCTCCGGAGGTTATGGAGAGTATTGTCTACTCTATCACTGAAGAACCTGGACCACCCCATCCTATCATAGCGGAATTTATGGATGTTTTCCCTGATAGTCTTCCTGGGCTACCCCCAGATCGGGACATAGAATTCACTATTGATTTAGTCCCTGGCTCTCCCCCGATTTCTAAGGGATGTTATAGAGTCAACCCGAAGGAGGCTAAAGAGATGAAGGAGCAGATCAACGAACTGAAGTCTCTGGGATTCATTCGAGACGGAGCTTCACCCTGGGGAGCACCTGTCTTGTTTGTGCCCAAGAAGGACGGAACGGTGCGGATGTGCATCGACTACCGGGCGCTGAACAATGTCACAATCAAGAACAAGTACCCTCTGCCCCGGATCGATGACTTGTTTGACCAGTTGAGTGGAGCCAAGGTGTTTTCCAAGATTGATCTCAGGTCTGGCTATCATCAGATCAAGGTCAGGAAGGAAGACATTCCCAAAACGGCATTCAACACCAAGTATGGGCAGTTTGAATTCTTGGTCATGCCGTTTGGTCTGACAAATGCTCCTGCTGTGTTCATGAACCTTATGAACAAGGTTTTTCATGAATACTTAGACCAGTTTGTCGTCATCTTCATTGATGACATACTGATCTATTCAAAGACGAAGGAGGAGCACGAAGAGCACCTCAGGAAAGTTCTGGAAACTTTGAGGAAGGAGAAGCTGTACGGTAAGCTATCCAAGTGTGAATTTTTTCTAGACAAAGTGGATTTTCTTGGCCATGTTGTCACAGGAGAAGGAATTTCTGTGGATCCTAAGAAGATAGCTGCTGTGGAGAAGTGGCCTACCCCAAGCTCAGTTGCAGACATCAGAAGTTTCTTGGGCTTGGCGGGCTACTATCGTAAGTTCGTGAAGGACTTTGCTAGAATTGCTGAACCAATGACGAAGCTGACTCGGAAGAATGAAGAGTTCATCTGGACGGAAGATTGCCAAGCAGCATTTGAGGAGTTGAAGAAGAGGCTCACTACTGCACCAATCCTTGCGCTACCCGCAGGATCCGGTGGTTTCACAATCTATAGTGACGCCTCGGGCAAAGGACTGGGTTGCGTTCTTCAACAACATGGAAAAGTGATTGCTTATGCATCTAGGCAATTACGGACTCATGAGAAGAACTATCCCACTCATGATCTGGAGCTTGCTGCGGTGATCTTTGCGTTGAAGCTTTGGAAGCATTATCTATATGGAGAGAGAGTGGAAATATACACAGATCATAAAAGTCTGAAGTATGTTTTCACTCAGAAAGAGTTAAACATGAGGCAAAGGCGATGGCTGGAGTTGATGAAGGACTTCGACATCGACCTACAATACCACCCGGGTAAGGCTAATGTGGTCGCTGATGCACTTAGTCGATACCCAGTGGCGATGTTCTTAACCAAGGAGAGGCACCTGCTGGAGGACATAGAGAAGCTTGGATTGGAGATATTACTGCCTGGACAGAAGAAACTGGATGCTGATTCTGTGTTGATGAAGTTGCAAGTGAGCTCGTACCTGATGGACAAAATCAAGGAGACGCAGTTTCAGGATGAAGCACTTTGCAAGCTGAGAGATCAAGTGTTGGCAGGAACACTGGAGGAATTCTCGATCGCCAGCAATGGAGCTCTGAAGAATGGTACGAGACTTTGTGTACCGTCTGGCGAACTGAGGAATGAGTTGATGAAGGAAGCGCATCAGTCTCAATATTCAATACATCCTGGAGCCAATAAGATGTATCGGGATATGCACACTATTGTCTGGTGGAGTGGAATGAAGAAAGATGTCACCAGGTATGTCGCTAGATGCTTGATCTGTCAACAAGTGAAGGCTAGTAGACAGAGACCTGCAGGACTTCTACAACCACTGGACATTCCAGAGTGGAAGTGGGAGCATATCACAATGGATTTCGTGTCAGGACTGCCTCGTTCCCAAGGAGGGAAGGATGCCATCTGGGTAATAGTGGACCGACTAACCAAGTCAGCTCACTTTATCCCCTTCAAAGTTGGTTTATCCACTGAGAAGTTGGCAGCATTGTACATGCGGCACATCTACCGGATTCATGGCGTACCGGTAAGCATTGTTTCTGACAGAGACACTCGTTTTACCTCACATTTTTGGAAGAGTTTGCATGACAGCTTGGGGACCCAGTTGAAGTTCAGCACAGCTTATCATCCCCAGACTGACGGGCAATCTGAGAGGACGATCCAGACACTTGAAGATATGCTGCGAGCTTGTGTCTTGGAGTTTGGAGGATCGTGGGAAGACCATTTGCACTTGGTAGAGTTTTCTTACAATAACAGCTACCAAGCCAGTATTGGTATGACCCCATTTGAAGCTCTTTATGGACGTCGTTGCCGTACACCACTGGCATGGGACGACGTTGGTGAAAGAGTGCTCTGGGTCCAGAGATGGTGACTGACGCAGCAGAGAAAGTAAAGATTATCAGAGACAAGCTCAGGATCGCCCAAGACAGACAGAAGCACTGGGCAGACAGCGGTCGACGACCACTGGCATTTGAAGAAGGAGATAAAGTCTTCGTGAAGATTTCTCCTACCAGAGGTACAATCAGGTTTGGCAGAGCTGGGAAGCTGAGTCACAGATACATTGGTCCGTTCGAAGTTCTGAGCCGGATTGGAGAAGTGGCATATAGGTTAGCTCTACTAGCTAATCTAGAAGGCATGCACAATGTCTTCCACGTTTCACAGCTCAGAGAGTATGTACCTGATGAGAACCACGTCTTGGACCATTCAGAGTTGGAAATCGGACCGAGCCTCACTTTGCCAGAGAAACCAGTGGCGATCTTGGACAGAGGCGAGAAGAAGACCAGAACCTCAGTGACTCCCATTGTCCGAGTGATGTGGAGGCACAATTCCCCAGACGAATCTACTTGGGAGCGAGAGGATGAGATGCGGAAGAAGTACCCGTACTTGTTTGAGACCTGAGGTAAATTCCTATCCTAACTCTTTAAATTTCGAGGACGAAATTTTTAAGGAGGGAAGGTTGTGAAACCCATAATTTTTAGTTTTTTTGCATTTTAAATTTCAATTCTAATTTTAATTGTTAAATAAAATTTGTTAGAATAATGTTAGATATTATTTGAGAATAATTAGTTAATATTGGTAATATTCATTAAATGTAAATAAATTTTTCCAAAAATTTATTAACAAGGAATTTTGATTTTTTGACCAGACTTGAATCCAATTTGGAACATGAAACATTTCTTAAATTAATTTCAGAGTTTTAAAAAAATATAAGTTATAATTTTCTAAAGAAATTAGATAATATTTATAGCCCAATTGCCTTAAGTTTTAAATTCAAGCCTTTATATTTAAGCCCAAGGCCAAGAATCAATTATTTTCCTTAGGCCCAAGTTCAATGGCTTAAACCCATTAGTTATTGGGTTGAGTTCAAACCCATTAAGCTTATAAGTAACCAAGCTACTCTTTCACACAACCATCTGAACCTTTAGAGAATGGATTCATTCATTCTCTTTGTTGGAGAACCTTTCGGTTCTTCATAACCGAAGAGCCCTTCGGGTTCCAACCTGACGTGAACTCCCGGCAGTCCACCTCCATGGCCGCCGGCCATCAATGGCGTGAAGGCTCTTGGCCTCCCCAAGATGAGTAACCCCCATCTTTTTTTTTTCCTTTATAAACCCCTCTTCCATCTCCATCTCCATCCCAACTTCTTTTCCCCAAATTTCTGAGAAGAATCCCTAGATCTAACCCCTTCCCGGAGTTTCCGAGGGCCGAGCACCTCCCCGGCGCCGCCCCGTGGCCGCCGTCAGCCGTCGGCGCCCGACCCCGCGCGATCTCCTGGTCCGTCGACCCCTCCGGCGCACCCCTGACGCCGGAGTTTGTTTCCGGTGACGCCCGTCCATCCCGAGTATTTCTGCAGTCCCGTTCCCGTCGGTTTTCGGTACACTCTGACCCAATATATATATATATTTACTGTCTATGATGAATGCTGGTTCCCGGATCCTTCGGGAGTTCGGTTTTCGACAACGTAATTGTTACGTTGCAATTTCGGTTTTTCCGAAGTTCTCGGAAACACTTGTTGTGGTTTTCAGTTCTGGAAAAATTGGATGTTTTGATCAGAACAAGGTTCTGAGAATTCTCGGGTTTTCCGAGAAGTTTTCAGGAATAATTGGAGATTCAATTTAATGTTGGGTTCTGTTAGGACTTTGGATAGTTCTGTTGATTTGTTTTGCTCCTTAGCTTTGTTGGAAATTTTGTTATTAATGGTTGGCTTGGGAAAAATATATTTTGAATAAGAATACATTAGAGTTGAATTTTCTTGGGAAGTTTGGGTTCTGTTGTGTTATCGGATTTCCGATTTGAATTCAGAATTCTGGAATTTTTGGAAAAATATTCTCTATGTGGAAGGTTATGTGAATTTGGGGTTATTTTGCAGGTATCTGACGCATTTCCCAGTTTTTGGGTTGTTCCGAAAATAGAGGGAATGCTGCCGAAATTTTCGGAAATTTAATAAAATGATTTTTAAAATAATTTTGGTATTTTGGGCGACAACCATAATTGGTTACTGGCCCCAACGAAATGCAAACGCACCGGTTCGACCGGACGTTGAGGCAGAGTAGTTGAAAATGAAATTTAGACCAGAGTCTGAGACTTATAATTCTCTTTAAATATTATTTTGTAATTTATTAGTTTTTGTTAAAATTGTAGTTATTTAATTTTGAGACTAACCATATTTTCGTATTATTTCAATTTATGTAAATCGGGTTGTAAGGGCATAAGCCCAATTACTTATTTACTCGTACTGGAAAAATATAATAATTAGGATTTATTTTATTTCTTTTCTGGATGTTGTAGTGTAACGTAAATAGTGGACTATATATTTATATATTCACATAAATGTTAGGAATTAGTTGATTAATTCATGATTTTCTCACTTATTAAATAAATAATAACTTTATGTATAAAATACAAAGTTTTAACAATTTAAATGATAAATTGCAATTTTTCCAAAAAGAAAGGATTAAATTGATGTTTTCTTATAAATAGTAAACCAATTGATAAATGTGTTCTAACTAGAATGAAAAGATAAAATTTATTAGGAAAGATAATAGAGATTGTAATTAAGCACGCTTAGTTGGTTGAAGCAGTTTGATAAGTATAGATGCTCCATTTGTAGGATTTCGAAGGCGTAACTAGCATCTTTTCGGAACCTCCATCAACGACCAGTTTAAATCAAGGCAAGTACGGTTGTGTTTAATTGCAGTTTAAATAATATTAGAATTTTGCATGTTAAATACACAACTGTTACACGTACTCTCTCCTAGAGTTATATATTGAATCATTGTATCGGGATAATAGGGAGTAGTGTAGTTATCTATGATCAAAGCCAAATAGTTAATGAATGTGCGAGCTTACCCCTCTTCACACGGGGTTAGGCCGGACCGTATCAATAGGATACAATTGAATCATCCTAAACCGGTCATAGATACTACATACTCAAATCACAATTGTTTTATTTCATAGTTTGAAATCATTGTTTCAAAATTATTTAATATTGCAAGTTTCTAACCATTATGCAAATTGTTATTTTTCATAATTGTACTTGCTCCTTTCCTGACTGGATCCCCCACACCCAATAGGTTCTATTGATGACTCAGAGCTACTGATTAGTAGTTACTACGACCCGGAGCTGTACCCTGCTGTGCTCCCAGACGAGGTCCATGGAGATGATGATGACACTTCTGCTTAGTTGAAGTTTTAATTTATCTTTTAAATAAAATAAATGTTATGTTAAAGTTGTGGACAAGCTTTGTAATGGACAAGTTTATATTAACGTTTAATTAAATGTTGTGGCAATTATAAGTTTCAAATGTTGTTGATTGTACCTGCATATGGAATACAACTTACTGTCGCCGTCTCAACAACGGTGCAGGCTGGGCATGATCCGAGTCGACCCAAGAAATTGGGATCGGGTCATGACACTAGTAGTGCCCGACAGGCCGGTTGGTCCCCACAGATACTGCAAATCTGCCACACGGGCAGGGAGCGGTATCTGGTTATATTATCTATTGTATATTGTATATTGATGATGGACGTCCCGCTGGGACTCGTCTAATTCATGATTGGCGCAATTGATTGACTGGGTAAACTAGCCTTGCTTGCACATAGTAAGAACTGAGGAATCATTTATTGCATAATTCCAGGATAACTTGGAACTCACAGTAGCAAGTCGTAGTAGTTGCATGGCCGTTTAAATTGATTTGTTTGTGTACTGTACCTACTCTGTTACCTAACTGAGATGATCAGAATGTCAGGGCATGATGGGCCAACTTCTGTCCTTGTTTGGTTGGGAGGTTGGTTCGAAGTGTCGTGATGTTATATGAATCCCAGTGGCAAGCAGAGATCTACTTATCATATTCTCTTATTACTGGTTTTAATTTCTCATATCGTGCTTCCTTGTGGTTCTTGCTATTAGAGGTCTAACCTCTCTGGTTTTGCATGGCCAAATTTAGAGCCGGTTCCCGAGGACTCAGCTTACTTCCACCTCCAAGATGGTCAATACTAGAGGGATGATCGCAGGAGGACTCGAGTGGGTTCCTTACCTCCTCACTCGTTTTGTTATTTACTTAATACCTTGCCGTTTGGCACCGACATGTTAGTCGGATTGTCTTGTACTTACTTTTACATAATTATAATTAAGTCAGACTGCAGCTGATAACAATTGTGTACACTTTGCTACATCATCTGGCTATGCTTTGTAAAGCCAGATATCAAGAACATTTTGACTGAGCGTTTGGGACGCCTTACTGCTTTATCTTACATGTTCTCTATTTTTGTTTCTTATTTGAATGATTGAGACAATAGATGTGAAATGACCATAGTAAGACTTTCATGTAGTATGCACCCCCTCGTCTTTTAGACAGCATTGATCGTATTATACGGTATTCATCTACCTGTAATACGTAGCTGGCTGAGTCATTCCCCCGCTCTCCAGTATTCTGGTTCTGGGGCATGACAAAGTGTTAGTGGTGGCCCATGCAGGTCTGATTTCAGACTTGTGGGGTGTTTTAATTTATAGGATGTCTCAATCACACATGTTCCCCCTTGATCTCATAATTCGTTACTCTCGACTCCAACTTGACATTCCAGTATCCTTTGACTTCATTGATCTTTCCTGTCTGATCGTTTGATTGTTCTTTTGTCCCTTTTCTTAGGGGCACTTCGTCCGCATCTGCCAGGACTGGACAACAACAACAAGAGCAACACGGATAACCTGACCATGTTGGTCAGCAACAAGGGCCGGTATAACTCAAGAGACTATCCAAGAAGAAGTAATAGTGGAAGCAGCAGCTGGATCGCAGTATCCAGAGGTTCCACCACAACCAACAGTTCCACCTACCCCTGCGGAAATGGATACACCGGCTCTTCTGGAGATCATGAAAGGGATGATGGCTACTCAGCAACATCAGATGTTAGCCCAGCAGCGCATGCACGCTCAGTTGCAGGAGCAGAACGTATTACTCAATCAAGGGTTGCAGACAGCTTTGGAAAGAGGGGCAAGGCCAGATTCAGGAGCATCAGCCAGGTTTTGCAAGTACAACTCCCACCGTTTCGAAGGAACGGAGGATGCCATCTCAGCAGATACATGGCTTAAGGATATTGAGGCGATTTTGACAGCAGCTAAGGTGCCGGCAGAAGAACGTGTGGATCAAGTGAAGTTGTTGCTTCAGGATCTCGCACGTGATTGGTGGGAATCAGAGGAAGTGGACATCAGACGTCCTGTTGCTTGGGACGATTTTACAGCAAGGTTCAAGATGAAGTACTATGGAGTTGTGGCACAGTTTGAGCTACAACAGAAGTTTATCAACCTCAAGCAGGCCGGCAAGACGGTAGATGCCTATGCAGCGGAGTTCTGCAGATTGAGCAGGTTTGCCCCAGAGATGGTACAAACAGAGAGCCAGAGGGCTATGAGGTTCCAGCAGGGGTTTCACCTTGAGCTCTTGCAATTGATAGAGGGGCACAATTACCAGACTTTTGATGAGGTATTGACGGCAACCCGAAAGCATGAGATCACCATTCAGAGGATCATAGCAAGGACTGGAGGTCAGAAGAGATCTCACAGTCAGATTGAAGGAGGAGGGGGAGCAGCGCCCCGAACAACAGCACCATCCCTTGGCATTCGCATTCACGATGTGGCAATGCGAGGGCCAGTACCACCACCCAGGCAGCAGCAACAACAGAAGAAGAATCAGCAACCCCCAGCGGGCTGCACTTATTATGGGAAGATAGGGCACACTAGAGATGTGTGTCGGGCATTGAACGGACTGTGTTTGATATGTGGAAATCTAGATCATCGGGTTACCACATGTCCCATGAATTCGAGGTCAGGAGGACCAGTACAGCAGTTTCCTGCGCTGCCAGCACCAGGGGCAGGACAGTATCGAGGACCCGCAGTGGCAGTGAGACCATTGGCCCAGCGTCCGTTAATGCCACAGGCTCAGATGTTTCGGTAGCAGGGACCGCCGATGCAGCAACACCAGCATAGACCACCCCAGCATCATCAAGGCAGGGGCCAGCAGCACCAGGCTAGGCCGCAACATGGGAACCAACAAGGAGATCGAGGGCAGGCATTCACTCTGTCCTTAGAGGAGGCATTAGCATCGGGAGATATTGTGGCAGGTAATATTCTCGTCGCCTCATATCCCGCAGTAGCATTATTTGATTCAGGAGCATCACACTCATTTATATCTGCACAATTTGCGACACGGCTAGGAATGGAGTTCGAGGCATTGCCAGGGAGGTTGAATATACTCACTGGCAATGGGCTCGTAGGAGTTAGTAGAGTTATTCTAGCGTGTAGCGTTGTAGTTTGCGGGCATAGTTGTAATGCCTGTAGTTCGTATTACGTATCTTGGTATACGTGTACGTATTCTTGACTCATATTTCGTATTTTTCTGTATGGTTATTTGGCATGTCATTGGATATGGCTTAGCTTGGTTCGGCTTAGCTTGGTTTGGTTTGCTTTTGGGTTCATCATGAACCAAAAGAAAACCCCCACCTACCGCCATCACCCTCATTTATATTTCCACCTAACTCTCTCTCTTCATTTATTCTTCTCCTTCACTTCTTCTTCTCCACCATTTACTCTTCTACACCTACCAGGAAGAGAGAGAGCTTAGGCAAGTGCAAACTTGCTTCATGATGGATCTCAAGTTTTATTGTTCCATTCTCTTCCTCAATTGATTCTAAGATTCTTTAGAACTTGGCATTTTCCATTTTTATGGTTATATTTTTGTTGATCTAAGTTTTAAGTTCCTTCTTGTTTAGTTTTTCTTAGTTTTGATCTCTAAAAACTTGGTATTTCCAAAAACTAATGGTTCTATGTTGTAGAGAATTCAATTTCCTTCAGTTTTGGCTTTTGTTTCGCTTGATTTCGACTCCGGATGAGAAAGTTATGGCCATGGCAAGTTTTCAGAATTTTTATGGCTGAACTTGCTGTTTGGGGACGACGAACCCCATGCGCCGGGAGGCCATGCGCTGGGAGGCCATGCGCCGGGAGGCCATACGTCGGGAATCCCATGCGCCGATTTGTGCAGAAATCCCATGCGCCGATTTGTGCAGAAATCTCATGCGCCGATTTGTGCAGAAATCTCATGCGCCGATTTGTGCAGAAATCTCATGCGTCGATTTGTGCAGAAATCTCATGCGCCGATTTGTGTAGGAATCCCATGCGCCGATTTGTGCAGGAATCCCATGCGCCGATTTGTGCAGGAATCTCATGCGCCGATTGTGCAGGAATCCCATGCGCCGGAATTGCTCTATTTTGCTATTTTTGCCTGTTTAAGTTATTTTGTAGCTAGAATTTCGAAAAAAACTCAAAACATAAAAGTTGTAGATCTTTTTATTGGCTTCAAGAATATGTCACTAGTTATTTTATGCAAGTTTCTCTCATTCATGATATTGTAAGAATATAACACGATAGTGGTCCGCTGTGGCGCACTCTTGACAAGTAAACGGACATGATATATCTCGGCATGTTGTTACGACAACACAGTCATGTGTTGCATTCTTCCTAAACGGACATTCGACCTGGATAACCGGATGGTCTGCAGGGCTTGTGGCTGTTGGGATAATCTCATTGCATCTTGCTAGTAACTAGGCTTGTGATAACCCTAGTTAGTTAAAAGTATCAAGCCGTACTCATGATTGGCCGCGATTGATTGGATGGAGTTTATTCCAGCTTAGTCTTATCCCGATTCTGTGCAAGATTGTGACATGACATGATTATTGATGCTTGCCTTAACAATAACGATCGGGGGTCCAGTTCTGTTCAGGCGAAGGGTTACAACCCCGGTCCTTGTTTGGTTTAAGGGTTGTAACTTGGCTCCCGGAGCAGTTCTGTGTCCTCTCTTCGTTTATTGTCTTATTGCAACCCCTGTCATGCTCATCATGTTTTACCTTACTTCAAATACCATGATTATTTATACTGGCCTTAACAATAAAGATCAGTGGTCCAGTTCTGTTCAGGCGAAAGGTTACAACCTCGGTCCTTGTTTGGTTTAAGGGTTGTAACCTGGCTTCCAGAGCTGTTCTGTGTCCTCTCTTCATTTATTGTCTTGTTATCTTATCAATAGTAATTGAGGCGGGTTTCTATTCAGGCGAAGGATTGCAACCCCGGTCCTTGTTTGGTTTAAGGGTTGCAGTCTGGCTACTTGAATGGTTTCTCCGTGCTCAATATATTATTGATTATCTCAGTTATTATCAGTATCTTTTAATTACCTTAACTATTTATTTATGATATGCTAGTTTTAGTTTCTAAGTGAAGCCTCCTTTGTGGCACTTGCTCTTTCTGGGGTCTGACCCAGCTGGTTTTGTGTGGCCAGATATCGGAGCAGCACCAGAGGATCCACCTGTCTTCCAGCCCGATGGTGACCACCAGGCGTAACCAGGGCAACGAGTGGGTTTCTTTTGTCCTCCCACTCTACTTGTAAAATTATTCTTTTGAGGCGTTTAGCTGGTGAGCACGTGTTAGCTCGTATTGCACCTTATTTACTGTCTGCCTACGGGCTGTAACATGATTGACAAATCCTAGGGTTGATCATGTATTGACTAAAACTCTTGCTAGTCCTGACATTTTGTACGACTAGCTTCATGATCATCCAATATGTAATGTATGGGACGCCTTACTATTGTATATTGATGCTCTAATATCTTGTGACTGTTACTACTTGCTTGTGATTGAGACAATAAGTTTGTTCTCGACCAATAGGAGACTGATGGATTGTAGTTAAACCCTCATATATCTAGACAGCCGTGACCATATAGTGACGTGGATTCCATTTCATTATACGTAGCTGGCTATGTCTGTACCCGCTCTCCAGTATTCTGGTTTTGGGGCGTGACATGGTTTTAGTGGTGGCCCATGCAGGTCTTGTAAATCAAGATATCTGAGGGTTTACCGAATAGATGTCTCAATCAGTATTCGCCCTTGATCTCTGCTCGTATCTTCTGAATCCCTGTAATCTTGACCTGATCACGTGCTTGTATCATTGATCTGTCCTGGTCCTTCCTTATTGTTCCCTATGTCGTCTTCATCAGCGGCATTATTCCTGGACCTGCCGATCAGCAAGGCGGTGCACCTCCAGCGGACCAGCAGCAACCTGGAGATCAAGCCCAGCATTCAGGAGTAGCCTCCAGAGTTATGCCTACCGAAGGAGAACCACCAGTTCAGCCCGTCCAGCCAGCAGAACCTGAGGATGGCACTTTGATGGGTCTCATCAGGTCATTATTAGCCTCCCAGGATCGTCGAGGAGATGCTTTGCACCAGGCGATGGCAGACGCTTTGACCAGAGAAGGTCATCAGGGAAATAGCGCGGCCAACAGCTTCAAGCGCTTGAACCCTCCCTTCTTCGACGACAGTGAAGATGCGATCGCTGCAGATGCATGGCTTCAGGACACAGAGGTGATTCTAGAAGCAGCCAGGACTCCAGAGAACGAGAAGGTGGCCGTAGTGCGCCTGCAGTTACTAGATCTTGCCCGCAGCTGGTGGGCAGCGCAGGCCGATGGATTAGTGGCCCCTATTTTATGGGCAGTATTCAGGGAGAGATTCCAGACCAAGTATTTTGATGTTGTAGCTCGGTATGATCTACAGACGAGGTTCACCAATCTGAAGCAGATGGGCAGGACGGTCGATGGATATGCGACCGAGTTCTCCAGACTTAGTCGGTTTGCTCCCACCTTGGTAGCGACCGAGTTCGATAGAGCCCAGCGGTTCCAGCAGGGGCTTCATCTGGAGATTTTGTTGGCGGTGGAGCAGTTTGAGCATCAGACTTTTGATGCAGTGTTGAGAGCAGCCCGGAGGCATGAATATACCTCCCAGAGGATCGTAGATAGGACCGGAGGTCGGAAGCGATCTCACGGTCAGATGAATCAGTCATCAGCACCAGCCCCGGCAGCCAGGGCTTTGACCATTGGAGCTCCGAAGCGGGCGGCCTCAGTGACGTCGGTTCAGCATTCCACCCCGACGCACCCTTAGCAGCAGAAACAGAAGCAGTCTTCCGTAGTGGGATGTTCACACTACGGGAAGCCAGGGCATGTGGTATCAGAGTGTCACAGAGCACAGGGTTTGTGCTTGGTTTGTGGTGCCCCGGACCACAGGGTTGGGAATTGTCCGAACAGGGCAAGTTCATCAGCCTTCTCTAGTCCTTCAGTTAGAGGACCAGCACCAGTCCAGCAGCAGCAGCAGCTGCAGTACCCGTTCCCGAGGCCATTGCCGATGCAGGCCCAGGCATTCCAGCAGCAGAGACTGCAGCAGTATGTCCAAGCCCAAGCCCTGATCCAGAGCAGGCAGAGAAATTTTCAGCAGAGGGGACCCACACCCAGAGGACATAGTCAAGTGCTGGCTTTGACCATGGGAGAAGAAGGAATAGCACCAGGTGAGGTGGTGGCAGGTACTATTCTCGTCAACACCTTTCCAGCTTCAGTATTATTTGATTCTGGTGCCTCGCATTCATTTATGTCTGCACGATTTACGACACGGGTAGGACTGGAATCCGAGTCATTATCATTTAGGCTCAATATACTTACTGGTAACGGACTTGTGGGAGTAGATAGAGTATTTTCCTCGTGTCGGATCGCAGTTAGCGGTAGAGAATATCCCGCTAGATTGATAGAGTTTCCGATGGCCGATTATGATGTGGTCTTAGGGATGGATTGGTTGAGGGACCAGTATGCTAGGATAGACTGCCACATTGGCAGGGTTATTTTTAGCATTCCAGGCGAGCCGGAGTTTTCTTTCTCCCGAGGCGAAGTTGAACCTTCTCCTCCAGTGTTGCGGATGGCAGTGACAGTAGAACAGTTACCTCGGATAGTCGAAGAGTTTTCAGATATTTTCCCAGAAGAGCTTCCAGGGATGCCGCCAGAGTAAGAGATCGAGTTTACCATCGACTTGATTCCCGGAACAGCCCCAGTGTCAGAGAGAGAGTCTACAGGATGGCGCCATCAGAGCTGGAGATATTATACAAGATGATTGAAGAACTCAGAACCAAGGGATTCATTCGTGCTAGTGGATCGCCTTGGGAAGCCCCGATGCTTCTTGTGAAAAAGAAGGATGGTACGTCCAGATTATGTGTAGATTATCGTACCTTGAACTCAGTGACAATCAAGAACAGATACCCTCTTCCGAGGATAGATGACTTGTTTGATCAACTCAAAGGGCCGTCAGTATTTTCGAAGATTGACTTACGGTCAGGATATCACCAGATCAGAGTAAGAGAGCAGGACATCCCGAAGACAGCTTTCAGATCTAGGTATGGGCATTGGGAGTTCCTTGTTATGCCATTTGGAGCAACCAATGCGCCGACTGTATTCATGGACCTCATGAATCGCATCTTCATGCCTTATTTGGATCAGTTCGTGATTGTGTTCTTAGACGACATCCTGGTCTACAGCAAGAGTGAAGCGGAGCATGAGCAGCATCTCCGAGTTGTCCTCCAGATTCTTAGAGAGCACCAGTTGTATGCCAAGTTTAGTAAATGCGAGTTCTGGCTCGATCGCATTTCGTACTTGGGTCATATCATCACCCGAGGAGGAGTTGAAGTGGATCCCCAGAAAATCGTGGCCATTGAAACATGGCCAGTGCCTAGTACAGTGGCAGAAGTCCGTAGTTTTCTTGGATTGGCCGGTTACTACCGGCGATTTGTTTCAGACTTTGCTCGAATTTCAGCTCCATTGACCCAGTTGACCCGCAAGGATGTGCAGTTTGCTTTGGACAGCAGAGTGCCAGGATTCTTTTGAGAAGTTGAAGCGAGGCTTGATGACAGCTCCTATTCTCACGCTTTCAGATAGAACTGGAGGATTCTCAGTGTATTGTGATGCTTCGGGCAGAGGTTTAGGATGTGTTCTGATGCCGCATGGAAAGGTAATAGCTTATGCGTCGCGACAACTTCGTGATCATGAGAGGAATTACCCAACCCATGACTTGGAGCTGGTAGCAGTAGTGTTTGCACTTAAGTTGTGGATGCACTACTTGTACGGAGATAGGGTAAAAAATTTTACCGACCACAAGAGCCTGAAGTATGTTTCCACCCAGAAGGATCTCTACATGCGTCAGAGGAGATGGCTAGAGCTGCTTGTGGATTATGATGTCAACCTGCAGTATCACCCAGGGAAGGCCAACGTTGTTGCAGATGCATTGAGCAGGAGAGCCGGAGTTTATTTCCTGACAGCGCAACCAGAACTGTTAGCCGATCTTCAGAAGATGGATATAGAAGTTGTCCTCCCTTCCAGTGTGGCATTGATGGCCAGCATGCAAGTTCAGTCCACTATAGTCGAGAGGATCCGGATGGCGCAGTCAGTAGATTCCAAGCTTCAGCGACTCAGAGCAGAGTGTGAGGCAGGACGAAGACCAGAGTTATGCATTCATGAAGACGGTACACTTCGACATGGTAAGCGTCTTTGTGTACCCAGTGGAGGTATTAGACAAGAGATCATGACGGAGGCTCACAGTTCGCAGTATTCCATTCATCCCGGTGGTACGAAGATGTACCGTGATATCCGCCAGCACTTTTGGTGGAATGGCATGAAGAGGGAGATAGCCCGGTTTGTCTCTCGTTGTTTAGTATGCCAACAAGTTAAGGCTGAACATCAGAGACCAGCTGGACTACTTCAACCATTGCCGATTCCCGAGTGGAAATGGGAGCATATAACTATAGATTTTGTGACTGGATTGCCTAGATCCCCGGCGGGCAGAGACGATATTTGGGTTGTCATAGACAGGCTCACGAAGGTGGCTCACTTTCTTCCGTTCAGAGTTGGTCAGTCGACGGCTCAGCTAGCGGAGATGTATCTTCGATAGATCGTCAGGCTTCATGGTGTATCAGTCAGTATCACCTCGGACAGAGATTCCAGATTTACGTCGCACTTTTGGCGTAGCTTGCAAGAGAGTTTGGGAACTCGCCTCCAGTTCAGCTCCGCTTATCATCCGCAGACAGATGGTCAGTCAGAGCGCACGATCCAGACTCTTGAAGATATGTTGCGGTCATGTACACTCGACTTCGGTGGTTCGTGGGAAGATCACGTGCACCTGGTGGAGTTCTCGTACAACAACAGTTTCCAGGCCAGTATCCAGATGGCACCGTTCGAGGTACTGTATGGTAGGAAGTGTCGATCCCCGCTAGCCTAGGACAATGTTGGAGTGAGGCAGATGCTTGGTCCGAAAATAATTGCTCAGACCGTTGAAGTAGTCAGGAGAGTCAGAGATCATCTTCGAGTTGCCCAAGATCGCCAGTGTCATTGGACCGATTCTCATCGGCGCCCTCTTGAGTTTTCTGTCGGCGACCATATATTCCTGAGGATTTCGCCTAACCGTGGCGTCATTCGTTTCGGCATACGGGGAAAGCTTAGTCCTAGGTATATAGGGCCGTTCAATATTCTGGAGCGAGTAGGTGATGTATCCTATCGTCTCGCTCTTCCGCCGTCGCTACGTGAGGTGCATGATGTATTCCATGTATCCCAACTGCGACGGTATATCCCGGACCCGAGCCACATCCTAGATCATTCGGAATTGGTTGTTGGTACCAACCTTTCCTATGAGGAGAGGCCCGTGTCTATATTGGACCGAAGAGAGAAGACACTCAAGAACAAGACTATAAGTTAGTCCGAGTTGCTTGGGGTCATCACTCTTTGGGTGAGTCGACGTGGGAGCGTGAGGATGATATCTGATCGCGATATCCCGACCTGTTTGACTCATAAGGTATAATGTCTTCCTTATGCCTTATGTTTTCAATTTCTTGCTTGAATAAATGATTGCATGATAGACTGCTTGTTATAGCTTATGATTAGTATAGCTTGTCCTTGCAATTCTAGCCTCTTGATTAAATTCCAAGGACGGAATTCTTTTAAGGTGGGTATAGTTGTAATGCCTGTAGTTCGTATTACGTATCTTGGTATACGTGTACGTATTCTTGACTCGTATTACGTATTTTCCTGCATGGTTATTTGGCATGTCATTGGATATGGCTTAGCTTGGTTTGGTTTGCTTTTGGGTTCATCATGAACCAAAAGAAAACCCCCACCTACCACCACCACCCTCATTTATATTTCCACCTAACTCTCTCTCTTCATTTATTCTTCTCCTTCACTTCTTCTTCTCTACCATTTACTCTTCTACACCTACCAGGAAGAGAGAGAGCTTATGCAAGTGCAAACTTGCTTCATGATGGATCTCAAGTTTTATTGTTCTATTCTCTCCTCACTTGATTCTAAGATACTTTAGAACTTGGCATTTTCCATTTTTATGGTTATATTTTTGTAGATCTAAGTTTTAAGTTCCTTCTTGTTTAGTTTTTCTTAGTTTTGATCTCTAAAAACTTGGTATTTCCAAAAACTAATGGTTCTATGTTGTAGAGAATTCAATTTCCTTCAGTTTTGGCTTTTGTTTCGCTTGATTTCGACTCCGGATGAGAAAGTTATGGCCATGGCAAGTTTTCAGAATTTTCATGGCTGAACTTGCTGTTTGGGGACGACGAACCCCATGCGCCGGGAGGCCATGCGCTGGGAGGCCATGCGCCGGGAATCCCATGCGCCGATTTGTGCAGAAATCCCATGCGCCGATTTGTGCAGAAATCTCATGCGCCAATTTGTGCAGAAATCTCATGCGCCGATTTGTGCAGGAATCCCATGCGCCGATTTGTGCATGAATCTCATGCGCCAATTGTGCAGGAATTCCATGCGCCGAAATTGCCCTATTTTGCTGTTTTTGCCTGTTTAAGTTGTTTTGTAGCTAGAATTTCGAAAAAAACTCAAAACATAAAAGTTGTAGATCTTTTTATTGGCTTCAAGAATATGTCACTAATTATTTTATGCAAGTTTCTCTCATTCATGATATTGTAAGAATAGAACACGATAGTGGTCCGCTGTGGCGCACTCTTGACAAATAAACGGACATGATATATCTCGGCATGCTGTTACGACAACTAGCCTGACATGACAAGTATGAAAGATCTGGACACCGTGGGCGATTGTGTTTGTACAAATAAACTGGTACTGTCTTGCATCATGTCTAGGACGGGGACTCCTGAGTACCACGATCAGGGGTACCTACTGAAATTGACTAAGGCTAATTAACTAGAATGATTCAGTAGTCATGAAGAGATTCCCAGCTACAGGCAATCCCGTTATCTGGGCACATTCAGTGGACTTGTAGCCTACCGATGAGTAGGGCACATTTCCAGCACACAGTCATGTGTTGCATTCTTCCTAAACGGACATTCGACCTGGATAACCGGATGGTCTGCAGGGCTTGCGGCTGTTGGGATAATCGCATTGCATCTTGCTAGTAACTAGGCTTGTGATAACCCTAGTTAGTTAAAAGTATCAAGCCGTACTCATGATTGGCCGTGATTGATTGGATGGAGTTTATTCCAGCTTAGTCTTATCCCGATTCTGTGCAAGATTATGACATGACATGATTATTGATGCTTGCCTTAACAATAACGATCGGGGGTCCAGTTCTGTTCAGGCGAAGGGTTACAACCCCGGTCCTTGTTTGGTTTAAGGGTTGTAACCTGGCTCCCGGAGCAGTTCTGTGTCCTCTCTTCGTTTATTGTCTTATTGCAACCCCTGTCATGCTCGTCATGTTTTACCTTACTTCAAATACCATGATTATTTATATTGGCCTTAACAATAAAGATCAGGGGTCCAGTTCTGTTCAGGCGAAGGGTTACAACCCCGGTCCTTATTTGGTTTAAGGGTTGTAACCTGGCTTCCAGAGCAGTTCTGTGTCCTTTCTTTATTTATTGTCTTGTTACCTTATCAATAGTAATTGAGGCGGGTTTCTATTCAGGCGAAGGATTGCAACCCCGGTCCTTATTTGGTTTAAGGGTTGCAGTCTGGCTACTTGAATGGTTTCTCCGTGCTCAATATATTATTGATTATCTCAGTTATTATCAGTATCTTTTAATTACCTTAACTATTTATTTGTGATATGCTGGTTTTAGTTCCTAAGTGAAGCCTCCTTTATGGCACTTGCTCTTTCTGGGGTCTGATCCAGCTGGTTTTGTATGGCCAGATATCGGAGCAGCACCAGAGGATCCACCTGTCTTCCAGCCCGATGGTGACCACCAGGCGTAACCAGGGCAACGAGTGGGTTTTTTTTGTCCTCCCACTCTACTTGTAAAATTATTCTTTTGAGGCGTTTAGCCGGCGAGCACGTGTTAGCTCGTATTGCACCTTATTTACTGTCTGCCTACGGGCTGTAACATGATTGACAAATCCTAGGGTTGATCATGTATTGACTAAAACTCTTGCTAGTCCTGACATTTTGTACGACTAGCTTCATGATCATCCAATATGTAATATATGGGACGCCTTACTATTGTATATTGATGCTCTAATATCTTGTGACTGTTACTACTTGCTTGTGATTGAGACAATAGGTTTGTTCTCGACCAATAGGAGACTGATGGATTGTAGTTAAACCCTCATATATCTAGACAGCCGTGACCGTATAGTGACGTGGATTCCATTTCATTATACGTAGCTGGCTATGTCTGCCCCCGCTCTCCAGTATTCTGGTTCTGGGGCGTGACAATAGTTTCTTGGGATTGGTAGGATATTACAGAAGGTTCGTATCAGACTTTGCAAGGCTTTCAGCACCTATGACCCGCTTGACACGGAAGGATGTACCATTTGTCTGGTCGGCAGAATGCCAGGCATCATTTGAGAATCTGAAGCAGAAGTTGATATCAGCGCCTATTCTTACATTGCCAGTTGGACCCGGAGGTTTTATAGTATATTGCGATGCGTCAGGTAAAGGACTTGGATGTGTCCTCATCCAACATGGGAAGGTGATAGCATATGCATCTAGGCAGCTTCGAGACCATGAGAAGAATTACCCAACTCATGACTTGGAGTTGGCGGCAGTAGTATTTGCTTTGAAGCTATGGAGGCATTACCTATATGGTGACCGAGTGGACATGTACACAGACCATAAAAGTCTGAGGTACATCTTTACTCAAAAGGAGCTGAACATGAGACATAGAAGATGGTTGGAGTTGATCAAGGATTATGACGTGGAGCTTCAGTATCATTCAGGCAAGGCTAATGTGGTAGCAGACGCTCTTAGCAGGAGAGGCGGCGCATTTATGTTGACAACGCAGAAGCACATCTTAGAAGACCTTCAGGAGATGGGCATCAAAGTTATACTTCCTAGTGATGTAGGAGTTCTAACAAGTTTACAAGTTCAAACCGACTTGGTAGACAGGATCAAGGTAGCTCAGGCACAAGACCCAAGGATTCAGAAGCTTAGAACAGAATGTGAGTCAGGACTCAGAAAGGAGATGAGAATTCAAGAAGATGGTACACTTAGGTTTGGGTCACGTCTATGTGTGCCTAGTGGAGATATCAGACAGGAGGTTATGACAGAAGCTCACAGTTCTCAATATTCTATACACCCTGGAGGGACCAAGATGTACCAAGATATCAAGCAGCACTTCTGGTGGAACGGGATGAAAAGGAAGATAGCTAGATTTGTTTCCCGTTGCTTGGTATGTCAGCAAGTGAAGGCAGAACAGCAGAGGCCAGCTGGGTTATTGCAACCGCTTCCTATCCCGGAATGGAAGTGGAAACACATCACAATGGACTTTGTGACCGATTTACCGAGATCACCAAGTGGTAAAGATGCTATTTGGGTGATAGTAGATCGGCTTACAAAGGTGGCACACTTTCTTCCTTTCAGAGTAGGACAATCTACAGAAAAGTTGGCAGAGTTGTATATGCAGCAGATAGTCAGGCAGCATGGAGTCCCCGTCAGCATTGTGTCAGACCTAGATACCCGTTTTACATCATATTTCTGGAAGAGCTTACATCATAGTCTGGGTACCAAGTTAAGATTTAGCACGGCTTACCATCCCCAGACGGACGGGCAATCAGAAAGAATAATTCAGACCCTAGAAGATATATTGCGAGCTTGCACCCTAGATTTTGGAGGATCTTGGGAGAGCCACCTGCACTTAGTTGAGTTTTCCTATAACAACAGTTATCAAGCCAGTATCCAGATGGCACCATTTGAAGCACTATATGGTAAGAAGTGTAGGTCGCCACTAGCTTGGGATGATATCGGAGAGATGAAGATGTTAGGCCCGGAAATGATTGTTCAGACAGTTGAATTGGTTAAGGGAATTAGAGAGCGACTTCGAGTTGTGCAGGATCGACATCGTCATTGGACGGACCAGCATCGTAGGCCGCTAGAGTTTTCTGTTGGGGACCACGTGTTCTTGCGGATCTCACCTACCCGTGGGGTCATTAGATTTGGCGTTCGCGGGAAGTTGAGTCCGAGATACGTAGGACCATTTGTTATCCTTGATAGGGTAGGCGATGTTGCTTATCGTTTATCCCTTCCACCTTCGTTACGAGAGGTGCATGACGTATTTCATGTATCTCAGTTGCGTAGGTATGTATCGGACCCAAGCCATATCCTTGATCATTCCGAGCTGGTTGTTGGTACCAACCTGTCTTACGAGGAACAGCCTGTGTCCATTTTGGACCGAAGAGAGAGGATACTCAAGAACCGAACAATTAGCCTTGTCCGGGTTGCTTGGGGTCATCACTCATTAGGAGAGTCAATGTGGGAACGTGAGGATGATATCCGATCATGGTATCCGCATCTGTTTAACTCACAAGGTATATCTCTCTCTATATACCTTGATTGTCTTAACTCCTCATGCTTGTCACCTTATGAGTAAAATTGCTTGATGTCGTAGATTGTTAAACATAGATATATTACTTGCTATTTGGTATTGTAGAATGATTGTTTACTCAATTACTTGTACTTAGATTAGTCTAGCTCTGACATTTCTGTCCTGCTTGGATCTGAAATTCCGAGGACGAAATTTTTCTAAGGAGGGTAGAGATGTCACTCCCCGTTCCCAGAATAAGTATTTTTATACGTGTACTTCTTGAATGTATTTATTTAATATTTATCATGTATTTGTTCTGTATTTAAATTCTTCAATTTCGCGCTTATTAATTTTCCTATATTTTTATTTTCTGCTTTTTCTTGGCTCTTGGTTCATTCCGGTTCATGGTAAACCAACTTGGTGTGGTTTGGTTCAACATGGAAAGGAATGGATGGCTTGGATTTGGTGGAGAGAATGAATGGTGGAGATCCACTTGACCTTGATATAAAAGTTCTTCTTTCATTCTCTCTCTTCATTCATTCACATTTGTACTCCTCCACCAAACCCTAATCCACTTGTGAGAGGCAAGTACATCTTGCACACCATGAGGGATTTCATGCATCCCCATTTATTTTTAGTCTATGTTGTTCATCTTCTCTTCCTCTACAAGTTTAGGTCTTGAAGTTTTTGATTTCCATGGATGGTTGGGTGTAGATCTAAGTTTTAAGTTTTGGTTTTCATAGTTTTGGTTTTCATATGAATTTAGGATTTTGATCTATCAAACATTGTTGTTTTCAAAAATAAGTGGTTCCATGTTGTAGAGAATTTAATTCTACTAAAGTTTGGCTTTTGAAAAGTTAGATTTCGATTTGTTTTGTGGAAGTTATGGAAGAAGCATTTTGTTCGTTCTATATTCATCTGCAGCAGGAGGCATATGTCGCAGTAGGCGCATATGATGTCGCAGTAGGCGCATGTCGCAGTAGCCGCATATCATGTCGCGCATGAGCCGCATTAAGGCGCATGTTGCAGTAGCCGCATATCATGTCGCGCATGAGCCGCATTAAGGCGCATGTCGCAGTAGCCGCATATCATGTCGCAGTTGAGCCGCATGAGGTGCATGTCGCAGTAGGCGCATATCATGTCGCAGAATAGGCCGCATATGCCTATTTTGGTTGTTTCTGACTATCATATGTTCTATTTTGACTGAATTGTGGCTAGAATTTCTTCCAACTCCCAACATGAAATTTGTAGATCTTTTCCTTGGCTTCAAGAATATGTTACCAACTATTTTATACTAGTTATGGACTCGACCATGCTTAATACTAATTTGACCTTTATGCCTTGTCATGAATTGACCCGACTGTTACTTGACTAATAATTGATCATGCGTTCCTAGTTGGAACTAAGAGACTGGCTAGTCGTCTTATTGAATTGAATGAATGAGACACGTTCATATTAACTATGAACTATTATAATCGATTGGCCGATCCCGGATATTGACATACAGGCACACATGCAGGCTTCAATTTATTATTTTTTTTTACAAAAGTAGCATGTGTACTTGATGGTCAAGGCATGATTATTCCGTGGTTAGTTTTGATTGTTGCATTATGCTATGCACGACCTACAACCTAACCGCACGGGTATCGTTGTAGAGTTGGGCATATCGTACTTGTACGGAAGTACTCATTTGAATGACCATGATCCACGGCATGGGATTTCACTCAACATAGAGACTATTACGTTAAATAAAATAATGATTGCATGGAGAGAATGGATTCCCGAGTTCTTACATGGCAGCCCTCTTGGGACTAGTAGTGCCCGGCAGGCCGGTTGGTCCCCACAGATACTGTAAATCTGCCACACGGGCAGGGAGCGGTATCTGGTTATATTATCTATTGTATATTGTATATTGATGACGGGCGTCCCGCTGGGACTCGTCTAATTCATGATTGGCACAATTGATTGACTGGGTAAACTAGCCTTGCTTGCACATAGTAAGAACTGAGGAATCATTTATTGCATAATTCCAGGATAACTTGGAACTCACAGTAGCAAGCTATAGTAGTTGCATGGCCGTTTAAATTGATTTGTTTGTGTACTGTACCTACTCTGTTACCTAACTGAGATGATCAGAATGTCAGGGCATGACGGGCCAACTTCTGTCCTTGTGTTGGTTGGGAGGTTGGTTCGAAGTGTCGTGATGTTATGTGAATCCCAGTGGCAAGCAGAGATCTACTTATTATATTCTCTTATTACTGGTTTTAATTCCTCATATCGTGCTTCCTTGTGGTACTTGCTATTAGAGGTCTAACCTCTCTAGTTTTGCATGGCCAGATTTAGAGCCGGTTTCCGAAGACTCAGCTTACTTCCACCTCCAAGATGGTCAATACTAGAGGGATGATCACAGGAGGACTCGAGTGGGTTCCTTACCTCCTCACTCGTTTTGTTATTTACTTAATACCTTGCCGTTTGGCACCGACATGTTAGTCGGATTGTCTTGTACTTACTTTTACATAATTGTAATTAAGTCAGACTGCAGTTGATAACAATTGTGTACACTTTGCTACATCCTCTGGCTATGCTTTGTAAAGCCAGATATCAAGAACATTTTGACTGAGCGTTTGGGACGCCTTACTGCTTTATCTTACATGTTCTCTATTTCTGTTTCTTATTTGAATGATTGAGACAATAGATGTGAAATGACCATAGTAAGACTTTCATGTAGTATGCACCCCCTCGTCTTTTAGACAACATTGATCGTATTATACGGTATTTATCTACCCGTAATACGTAGCTGGCTGAGTCATTCCCCCGCTCTCCAGTATTCTGGTTCTGGGACGTGACATAAGATCACCGTTGCTCAAAGCAACATTCGCCTATATACGAACCGCTTCCAGGAACCAGCAATTTCTAGAGAACTTCTGCAACGCTTGTCAGTCAATATTTGAGACTTGAACGGGCTTCCTGGACTTTACGGACTCTCTTAACTCTCTTCTTTGGTGCATCTTTCAAAGGAGGCCAAGGGGCTCTATTTATAGAGTGGAGTGAGACTTCACCTCTTCTCCTATCCGATGTGGGACTAAAATACCATTACTCAAAAATAGAGTTTGATATTTTAGATCATCCCACAATCAGCATAGAAGTGTGCCAGTCCACGTCTGCCCCCGAACACTCCCGTGCATGCACGAGACATCCTGGAGTCCGTGTCCGAGTCCGCACAACAAAAATCAACTTACATCTTTGTTGGAATTAATCTTTTTTTCTTCTAGGAAAATACTCCCACATGACACACACTTGTGCCCCACCACACCTCATTTGCACACCTCAACACAAGCGATGCATTATATTGAGATACACACCATTTGGTGTAGCCGATGTGGGACTATCTTTCCTAGTCCAAGGCAAAAACACCAACAAGATATATTTATAGGATTTTGGATATTTGTTCAGTTAGTTGGAAGGATTTTAGGATTTTTCTTTTACATGAGTGATGGTAGTTAGAAAATTTTAAAGATTTTTTTTAATTACGTGGGAATGTACATCAAACCTTTTTTGTAATATTAAAGATTAGAGATAAAGATGTACTAATAGATATAGTTGTTGTTGAATAGAAGATGTACTAATAGATATAGTTGTTGTTGAATAGGTAAACCGTTTTACCATTATATTGGTTGCATAAGCATGCCGGTTTATAGTTGTATTAAAAATCCAAATCCTAGAAAGCTAAGAGTTTTTAAGTACTACTCAAACCACACTATTTGAGACTTTTGTGGAATAAATTAAGAAAGATTAATTATGGTTATAAAAATATAACCATATAGTCTTCGAATGACTTTTGACTTAGTTTGTGTTCAAAAAGAGAGTGCAAAACACCTATAGTTTCACAAATATTAAAAAAGATAGGTAAGAAATAAATAAATAAGTTCCTATTGCTCCTCTTTTAACAAATATGTGTTGTGTTCTCATTAATTCAAGACTTGCTTCTACACGTACGAGAAAATGTGTGAAGCACGTACCACACTCGGATTGGATTAGAATAATTAAAAAAAAGATTATGTCACATAAGCAACATTTTGATCCAAACACTTGCATAGGATTACCCAATTGCTAGAAAACTTTTTAGGCTATCTATATGAATTATAAATAATGCATCTA
>JANAVB010006596.1:3149505-3407005 GCA_029216955.1 Iris pallida | reverse complement strand
ATGACTACTAGGACCCCTTTTTTTTTTTTTTTTATCGTTTTACTTTCGTAAATCCGTTTCTTCAAACCTTTGGTTAGGGAGAGTAATATGTGGTTGCATACAACAAACTGAATCTAATCGAATTGAACGATTCGGTTCGATTTTGGGGGAGAGAGAGAGTTTCGTTTGCGATTTTAGATTTATTAGATTTCGATTTTGTATTCGACTTACGATTCAATTCAAACGAAACAAACTGAATAACATATTATAACTATGCCACCTCCTAGATACGTATCTATATAATTCCTAACTAAAGTCAATAATAATCTTAAATGTATCGTATCTACCACATCCCTCGATTTTCATTCTCATGATATGTGAGTCTTCCTCAGTTTAGTAGCTACCATGCCTCGGTTGGAAAGTGAATGAATAAATTGACTTGGAAAAGAGAATCCCCCATGGAATAGAACAAGGAAGTTCTCCTTGCATATGTATAGGAAGTTTGACTTGGGTGTCCTAAGAGGCACCCAAATCTTATGCGATTGGGTGAAGACTTAATCAAATATGCAACACATGCGCGTGTGTCGTACGACCGGCCTGGCTAGTTGGTTATGGATGGGTTGGGTCTAAAGATTTTTTTTTTTTAAATTCGGAATATTTTCAATGGTTGTCTACTTGAAAGGGTGTATCTCTTCTAAACATTAAATGGTGTCTCTCTTAACCTTTTGCGTTTCTTCATTATTTATAAAAGTACAATCATTTTAGTGTTTGAGTCACTCATTCACACATTCAAGTACTCAGTTCGAGAGAAAGACTATTTTGATTGCTTTCTCCAGTTTCTGCGGTTTGGAGTACAACTATCGAATGAGGAGTTTTTGTTATATTTTAGAAGACTAAATCGTCATTCAGCCGTAAACATCTTGTGCGGATCAAATATTATCTTAAGGACATTAAATCTAGTTCAAATTTCAATCTCGGTCAGATTTTGTAATTCTAAATTTCTAGAATACAGATTGAATAACCGACTCATTGTTAGTATAATATTTTAGCCACATTTTGACCCGTTTGATTAGTATTTGTTGATACTTAATGCTTGGGACAGATCTGTTACCAAAGTAATTCATTGGTTTAGCTTGCCCACCAATGTGGACCATATTAATCTAGTTTCTTCCTAGGTTAAAAGTTAGGGTTCAAAAAGGTCAAAAGAAAAAATGATGTAGAAAAGTCGAGCATTCATGCAAAGGGTGAAAACTGAAAGCTTTTAAGAGACTAGGAGACAATGACATACGAAAGAGTAAGTAATTAATTAGGTCTATATGCAGGTTTGACATAGCCCCCTTCCTCCACCCCCTCCCTATTGCTAGCTTGCTTGCTTAGGCTCACATAACCATGCATGCATGTTGCACTTGGAAGAGACAAGTTAACCCAAGGACAATGACACTCAAACAACTATGCCCCCCTCCCTCTTCCCTATGCCATTCTATATATATAAGAAAGATATGTGCCACTTCATGGGAGATTAATAATTAAAATTCACCAATCAAATTTTATTTAATCAACATGCTTAGTAAAAGGTTGGATCATGATTGAGCCAACCAATGGACTAAATCAAAACATATTTTATTTAGGATTTGATGGATGCTTAATTTAAATAGATATTTTTATCAATATATTTATTAATACATTTTTTTACTTAAATATTATATATATAGATAAATATGCTAATAAAAAAATAATATAAAAAATATATTTATTAATATATTATTGTGTGCTTTTACCTCACAAACTCCTAGTAGATAGGGAATGCATGCAAATCAGCATGGATTGACTCTACTTTGTAACATTGAATTTTGTAAAGATATATTATGTATTATATACTAATGTATATAAATTAATAATCATTGCTATTATACATTGTCGGAGTCGATATCGAGCTGATGGGGACCCGAAATAAAACTTTCAAAACGGCCTCCATACATTATGTAAATAAGTGTAAATCCCACCAAATTTTGAACCAAGAATCTCTAATGTAAAAATCCAAATTATAACCACTATACCATAATTTATTTTGGTTTAGAATGATACTTGATACATATTAGTTAGTTCTATTATAGATAAAATTATGTTGGTACCTCCTTTCGTCTTGGGGTTCTGGACTGTCGTTCGGTCTGCTCTAGGCTAGAGCCACCCATGCATATTGTATACTAATATGTATATGGATTAATAATAATTGTTATTATATATATTCATGCATGTATAATTTTATGTGTCTACTTTTCTTTTAATTTATCTGCAATTAATATATCTTAATTTATGTGACAACAGAAGCCACAAAACCGTATTACAATTGGTAAGCTACTTAGAATTTTGTCTTTGATCCGATCAGACTAGTTTGGTTTGCGGGGAAAAAAAAATTGTTGTCCTTTTTTATGTTCATGTAAAATTTAAATTTTATTCAATTTTACTTTTTGATGTTTGCATAGGTTATGACTATAATCAGAATATATTTTTGAGCAATGATAGTTTAGTCCTAATTTTTTTGTAAAGGAGAATGTCTCACATCTTAACCACATGAATTAGAAATAGTCGGTTATAGCTAAATAACATTAGGTAGTTAAATAATTAACTAAAATTTATTTATTTTTTAATTTTTAATTACGTGAGAATATAAATAAGATTTAAATAACTCATTTTGAACAGTTTTTATATATAAAAGTGGTCATTCCAATTTAACAGTCCAGTTAGTTAACTGGCGAGGGTTAAGGAGGTCTCCTGGCTTCTGAGTTAGACCAACCCCACTAAATTTGGATGGATATCAAAAATAAAAATTTAAATGTAATTAGTAGGTACAACCATAGTTTGTATCCGTAATTTAATTAGTATTTTTCTAGGGATTGAGTTGACATTAATCAGCTCCTACTATCTTACTCGAAACCTCTTCTTCTTCTTCTTAAGTTAGGTAAAGTTGGGTCAGTCCTAACCAGAATTGTGGACTTGAGTCCTTTGTTCCTCTAGTATTATTAGAAGGGGAAAAATAAAGAGAGGAACAAATTCTATCACAACAAATCAGCAGCATTCTTTTTTCGAATAGTTACCGGTCGAAAATATCTTTTAATGCCCAAAATATTATATATATATATGTGTGTGTGTATAAAAGCTAATGATATACAATTTTTTACTGGAGAATTTAGATCAAGTCTCTCGTATATGTAAGTAGGGGACGCGACCAAGAAGCAACCAGCTGACGAGTTTATAATGTGACGTTAAGCTTTAGAATCAACAAAATATCTCGATTCGTTATCGTCATCGTATGCGGTGGAATCCGAAAATCTGGGGTCTAAAAATCTCCACCGGTACTTCGGGAATGAAGACAATAGTAGTGCATACCATTATGTCTCTTTTTTCTGTTTGCATTAAGAACAAGACAAAGAATGGTGGACTATAGGAGCACTACCGTAGCCTCTTCCTTTTCTTTTTTTTTGCGTATGGCATCGCCACTGCCAAATTTTTCGAGCAATGGACTTTTGTCGGTAAGATCTCTTGGATAGATAGAGAATAGAGCTTTTGGTTTTTTATATTGCCAAACACCCGAAAAATGAAAATAGATGAGTGTCTCGTTGAATTGATCAGCTTGTGCAGGAACAAGTTTCAACTAACAAGATTTTAAACTTTATTTTTCATATGTTTTAATCGAAGTATTTTGGCTCTAATAGTCAGCAGGTGAACACATAACGTATCTTGGTAAAAAACAGATTATTCTTTACCATTATCATGATGAGAGTTAAAAATTATATATATATATATATATATATATATATATATAATTTTTGTTCTGGTTGTGTTCCTAAACAAGTAGCAGCCCACATGGGAGGTAGACAAACTGCCTTAACTGCTCAGACTCTTTGGCCTCCACCTGGGAGGAAATTTATCATCAATTTATTTTCTATATACATAGATCCTCCTTGACTAGGGCTTTTATTTTAGTCCTATGTTTTGGATCTCGGTCATTTGTGACCCCCAACATCTTTTTTTTTTTTTTACCGAACTAAGACTAGGGCTGCAAATGAGCCAAGCCGTTAGCGAGCAGCTCGAAGCTCGGCTCGATAAAAGCGTGTTTCAGCTCGGTTCGTTTAGTAAATAAGCTGAGCTCAAACTTTATTTTCAACCTCATTTAATAAACGAGCCAAGCTCAAGCTTATAAGTACTCGGCTCGTTTGAGCTTGCAAGTTGGCTTGTTTATGAGCTTGCGAGCTGGCTCGTTTATTAGCTTGTTTAGAAGCTTGTTTGTTCCTTGTTGAATTCTAATTTTATATATGTTTGTATAACAATATAGTTGTGTGCATTTGAGCTTGATTAATTATAGTTAAGCCAAGCTCAAATTTACAAAAACTTGGCTCGGCTTGGCTCGTTTGCAGCCCTAAACTAGACCTAGAGTCTAGATCTTAAGTTTTTTTTTTTTTTTTTTTTCCAAAAGTGGTAGGATTTTGATTGACAGTAATTTTTACCCAATCATTTGTTGGAAATATCTGCCTTTATCTTCAAATTCTGTAAACAAAAATAAATAAAATTAAAGTTACCGGCCTCCGGGGAAGTCGCGCACGAAGCACTGTCCTAAGAGTTGATTCGGGTCTATGTGCAGACTTTGTCCGAATGCTCCTAGTGGTAAAATCTCCGCTCTACCGGTATCCCGTCATCGCACACGACTCGGGGAGATTGACCCGAACTTAGCTTTTGCCCAGAAGATAGAAAGAATTAGAATGAAAGTGAATGATTGAAAATGGAATGAATTTTGTAGGAAGAATAGACATAATTTTTAGAGGGTGGAAACCTTTTTTCTACTTTTCAACAACATAAAGGAGACATGTATATATAGGAATCATGTCACAAAACAATATATCAATGGTCTTTCAATAGGATTCAATAGGAATAAAGGTGTGATAATGGGTACTAATGTGACCGTTTTAGGGGGTTAAAGAAATGATTCATGATAGGACTTTAATATGAATAAAGGGGATAATAATATGGAGAAAAATTGATTTTTTTCACCAATTATTACAACAATCTCCCCCAAAAAATCAATTTTTGAAACTAAAGATAACAATGTTCAAAAGGAGTAAGGATAGAAGAATTTCTGGGCAATTATATACTATGCATAGATGAGATGGACTACAGCCTTGAATCTCACTTAGTGACTATTGTCTTTATTTGAAGAAGTGCTTGATGGACTACGTCTTGAATCAGACTTCTTGAACCAGATTCAGAAAATAACACACATAGTACGCTAGAGGTTCTTGGGTCTATCGGGTGGCGCGTTTGATTGGCCATGCGCACTTTTTCATATTCATGAGAGTTGTCTAGGATTGTCCCGTCCTATAGTCGCGGCCTTCACGACCTCTCACATAGGTAAGTCCTCAAAGGTTGGTGATAGGAATCAACCCTGCATATCATGCTTGGACTTATTAAGAGTTTAAACTCACCCTATCCATATCACAAAAGGAACACTGTCACCATAGGGATGGGGTATGAATGTACACATGTACAGCCTCCTGGGCTTTTATTTTAAAGAGAATTTAATCTCAGGTCAGTGTTCCATAATAGTCACCTAGTCCAGCTTGTTCCTACCCATTGAACCGGCTTCTTGGGATCTCCAGTCAGACTCGGTTGGGTTGCCACTGCTGGTGACTATACTATGGGCTTAACCCCATCCCCCTCGATAATTCTAGGATTAATTTCCTAGAAAAACTCTTCGTCAAGAGTAAACAGACTCTTCGTCAAGAGATCTGTAAAGTTCTTTATGACTTTTATAGTCAAGAACCACAATTTTGCCTTTTAGGCTCTTTTAATGTCTTGAAATGCAGCTGCAAGTACCCGTTTATCTTAGAATTCACAAGATCATGTTTTAGCAGTTCTTTAGCATAATTGATAAAAATGACAGGTACAGAATATGTATATCATGTATTTGCATAATAAGAAGCTTAATCTATTCAATACTTCATGAAGTCATAGCAAGAGTAAAATTTAGGCTTGGGTCTGTAAGATATCTGATCCATTCAGCTTTAGTACAAGCTATGGTTAAATATACAATTTCAAGTTCTTTGATACTCCTAGCTATGATAGTTTGTCACATGGACCTATCATGTTCTGAGTATCAAAGTTGTTCTACAGATAAAATCTTACACTGGATCTTAGTGATCTTTAGTGTCTTTATATTCGAAGAAAATGTCATACAATGACTTAGAAAAACATTTAAGAATTTTATGAAACCAATAATAATCCATTTCTTTAGGAATCTTTGGTTTGACTAAGCCGGATATTTGTGTTACCCTTAAATCATATTATGTGTCATCAGAATCAAGGTGTATGATTCCACTAATTGCTAGATAAGTCCTAAGATAATGAGCCAAAACGCATCTGAGTCTATCAACTCTTAAAGTAAGACACAGTAACTTTCAGTCTTGGCTCTAAAGATTTATCTTTACTAGCCATGTTTGCAAAAAATGACAATATAAAGTATTAGAATAATAGTTTAAGAGATTTTGCTAATCAACCTTAAAAAAATTTTAGTTTATCAAGTGTTAATTAATTTGGGTTAGTTGTAGGGGCCGGTTTCCAGCTAGCGGAGGTCCACAGGGGGACGATTAAGTACCGTGTCGCTTAGGGCTATTTACGTCCGGTTGACAGAAGGACCCTTTCGGCTTGTACCCAAAATAATCTCAACTTTAAAAACTTAGATTTAAAGGAATTTACAATTTCACTAACTATTTTCTTGTAACTAAATTGTCTGAATGAATCAAAGAATTGTAACGTCACGAAATATAAGCAAAACAAAGTTTTTCTCAATATTGTGACTGAACAATATTGTAATAATTTTTCTTTTCCCGACTAGAAAGTCTAATATTGTGATAATATAGTTATTTAAGGTTCAAACATGTAAACCGACCAAGGAAAGAATATCACCATATTCTACATACAGAAACCTAGAATGATGCCTCACATACTTCATATATTTGTCCAACTAAATTTAGTAGACAAAATGAATAGAATATGTGAATTGTAAATTTTTAAAAAAATACCTTTCCACGTGATTGGAGCAATTTTGTACTTCTTGAATTCGGCTTAGTAATAGTACTTCAGAAGAAATGTCATTTAGTACATTATTTTGAGATAGTTCTATAATCTCACATCCAATTTTGTCCAAGAATTTGGAAATGAAAAAATTTATAACCATCAAGTTAGAATAATAAAGCAAAAACTTTGTACTACTTACCTTATATCTTAGCATGTTTGATCCTTTTCTAACATGTCATAACTTCTAATAGTTCTGACTTGAAGAAATAACATTACAAAGATCATATCGGAAAAAGAAAAAGAAAAGATAAACATCTCTAACATTTCGGTCTTCAAAAATATAATTTGAACCAATGCACAACTTGTTCATTCTGACACATCAATGTATATTGTTTACCATTAAAATAATTTAACAATATTTTTATGGTAAATATGAAAACAAGAATTATAAAAATGCTATCAGTATGCCCAAGTCTGACATATATTTTAGTTACATAATACAGTGAAAGAAAATATTTGATAATACTATATAGCAGCATGTATCAAAAAAAAAAAAATCTATAAATTAAATATTACATATACAATAACCACATAACAATATATTTATACTTGGATGACTTTGCAAAATTATATTCTAGATGCAAAACTCCATAATTAATATTGAATGATGTAAAATTTTATTATTGATGCGTAGCAATACCTAGTTTTGTATGTAAAGTCATAATTAACATGGCCTGACAAAATTCTATGTCATCATCCATAACATCGGGCTACTAAATAGTTATTAATAATATTAAATGAAAGGATTTATCGTGATGCATCAGGAATAGAAAACATGGAATTAGAATAGGTGTTATGAACCTTGCACTTTACCAATGATATGCAAAAGCAACAAAAATAAAATAAAATAAAGCAACATGAGTTTATCACTCCACCTGCCTTATTATATGTTACATAATAAGAAATTACATATGTTAAAGCATGTGCTAATCAATAATTTGCTCTATATGTTAGCATAATTATTAGCAACCAAAATTGTGCACATATAATAATCTAAATAAAATTGTTAAACAATATACATAATTAAATTAGATGCTACACAATATATATATATATATATATATATATATATATATATATATATATATATATATATATTATCTAGGTAATAGTTCTAATCTATTTGAGAACTATTAAAATATTCTATAGAGCAAAGTTAGGCATATGAATTTAGATTTTACCAAAAAAAATCTTTGTTCTGCCAAATGCCTTTGCAAACGCATATACTATTTATAGAGATAAAAAAAATTCTATTTGTTGTAATTGTAAATAGCAATTTTGAACAAAGTAGCTTATCATCAAAAATAATTCATTGATGCATGCTACATATTGTTACCAATCAATTTGAAATAGTGGAAAGGCTAAATGCTACTGAGTTGGAATTGACAATATTCTCAAGATGTTACTATTGGCTCAAGTTATTGCAATGAATTTGAAAGTGAATTTTATTCATCCATACATGTTGTATATTATTTCTAATTGGAATAGAACAACAAATTCATTCTGTGCTAACAAGTATAAGGATGATTGGAATATTTTGTGCTAACATAATGAACAAAATGAAGAACTATTCTAGATGATGTGGAACATAATTTCCAACATCTATTTACAAATATTATGAACGAAATCGAAAATTAACTAGGGATTAGTTATAACTCAAACCACTACGGACTAAAGGAGTAAAGAGCTTGAGTTATTGTCAAGGCATAAATATTCTTAAAATCATTCATCATATTCATATATCAAAAGATATGAAACATCCTATTAATCAAACTTGAAAGTTATAAACCATAACCTAGATAAAATCATGACTACTCATAATTTGACCAAAATAAACCAACTAAGTTCTAAGAATCCAACTGGACCTAATCTTCTATTGAACTCAGGGTGTACAAACTGGTACAAAAGTCAGCCTTACCAAAAATAATAAAATGAAAGAAATCGTATATTTGCCATAAGCAAGTATAATTATTGGATTCATGTCACTCCCCGTTCCCAGAATACGTATTTTTAATACATGTACTGCTTTAATATATTTATTTAAATATTTATCATGTATTGTTTTGTATTTAAATCTCTTTAAATTCATGTTAATTAATTTCCTGCAATTAATTTTCTGTATTTTACTTTCTGCTTTTATTCTCTGCTTTAGCTTACTTTAGGTTTGGCCTAGGTTGGTTTATTTTTGGGTTATGGTGGTTCATCATGAACCGAACCCACCATCACCATTTAAAGCCCCAATCATTTCTCTCTCTATTCATTACTTCTCCTTCTCATTTACTCTTCTTCTTCTTCATAACTCCCTCTACCTACCAACTCGTAGGCAAGTGCAACTTGCTTCTACAAGAGAGCCCATTTTTATTGTTCCATTGGCTTCTTCCCATATTTCTAAGACACATTAGAACTTGTTATTTTCCATTTGAGACTTTAATTTTTGTAGATCTAAAAATTAGTTATTTTCGGATTTTGGTGGTTTTGATCTATCAAACTTCTTTGTTTTCAAGTTTTGATGGTTCCATGTTGTAGAGAATTTTATTCTACCCAATTTTGACCTTTGAAAAGTTGGATTTGGACTTATTTTGACCAAGTTATGGACTTTTGAAGCTTTGGGTTCAAACCATAGAGTTCTTGCTGGTTTGGAGAAGACAGTGAGCAGTGTGCGCGAGCTTTTTAGCTTGTGCCACTGAGCTGCACGCGCTCTTTAGCGCAGCGCAGTCTGACTCATACGCTGCCTTTTGGAGGCGTATATCTTGCATACGCTGCCTTGATGAGGAGTCGTATGGAGTACATACGCTGCCTTGATGAGGAGTCGTATGGAGTACATACGCTGCCTTGAAGAGGAGTCATATGGAGTCCATACGCTGCCTCTTGGAGATGTATGTCTTGCATACGCTGACTTGAGCGTAGCCTGACTTGAGCGTAGCCTGACTTGAGCGTAGCCTGACTTGAGCGCAGTCTGACTCAGGCGTAACCTGATGTTTAGGCGTAACTGGACCTGACCCTACTTACCCTGGATCTTCTATAGCCCTGTATATTGATATTATATTAGATATTTAACGTCCATTTTATATCCTTACACCTTTTGGCATAAACTTGATATAATCATGATATGTTAATATTTCTGTTAAATATAGATTGTTACGTGGGATGTACCACGTGTCGTGAATTGAGTTATGGATACCCCGATTGACTGGAATTAAACCCTGAAAGTTGTAGACTCGACCCCACTGAATACTAGTTGACTTTCATGCCTTATCACCATTGATAATAATTGTGACCTTGACTAATAATTGATCATACGTTCCTAGTTGAAACTAAGAGACTGGCTAGTCGTCTTTTTGAATTGAATGAATGAGACACATTCATATTAATTATGAACTATTGAAATCGACTGGCTAATCCCGAATATTGGCATACAGGCACATGCAGGCTTCAATTCATTTATTATTTATTTATCTTACCAAAGAAGCATGTGTACTTTATGGTCAAGGCATGATTACTCCGTGGTTAGTTTTGATTGTTGCATTACGCTATGTAAGACCTACAATCTGACCGCACTGGTATCATTGTAGAGTTGTGCATATCGTACCCCGTACGAAAGTACTCATTCTGAATGACCATGATCCACGGCATGGTACTTCACTCAACGTAGAGACTATTAAGTTAAATAAAATAATAATTGCATGGAGAGAATGGATTCCCGAGTTCTTACATGGCAGCCCTCTTGGGACTAGTAGTGCCCGACAGGCCGGTTGGTCCCCACAGATACTGCAAATCTGCCACACGGGCAGGGAGCGGTATCTGGTTATATTATCTATTGAATATTATATATTAATGACGGGCGTCCCGCTGGGACTCGTCTAATTCATGATTGGCGCAATTGATTGACTGGATAAACTAGCCTTGCTTGTGCATAGTAAGAACTGAGAAATCCTTTATTGCATAATTCCAGGATAACTTGGGACTCACAATAGCAAGCCGTAGTAGTTGCCTGGCCGTTTAAATTGATTTGTTTGTGTACTGTACCTACTCTGTTACTTAACTGTGATGATCAGAATGTCAGGACATGACGGGCCAACTTCTGTCCTTGTTTGGTTGGGAGGTTGGTTCGAAGTGTCGTGATGTTGTGTGAGTCCTAGTAGATAGCAGAGATCTATTATCATATTCTCTTATTACTGGCTCCATTCCTCATATCGTGCTTGTCACGACCCGCACCCTGTATAGGGGCACGAGAAGTGGTTACGTCCAGCCTACGCCGCAGTATCGGCGGTAGTAAGCTGTTCTAGGTTGCTAACTAATCTCATGCAGTGAATATAAAAAGTACTTGTCCAGATATCAGCTCCGAATGGAGGGCAAGTAAAGGGTATGATCTACTCGAACACAGTCTAAGTACGAAAAGATAACACAGAAGTTATACCTAAGGAATTAAAGACAACAACAACTAACTACTAAAATAATACACCAATATCTCAAACCAACTTAATACAGACTCAATATCTTAACTTTAATACAACAAGCCAAAACATGAAAGCTAAAGTAGTCTACTAGCTAATCTCCTGAATCACTCCTGAGAGTCGGAACCAAAGGTAGCTAATCCCTCGCCAGGTCCATGGGAAGTAGGGCAGGTGTCCACAGGATTATCATCTGTAATATTTTCAACAGGTCCAATCAGGACGGGAACGAGCACAACTCATCAAGAAAAACCCAAGTAAATGACAAAGAACTATAAAGTAGTTATAGACAGTTTTATTGATGAGCATGGCAGTTCTATACAGGTAATGATGGCATAGAGAAACAGTAAGATACAAGGAAAGAAAGGTAACTAAAATGAGAGAAGAATCATGGCAATGAAGACTGTAATAAAAGCTAACTGAAATAGAATATCATGTGTGAGTCCAGACAGTACGATATAAGTCTAATATAATCCCAGTGTGAGTCCAGTCCATATAATCTGATACCAGATAATTTCCAGTACAAGATGAGTCCAACAGTGATCAATGAAACCAGGGTGAGTCCAACTATGATCTAACCGTGTGTTTTAAAATACCGAGGTCGACATATAAACGGCTGTAGGTATCAGGCACATCTCTCACTGATCAGGCAAGAGATGGCTATGCTTCCAGTAGATTCCAGTAGGAGATTTCAGATTTGGGGTATGTCTACATGTCTTACTCAATATTTCCCCGCCCAGCAAGTGAATCCAGTACAAGACACAAAAATCGAGATGAGTCCGGCCAAATGATGATTCCAGAAATGATTCCGAAATGATTCCAGTGATTCCAGTAATAGAGATCAGTAAGTAAGGTATGTGTCGCATACATGAATCCAGAAATATCCATACGTGTTGATACAGAGAATCACATAGAACTAACTAGAACTGAAATACAGTAATCGACAAATAAATGAGAGAATTATCAGAGAATGTACTCGCCTGTTACTCTGGAAAGATTAGTGTAATATCAGATGTCTGTACCAGGGTCACAATGTCCTAAAATAGAGCAATACAGTTATGACATGTCCAAAATGAAGGTAAATGAAATCTACGATACAATCTATATGAATTCTAAGCCAATCTAGGTCAAAGTCAAACTTGGTCAACACTACAGTCAAACTAAGTCAAATCAAGTCATACTAGGTTACAAGAAGTTAAACTAAGTCATACAAGGTCAAACAAGGTTAAACAAGTCTAATCTAGGTTAAAGTCAACCCTTGGTCAAATATTCTAGCCAAACTAGTCAAGTTATCTAGGGCTTAGTCAATAATGGTCAGATTAGTCAATACTAGTCAACATGGTCAAAGTCTAGGTCAATCTTAGACTAACTAAGGTTTTGGTTAATCACAGACTAGTTAATAAGATAATTAGGTTAATCTTGACTAATGGTCAACATCCAGTCAAACTCTATAAGGCTAACTCAAAACCAAACATAGGCTAACCTGTCTTAGGATACCTAAGATACTATACTATAATTACCTATACAAAGTATACCACACATAAATACATATAGTACAATACCAACCTTAATCCTATAATCAAGCTAATCCTATTCTCCAACTCAAGTCATGACTCAACTCTAAGTATCTAACTTAACCCCATACATATCTTCATCTATATAGGATTACCCTCATAATCCATATGGTTAACCTAATCATCTAGTTAGGGTTTAGTCAAACCTTAGTCATTAAGTCCTTTTAAGTCTATCCAAGCCATTTCTAGGTCAATTTGGTCAAGGCTTGACCTATAGTTGACTTTGGTCAACAATGGTCAATTACCTAGTCAAACTATGTCTTACTAGTCAACTAGTTAAACTAGTCATTTTAGGTCAATCCTAGTCAATTCTAGGTTAACTAGGTCAACTTTGACCTAAGGTTGACTTTGGTCAACCCTTAGTCAACAAGGGTTAACTAGTTGGGTTTTTGGGCCTTTAGGTCAAATTGAGTTAGTCCCAAGACCATGGGCTAGTAACCTAGGCCATGGGCTAGTCATACAGGTTTCCATATAACCTATAACTAGAAGTCATACATATAAACATATATCTACATATATGGATATACCCAAGTATCCACTACCTATATACCAATATATGAATACTAAATATACTACAAACCCCCCACTCACATATATCTATATATTGACATAAAAAGACCTAATACAAATGTATATATATCATTTATATATACATACATATATATATATATATATCTATATATATATATCAACCTATCAACCTATATATATATATCACCTATATATAGAGATAAGAGAGAGAGACTTAGAGTAAGAGAGAGAGAATTAGATAGAGAGAGAGGTCTGGACAGAGAAGGGGGAGGGTTCCAGTATTCCTGGAACCAAGAATTGGTTCCCAAACACACACACACACACAGTCCATATACATACCTATGTGTATACACACACAACTACACACACACACAACCAATTATCCCCAAATCTCACCTACACACACACATACATATATACTACATATTTATACACTGAAAATACATATATACATGCATTAATCATATCAAAATAGGTTTTGAATTTCACTTTTGAAAACTGGGAATAAATCCCAAAACTGGAAATTATTGGCTGTGTACTCGACAGTAGGTAAACCCAATTTCACACACAAAATCGAGCTAAGACTCGAATCCATAGGTTGGTAATCGAGCCCCCACATGTGTACGTGTCGTGTGTGTCAATGGGAGTCCACCACGACACGATACGGCGTGTCCAGTGGTGAAAATACCCAATCGGGTAAATACAGTGCACAGGAATTGCACTGTATCGTGCACGAGTTCATGTGTCTCGTGCTCATGACACACGTGTCCATAGGTCTCGTGCACACGTGTGTAGGTTCGTCTAGGGTCAGGCTAGGTGTCTAGGTACCTGATTCGTGTCCAAGTGTCCCCGTGTCCGTGCACGAAGTGCGTATCAGAGGCACTGTGCGCGCGTGTAAGTGATAGTGTGTGTCCAGTGCGAGTGCGATTCCTCACTCGACACGACACGGCTTGATACGAAACTTTGGGGATGTCTTGTCAGACATTGCCCTTAGATTTGTGTCAAGTCTCCCGTGTCCACGTGTCGTGTACAGTGCACACGAGGGGTCTGGTAGCAGGACAGCGTGCACTGTCTCGTGCACGCGTGTCGAGGGCTTGTGTGCCACGTGTGTGTCACCTAGGGCCTCGTGGTCGTGTCCTAGGATAGGTGAGGTGTCAGGGTACGTGTCTAGGTCACTGTATCGTGTCCACAACACGTGTGGACACGACACGAAGTGTCAAACACTTACGTGTTTACAGTGTGCACAGTATAAACAGTGTGTTAAAATCAGTGGGTTCGTGTCCTGTTTTGGACACGAACAGTGTCCAATTCATGCTCAGTCCTAAGGAATCGTGTCCTACACATCTAGGGCTACCCAAAAATATATTTTGTTTGGAAAATTTTGAATAAAAAGTCCTATGTGGCATTTCACCAAACACCTATATAAAACCATTGATACGTGTCCGATACGGACACCAAACCAAGTCTAAATCTTACCAAACTTAGCCTACAGTTAGGGTATACCTATATGCATGCATTTATGAAGAGAAATCACAATATTAGCTAGGTTTATAGGTATTTACCTATGAGTGCAAAATCCTCAATATTAGGCCTTTTTGAATGAAAACCCCCTTCAACTCCCAATGTCCAAAGCTCCACAAATCCTCGATAGCAGGCCCTAACTAGTACCCTCTAGTGTAGGGGAGTCCAATGCAAGAAACTAGAGGTGATTTAGATCAAAATTGATCAAGTTATCAAGGTTTGTAGAAATGGGATTTTTTTAGGTTTAAATTCATGTAAATTATTCATGAATTAATACAAAGGGGTTATATAGAAGTGTGGGCTGCCAAGGGGGGGTAGGGGGTAGATATTTAGGGTCCCCTCCACCTTGCTAACTTAGCCCCTAAGGCTTGACTAGGTAGATAGATATTTCTAGGTTCTAAAATATCTAAAAAATAAGATATCTAGATATTTATGAAACCTAGATATTACACATAGGTTAACATCTAACATTAGCCTCCTAGGTTAGTGACTAATCTCTAGGTTAGTGCTAAACTAGGTTAGAAGCTAACATGACACTAATCAAATAATTAAATAATAGTAAACTACATAAATCCAAATAATTCCAAATAAATCCTAGAAAATTACCAAAATACCCTTTAGGCTAAAAAGCCCTAATTTGATGTTCTAAACCTATGGCTAGGCTCACATGATCATGGTTAGTTTCTAGGTTATGAAATCTCTAGGATTTACACTAGGGTTACACTAGTAAAATCACAAAGTCATAAGCTATGACTTAGAAAATAATTTTAAATTAACTAAAAATCACCAAAAATCATAACATGACTAAATCACCATTAATAAATAATAAAAATAATAAATTTTCAAAAATACCCCAATTTCAGAAAACTGGGTCTTACAGTGCTCCCTTGCGGTACTTGCTATTAGAGGTCTAACCTCTCTGGTTTTGCATGGCCAGATTTAGAGCCGGTCCCTGAGGATCCAGCTTACTTCTACCTCCAAGATGGTCAACACTAGAGGGATGATCGCAGGAGAAATCGAGTGGGTTTCTTACTTCCCCGCCCGTTTTGTTATCTACTTTATACTTTGCCGTTTGGCACCGACATATTAGTCGGATTGTCTTGTACCTACTTTTGTATAATTGTAACTAAGTCAGGCTGCAGCTGCTAACAATTGTGTATACTTACTACATCATCTGGCTGTATTTTGTAAAACCAGATATCAAAAACATTTTGATTGAGCGTTTGGGACGCCTTACTGCTTTATCTCACATGTTCTCTATTTCTGTTTCTTGTTTGAATGATTGAGACAATAGAAGTAAAGTGACCATAGGGAGACTTTCATGTAGTATGCACCCCCTCGTCTTGTAGACAGCATTGATCGTATTATACGGTACTCATCTACCCGTAATACGTAGCTGGCTGAGTCATTCCCCCGCTCTCCAGTATTCTGGTTCTGGGGCGTGACAAGGTTTTAGTGGTGGCCCATGCAGGTCTGGTTCTAGACTTGTGGGGTGTTTTAATTTATAGGATGTCTCAAATCACACATGTTCCCCCTTGATCTCATGATTCGTTGGTTCTTAACTCCATCTTGACATTCCAGTATCCTTTGACTTCATTGATCCTTCCTGTCCGATCGTTTGATTTTTCTCTTGTCCTTTTTCTTAGGGGCACCTCGTCCGCACATGTCAGAGCTGGACAGCAACAACATGGACAGCAACATGGACAACCTGACCATGTTGGTCAGCAACAAGGGCCAGTACTAACTCAAGAGACTACCCAGGAAGAAGTGATAGTGGAAGCAGCAGCTGGATCGCAGTATTCGGATGTTCCACCACCACCAACAGTTCCACCTACCCCTGCGGGAATGGACACACCGGCTCTTCTGGAAATCATGAGAGGGATGATGGCTACTCAACAACATCAGATGTTAGCCCAACAGCGCATGCACGCTCAGTTGCAAGAGCAGAACGTACTACTCAACCAAGGGTTGCAGACAGCTTTGGAAAGAGGGGCAAGGCCGGATTCTGGAGCATCAACCAGATTTTGCAAGTTCAACCCCCGCCGTTTTGAAGGAACGGAGGATGCCATCTCAGCAGATGCATGGCTTAAGGATATTGAGGCTATTTTGACGGCGGCTAAGGTACCGGCAGAAGAACGTGTGGATCAGGTGAAGTTGTTACTTCAGGATCTCGCACGTGATTGGTGGGAATCAGAGGAGATAGGCATCAGACGTCCTGTGGCTTGGAACGATTTTACAGCAAGATTCAAGACAAAGTACTATGGAGTTGTGGCGCAGTTTGAGCTACAACAGAAGTTTATCAACCTCAAGCAGGCCGGCAAGACGGTAGATGCTTATGCAGCGGAGTTCTGCAGATTGAGTAGGTTTGCCCCAGAGATGGTAGCGACGGAGCGCCAGAGGGCTATGAGGTTTCAGCAAGGGTTTCATCTTGAGCTCTTACAATTGATAGAGGGGCACAATTACCAGACTTTTGATGAGATATTGACGGCAACCCGAAGGCATGAGATCACCATTCAGAGGATCACAGTAAGGACTGGAGGTCAGAAGAGATCTCACAGTCAGATTGAAGGAGGAGGGGAAGCAGCGCCCCGAACAACAGCACCATCCCTTGGCATTCGCATTCACGATGTGGCAATGCGAGGGCCAGCACCACCACCCAGGCAGCAGCAGTAACAGAAGAAGAACCAGCAACTCCCTGCGGGCTGTACTTATTGTGGGAAGATGGGGCACACTAGAGATGTGTGTCGGGCATTAAACGGACTGTGTTTGATATGTGGAAATCTAGATCATCGAGTTACCACATGTCCCATGAATTCGAGGTCAGGAGGACCAGGGTAACAGTTTCCTGCTCTGCCAGCACCAGGGGCAGGGCAGTATCGAGGACCAGCGGTAGCAGTGAGACCATTGGCCCAGCGTCCGTTAATACCACAGGCTCAGATATTTCGACAGCAGGGACCGCCGATGCAGCAACACCAGCATAGACTACCCCAGCATCATCAAGGCAGGGGCCAGCAGCAGCACCAGACTTGGCCACCGCATGAAAACCAGCAAGGAGGTCGAGGACAGGCATTCACACTGTCCTTGGAGGAGGCATTAACATCGGGAGATGTTGTGGCAGGTAACATTCTCGTCGGCTCATATCCCGCAGTAGCATTATTTGATTCAGGAGCATCACACTCATTTATATCTGCACAATTTGCGACACGGCTAGGAATGGAGTTCGAGGCATTGCCAGGGAGGTTGAATATACTCACTGGCAATGGGCTCGTAGGAGTTAGTAGAGTTATTCTAGCGTGTGGTGTTGTAGTTTGCGGGCATTCCTTACCCGTCCAGTTGATAGAATTTCCTGTTGGAAATTTCGACGTTATCTTAGGCATGGACTGGCTGAAAGACAGTCATGGGACAATAGATTGTCGTAGTGGGAGTGTATCTTTTGATATTCCAGGCATGAAGAAATTCACCTTAGTCAGATCAGAGGCAACTCAGCAAGAGCAGGGAGTAATAACGGCAATGGAAGAAATTCAAGTTCCGAAGGTAGTTGAAGAATTTCTAGACGTGTTTCCCCAAGAACTTCCAGGTCTACCACCGGTTAGAGATATTGAGTTCAGCATAGAATTGGCACCTGGAACTAAACCAATATCAGATCGAGTTTACAGAATAGCGGATTCGGAGCAGGCCAAGGTGTATCAGCACATAGAGGAATTGAAGGAGAAGAAGTTTATCCAAGCTAGCATATCACCATGGGCAGCACCAGTGGTACTTGTGGGGAAGAAGGATGGATCATCCAGATTATGCATCGATTACAGGAAGCTTAACGCGGCGACAGTAAAGAACAAGTACCCACTACCCAGGATCGACGACTTGTTTGACCAGTTGAGCACAGCTAGAGTTTTCTCCAAGATAGATCTTCGTTCAGGGTACCATCAAGTGAGGGTTCGAAAGAAAGACATTTCCAAGACAGCATTCAGGTCGAAGTATGGACATTATGAATTCTTAGTAATGCCGTTTGGTTTGACCAATGCTCCAGCTATATTCATGGATTTGATGAACCGCATCTTTATGCCATATTTAGATCAGTTTGTCGTAGTATTTCTCGACGACATTCTCGTATACTCTGCCAGTGAAGAGGAGCATGAAGACCACCTCAGGAAAGTGTTGCAGGTACTGAGAGAGAACCAGTTGTATGCCAAGTTCAGCAAGTATGAGTTCTGGATGGACCACATTTTATTTCTGGGTCACATCATATCAAGAGCTGGAGTAGCAGTGGATCCCAAGAAGGTAGAAGCAGTAGAAAGTTGGCCAGTACCCAAGACCGTAGCTGATGTACGGAGTTTCTTGGGATTGGCAGGAGATTACAGAAGGTTTGTATCAGGTTTTGCAAGACTTTTATCACCCATGACCCGCTTGACACGAAAAGATGTACCATTCGTCTGGTCGGCAGAATGCCAGGCATCATTTGAGAATCTGAAGCAGAAGTTGATATCAGCACCTATCTTTACATTACCAGTTGGGCCCGGAGGTTTTACTGTATATTGTGATGCGTCAGGTAAAGGACTTGGATGTGTCCTTATGCAACATGGGAAGGTGATAGCGTATGCATCTAGGCAACTTCGAGACCACGAAAAAAATTATCCAACTCATGATTTGGAGTTGGCGGCAGTAGTATTTGCTTTGAAGCTATGGAGGCATTACTTATATGGTGACCGAGTGGACATGTACACAGACCACAAGAGTCTGAAGTACATCTTTACTCAGAAATAGCTGAACATGAGGCAGAGAAGATGGTTAGAGCTGATCAAGGATTATGACGTGGAGCTTCAGTATCATCCAGGCAAGGCTAATGTGGTAGCAGACGCTCTCAGCAGAAGAGGCGGCGCATTTATGTTGACAACGCAGAAGCATATCTAAGAAGACCTTCAGGAGATGGGCATCGAAGTTATACTTCCTAATGATATAGGAATTCTGGCGAGTCTACAAGTTCAATCCGACTTGGTAGGCAGGATCAAGGCAGCCCAGGCACAGGACCCAAGGATTCAAAAGCTTAGGGCAGAATGTGAGTCAGGGCTCAGAAAAGAGATGCAAATCCACGAAGATGGTACGCTTAGGTTTGGATCACGTCTATGTGTACCTAGTGGAGATATCAGACGTAAAGTTATGACAGAAGCTCACAGTTCTCAGTATTCTATACATCCTGGAGGGACCAAGATGTACCAGGATATCAAGCAGCACTTCTGGTGGAACGGGATGAAGAGGGAGATAGCTAGGTTTGTTTCCCGTTGCTTGATATGTCAGCAAGTAAAGACAGAACAGCAGAGGCCAGCTGGATTATTACAACCGCTTCCTATCCCGGAATGGAAGTGGGAACACATCATAATGGACTTTGTGACCGGTTTACCGAGTTCACCAAGTGGCAAAGATGCTATTTGGGTGATAGTAGATCGGCTTACAAAGGTAGCACACTTTTTTCCTTTCAGAGTAGGACAATCTACAGAAAAGTTGGCAGAGTTGTACATGCAGCAGATAGTCAGGCAGCATGGAGTCCCTGTCAGTATTATGTCAGACAGAGATACCCGTTTCATGTCACATTTCTGGAAGAGCTTACATCGTAGTTTGGGCACCAAGTTAAAATTTAGTACGGCTTACCATCCACAGATGGACGACCAATCAGAAAGGACAATTCAGACTTTGGAAGATATGTTGCGAGCTTGCACCCTAGATTTTGGAGGATCTTGAGAAAGCCACCTGCACTTAGTTGAGTTTTCATATAACAACAGTTATCAAGCCAGTATCCAGATGGCGCCATTTGAGGCACTATATGGTAAGAAGTGTAGGTCGCCACTAGCATGGGATGATATTGGGGACAGAAAAATGTTAGGCCCGGAAATGATTGTTCAGACAGTTGAATTGGTTAAAGGAATTAGAGAGCGACTTCGAGTTGCGCAGGATCGACATCGTCATTGGGCGGACCAGCATCGTAGGCCACTAGAGTTTTCTATTGGAGACCACGTATTCTTACGGATCTCACCTACCCGTGGGGGCATTAGATTTGGCGTTCGCGGGAAGTTGAGTCCGCGGTACGTGGGCCCATTTATTATCCTTGATAGGGTGGGCGATGTTGCTTATCGTTTATCCCTTCCGCCTTCGTTACGAGAGGTACATGACATGTTTCATGTATCTCAGCTGCAAAGGTATGTATCGGACCCAAGCCATATCCTTGATCATTCTAAGCTGGTTGTTGGTACCAACCTGTCTTATGAGGAACAGCCTGTGTCTATTTTGGACCGAAGAGAAAAGATACTCAAGAACCGAACAATTACTCTTGTCCGGGTTTCTTGGGGTCATCACTCATTAGGAGAGTCAACGTGGGAACGTGAGGATGATATCCGATCACGGTATCTACATCTGTTTGACTCACAAGGTATATTTCTTCCCGTGTACCTTGATTGTCTTAACTCCGCATGCTAGTCGCCCTATGAGTAGAAATTACTTGATATCGTAGATTGTTAAATATAGATATGTTACTTGCTATGGACATTGTAAAATGATTGCTTGCTTAAATTGCTTGTACTAGTTTGGCCTTGATATTCCTATCCTGCTTGGATTTGAAATTTCGAGGACGAAATTTTTTTAAGGAGGGTAGGGATGTCACTCTCCGTTCCCAGAATACGTATTTTTAATACATGTATTGCTTTAATATATTTATTTAAATATTTATCATGTATTGTTTTGTATTTAAATCTCTTTAAATTCATGTTAATTAATTTCCTGCAATTAATTTTCTGTATTTTACTTTCTGCTTTTATTCTCTGCTTTAGCTTACTTTAGGTTTGACCTAGGTTGGTTTATTTTCGGGTTATGGTGGTTCATCATGAACCGAACCCACCATCACCATTTAAAGCCCCAATCCTTTCTCTCTCTCTTCATTACTTCTCCTTCTCATTTACTCTTCTTCTTCTTCATAACTCCCTCTACCTACCAACTCGTAGGCAAGTGCAACTTGCTTCCACAAGAGAGCCCATTTTTATTGTTCCATTGGCTTCTTCCCATGTTTCTAAGACACATTAGAACTTGTCAATTTCCATTTTGAGGCTTTAATTTTTCTAGATCTAGAAATTAGTTATTTTCGGATTTTGGTGGTTTTGATCTATCAAACTTCTTTGTTTTCAAGTTTTGATGGTTCCATGTTGTAGAAAATTTTATTCTACCCAATTTTGACCTTTGAAAAGTTGGATTTGGACTTATTTTGACCAAGTTATGGACTTTTGAAGCTTTGGGTTCAAACCATGGAGTTCTTGCTGGTTTGGAAAAGACAGTGAGCAGTGTGCGCGAGCTTTTTAGCTTGCGCCACTGAGCTGCGCCCGCTCTTTAGCGCAGCGCAGTCTGACTCATACGCTGCCTTTTGGAGGCGTATGTCTTACATACGCTGCCTTTTGGAGGCGTATGTCTTGCATACGCTGCCTTGATGAGGAGTCGTATGGAGTACATACGCTGCCTTAATGAGGAGTTGTATGGAGTACATACGCTGCCTTGAAGAGGAGTCGTATGGAGTCCATACGCTGCCTCTTGGAGACGTATGTCTTGCATACGCTGACTTGAGCGTAGCCTGACTTGAGCGTAGCCTGACTTGAGCGCAGTCTGACTCAGGCGCAACCTGATGTTTAGGCGCAACTGGACCTGACCCTACTTACCCTGGATCTTCTATAGCCCTGTATATTGATATTTTATTAGATATTTAACGTCCATTTTATATCCTTACGCCTTTTGGCATAAACTTGATATAATCATGATATGTTAATATTTCTGTTAAATATAGATTGTTACGTGGGATGTACCACGTGTCGTGAATTGAGTTATGGATACCCCGATTGACTGGAATTAAACCCTGAAAGTTGTAGACTCGACCCCACTGAATACTAGTTAACTTTCATACCTTGTCACCATTGATAATGATTGTGACCTTGACTAATAATTGATCATGCGTACCTAGTTGGAACTAAGAGACTGGCTAGTCGCCTTTTTGAATTGAATGAATGAGACACATTCATATTAATTATGAACTATTGAAATCGACTGGCTAATCCCGAATATTGGCATATAGGCACATGCAGGCTTCAATTCATTTATTATTTATTTATCTTACCAAAGAAACATGTGTACTTTATGGTCAAGGCATGATTACTCCGTGGTTAGTTTTGATTGTTGCATTACGCTATGTAAGACCTACAACCTGACCGCACTGGTATCATTGTAGAGTTGTGCATATCGTACCCCGTACGAAAGTACTCATTCTGAATGACCATGATCCACGGCATGGTACTTCACTCAACGTAGAGACTATTAAGTTAAATAAAATAATGATTGCATGGAGAGAATGGATTCCCGAGTTCTTACATGGCAGCCCTCTTGGGACTAGTAGTGCCCGACAGGCCGGTTGGTCCCCACAGATACTGCAAATCTGCCACACGGGCAGGGAGCGGTATCTGGTTATATTATCTATTGAATATTGTATATTAATGACGGACGTCCCGCTGGGACTCGTCTAATTCATGATTGGCGCAATTGATTGACTGGGTAAACTAGCCTTGCTTGCGTATAGTAAGAACTGAGAAATCCTTTATTGCATAATTCCAGGATAACTTGGGACTCACAATAGCAAGCCGTAGTAGTTGCCTGGCCGTTTAAATTGATTTGTTTGTGTACTGTACCTACTCTGTTACTTAACTGTGATGATCAGAATGTCAGGACATGACGGGCCAACTTCTGTCCTTGTTTGGTTGGGAGGTTGGTTCGAAGTGTCATGATGTTGTGTGAGTCCTAGTAGATAGCAGAGATCTATTATCATATTCTCTTATTACTGGCTCCATTCCTCATATCGTGCTCCCTTACGGTACTTGCTATTAGAGGTCTAACCTCTCTGGTTTTGCATGGCCAGATTTAGAGCCGGTCCCTGAGGATCCAGCTTACTTCTACCTCCAAGATGGTCAACACTAGAGGGATGATCGCAGGAGGACTCGAGTGGGTTTCTTACTTCCCCGCCCGTTTTGTTATCTACTTTATACTTTGCCGTTTGGCACCGACATGTTAGTCGGATTGTCTTGTACCTACTTTTGCATAATTGTAACTAAGTCAGGCTGCAGCTGCTAACAATTGTGTATACTTACTACATTATCTGGCTGTATTTTATAAAGCCAGATATCAAGAACATTTTGATTGAGCATTTGGGACGTCTTACTGCTTTATCTCATATGTTCTCTATTTCTGTTTCTTGTTTGAATGATTGAGCCAATAGAAGTAAAGTGACCATAGGGAGACTTTCATGTAGTATGCACTCCCTCGTCTTGTAGACAGTATTGATCGTATTATACGGTATTCATCTACCCGTAATACGTAGCTGGCTGAGTCATTCCCCCGCTCTCCAGTATTCTGGTTCTGGGTCGTGACAATTCATAAAGTTGTATAATTAATTAAAAAATAACATCTAAGTGATAAAATTGCACTAATTAAAAATATAATCCAATTAGTGTGATGTCATTGCATTAATTCAAAATGAAACATCTTCCATGCAACATATAGGACATGTAAGGACACCCATTATTGATAATCACAAATATATTGAACATGTATAAGATTTTCTATCATATCAATTTCAAACTACCATATAGTTTGATAATCATATATGAATTGGATTTAGTGTTTTACTCACAAGTTGTATCATCAAAAAAAAAATTATGAATCATATGTAACACTGTATCCGGACTCTATTCTATCCGAAAACAAAACCGGTTGGGAGTGACAATCACATCTTCTTCTTCCACAAACTTTTGCTTATGCATAATAAAAGTAAGACATGCATAGTTTGCTTTATGCATGTGGAGAACCATGAAAGTGCATTACATAGGAGGAGCAATTTATTCTTGGAAAAACAAATAGTGTTGGTGTTTTTGCCTTTGGACTAGAAAAGATAGTCCCACATCGGCTACACCAAATGGTGAGTATCTCAATATAATGTATTGCATGTGTTGATGTGTGCACATGAGGTGTAGTGGGGCACAAGTTTGTGCCATGTGGAAGTATTTTCCTAGAAGGAAAAAGGATTAAATCCAACAAGGATGCAAGTTAATTTTTGTTGTGCGGACTCGGACTCGGAAACGGACTCCAGGATGTCTCGTGCATGTACGGGAGTGTTCGGGGTGTAGGCGTGGACTGACACACTTCTATGCTGATTGTGGGATGATCTAAAATATCAAACTCTATTTTTGAGTATTGGTATTTTAGTCCCACATCGGATAGGAGAAGAGGTAAAGTCTCAACTCCACTCTATAAATAGAGCCCCTTGGCCTCCTTTGAAAGATGCACCAAGAAGAGAGTTGAGGGAGTCTGTTAAGTCCAGGAAGCCCGTTCAAGTCTCAAATATTGACTTACGAGCGTTCCAGAAGTTCTTCGTGAACTTGCTGGTTCCTGGAAGCTGTTCGTGCTCGTGTGGGGCGAATAAAGCTTTGAGCAACGGTGATCATTCACCCCAGCAGGAGTTTTTCCACCTTTCGCCTTTCACCTTCTTTGTTGGTTATATCAGGATTTTATTAGCGCACCTTCGGTGAAGTGTTTGCGTTGATATTATCAGAATTCTTTTTTGTGCACCTTCTGTGAAGTGTAGCACTAGTGGAATTTCATTTACGTACCATCTGTGAAGTGTTACGTTCTGTGCACCTTCTATGAAGTGTAGCACTAGTTGAAATTTCTCTTACGTACCTTCTGTGAAGTGTTACGTAATAACGATTGTTTATACAATTGTTACGAAATTTCTGTTTTCCATCTAACAATTGTGCCCCGGCACTAACAATCTCAAAGCTTTATTGAGAAGATGGATAACTCTCGAGCTTCGCTCATCGATACCGGCTTTAACAAGTTGGAGAAATTCGATGGCGAACACTTCCAGATATGGAAACGAAAGGTCACTTTAAATCTTCAACTCGTGAATATTGATCACGTGCTGTCAGAAGAAGAACCGATCGTTCCAACCATTGGATCTGATGCGGCTGTAGCCGCTGCTACGACCAAGCAAGCGAAGTGGAAGAGAGAAAATAGTATATGTAAACTACTGATACTCAATTCCATGGAAGACTCTCTGGCAGAGTCCTACTCCAAGAAGACATCTGCCAAAGAGATATGGGACTCCTTGGGAAAGCTCTATGAAGATGACGAGAACCGGTCCAAGATCTTCATGGTAGAAAAATACCACAAGTGGACCTTCGAAGACGAGAAGGCGATGCTGCCCCAAGTGAAGGAGTTTCTGAAGTTGCGTCAGAAACTAGAAGACGAGAACATGCCCCTCGTTGACAAGTTTGTCGTTGGAGGGATCGTCGCGAAACTTCCTACAGAATGGAGCAACTTCTATGCAAGGATGCATCGAAAGAAGATGGAAATTAGCTTGGAAGATTTCTTGCAAGAGATCCATGTTAAGGACGAGATACGCTCTCAACAGAAGATGGATACTCTGTCCAAGCAACTGGCGAAGGCAAATCTGGTCCAAACCAGAGAATACCAGGGGAAGCAGGCTGCTTCTCATCGCAAAAAGAAGGACTTCACGAATCTGAAAGTGAAGGGTCCTGCTTTCAAGCAGCAGAAGTCCAAGTCCCATGTGACTTGCTTCAATTGTGGCAAGAAGGGCCACTACAAATCCGAATGCAAGTCCAAGCCCAAAGAACAAGGTGATCCTAGTAAGGTTTCTATGATTACTAATCTAGTTGCCATGATAGCACAGGTTGCAACTGTGGGGGCTGACTTGGACTGGTGGATTGACACTGGTGCGATCTGCCATGTCTGTTCAGACAAGAACAGGTTCGTTTCTTATGAGCCAACTTCAGAGAAGGTCATAATGGCAAACCAGGCACAAGCTGAAGTACTGGGGATCGGGACGGTGGAGCTGAAACTTACATCGGGGAACACTCTGACGCTTCAAGGTGTGAAGCATGTTCCAGTAATTGCTAAGAACCTGATCTCTGGAAGTCTGCTCTGCAACGCAGGCTTGAGGATGGACATCAATGCTGGCCAGTTGGTGATGTCCAAGAAGGGTACATTCTTCGGGAAAGCCTTCCAAACTGAAGGAATGTACAAGATTCAGGTTGTTGTAACCCAGTATGATAATATAAATACAATCACTTTTTCTGATTATTCTCTTGAGTTGTGGCATAATAGGCTAGGACATGTTCATTGTAAAAGGATTAACAGAATGTCTAGTCTAGGACTTATCTCCAAGTGTGGAGGTAAGGTAGAGAAATACGAAGTATGTGCTCAGACGAAGATCATAAGAAAACCCTTTCACAGGGTCCATCGAAGCACAGATCTTCTGGAGTTGGTTCACTCAGATATCTGTGACTTCAAACAATTCTCTACAAAGGCCGGGATGAAGTATTTCATTACTTTCATCGATGACTTCTCAAAGTATGCTTTCGTCAACTTGCTCAAGTCTAAAGACGAAGCATTCGAGAAGTTCAAGGAGTTCAGGGCCGAGGTTGAGCGGCAAACTGGACAACAACTCAAGAGGTTAAGGAGTGATCGAGGCGGGGAGTATCGGTCTCATAAATTCTTATCATTCTGCAAAGAACATGGAATCATCAATGAGACAATGGCTCCGTACTCTCCTCAATCCAACGGAGTAGCAGAAAGGAAGAACAGAACGTTGACAGAGATGATGAACTCCATGATGTTGACTGCGGGTCTTCCAAAGTGCTACTGGGGAGAAGCTGCACTAACGGCAACGTTCATTCTGAACAGAGTGCCATATGCAACTTGCGACATAACTCCTCATGAACTCTGGTTCAAAGTCAGACCTAACTTGAATGTCATTCGAGTGTGGGGGTGTCTGGCTTATGTAAAGCTCCCGGATCTGAAGATTCAGAAGCTGGGGACAAGGACTACGAAGGCGATCTTCTTGGGGTATGCCGAGAAGAGTGATGCTCGGAGATTCCTTGATATCGAGTCAAACCATATCATCGAATCTCGCGATGCTGAATACTTTGAAGACAGGTTTGCAAAACACAAGAATATTGTTCTCGCGGATCTTTCGGAGAATGATGAGGGTACAAAGCAGACGAAAGTCTTTAATGTACCAGTAGTCCAAGATGAAGCTGTCGTCAAGGAGACACCAGCTGAACCAGAACTCGCTGAGCCGTCAACTAAGCGAACGAGGAGGCCGAAAGACTTCGGAGATGACTTCGTCACCTATCATGTGGAAGCAAATCCGCTTACCTATGATGAGGCGATGAAGACCAGAGATGCTGTATTCTGGAATGAGGCGATAGACAACGAAATTGACTCAATCACCTCCAACAACACATGGGTATTGGTTGACCTGCCAGAAGGAGCAAGACCCATCGGATGCAAATAGATCTTCAAGAAGAAGATGAAAGTAGATGGAACCATTGACAAGTTCAAGGCCAGGCTAGTGGCCAAGGGGTTTGCTCAGAAGCAGGGGATCGACTACTTTGACACTTATGCTCCAGTAGCTCGGATGATAACCATCAGATTGTTAATTGCTCTAGCAGCAATACACAAGCTGGTGATACATCAGATGGATGTGAAAACAGCATTCCTTAATGGCGAGCTGACTGAAGAGATCTACATGCAACAACCAGAAGATTTTGTCGTCAGAGGTCTGGAAGACAAAGTCTGCAAGTTGATGAAGTCTCTGTATGGTTTGAAACAAGCTCCCAAAATGTGGCATGAGAAGTTTGACAAGGTGATAAGGTCAAATGGCTACAGGGTCAGTGAAACAGACAAGTGTGTCTATACAAAGTTTGCTGACGGAAGAGGAGTAATCGTTTGTCTTTACGTGGACGACATGCTAATCCTAGGTACGGATTTAAGCTGCGTCACAGAGACAAAGAAATTCCTCTCGACCAAGTTCAGTATGAAGGACTTGGGGGATGCCGACGTAATCTTGGGGCTCAAGATCATCCGGACAGGCACTGGAATAGTGCTGTCACAATCTCATTATATTGAGAAGATGCTCACTCGTTACGGGTATCAAGATCTTCCTATAATTGATATGTGAAACCCATATTTTTGTGCTAAATTATTATTAATGTTTTAGTATTATTATTATTAGTATTTCTAAAAATATAATTATTATTATTATTATATTATTTAGAATGATAAAGTTATTTCAAACTTAACAACATGGTTTTTTGAGTTGAACCCAGACCCAGGCCTGAGCCAAACCCAAATCTCATTTTTCCTTTCTTTCTAATTTCTGACTTGGTTTCTTAAAATATAAAAAAAAAAAATATATATATATATATATATATAAATTTTATAGCTGGTCCCGTAGGACCAGCACCCCTCTCAACCCATGTACAACTTTTCCACTTCCCCTCCCACACGTTATTCCTTCTTTTCCTTACGTTACTCCCCTATCTTTACTCCAGCACACCACCTATTTACCCCTCTCCCCACGTTCCTCTCAGAACACTCACGAAACCCAACTCCCCACAACTCCTCTCTCTCTCTCTTTCCTCTTATTCTCTTCTGTGAAGGAAAAGGAAGCAAACCCATTCTCTTCCCACCCGATCTCTCTCTCTCCCTTTCCCTGTGGGTTTTCCCAAATCCAAGCCCGACCGTGCTCACCCCCGTTGGCCGAGCCCCACCACCGGCGTTCTCCTCTTCGGCCAGCAACCCGCGCCGACCCCCGCGCCCGGCGTCTCCGGCCGTTCCCCCGCCGGCGTCGCCTCCCCGAGCCGCCGTCCAGCGCCGCAACGACCCTCCGCCGCTGTCCCGCGCACCCCCGCGCGTCCGAGCCCCTGGCCGGCCAGATCCCGGCCAACCCCGCCCGTTCGCGCCAGATCCGCGCGGCTTCACCGCCGGTGCCGCCCCGAGCCCGCCGCAGCAGCGTGCTCCCCCGAGCCCGCTGTTCCCGCGACCTCCGCCGCGACCCCCGCGGCCAGAACTCGCCGTCGAGCCCGCTTTTCCCGCAGACGATCTCGCTGTCCAGCGCCCCGTCGCTGTCCTTGCTGTTCCCGTGGATTTTCCCGCGGATCGGGACTTCTACCTGCTGCCGACTTTGTTCGGATTCTTTCCCGAGTTTTTTCCCGCGGCTCCCCGCCAACGGAAACTGGTAATTTCTGTTAATCAGAGTAGTTCGTCCCTCCCGTGAGTCGATGATGATAGATCGGTCCCCCGGTTCCCTCTCGGGAATCCGGATAGCTGCGTTACAATTTTCGTTTAGCTGCGTTAGTTTGATTTCCTGTGTTTTACTTGCTGTGTTGGCATGAATTGGATGGATTCTGGATTCCCGGACTTTTCGGGAATTATTCGGTGGACTGGAATTAATTCTGTGGTATTGGAATTATTTTGGGGATGTTTATGTGGATTATTTGGGTTGGAAATTATTTGCAGGTATTTATCGGCGTGCTTTCCCAGTTTTGGGTTTATCCCGGAATAGAGGAAGTGCTGCCCAAATTTTTACAAAATTATAATTTTATTTGATTTCAAACCAGCTTTCGAAAATAGATTTATAAAACCGATTTTTGGGCGACGACCGTACCGGTCTGTGGGCCCCGGTGAAATGCAAACGCACCGGTCCGACCGGACGTTGAGGCATAAACCGAAATTGAGGAATGGACCGAGTCTGAGACTCCTAATTTCTTTTACTTTAATTATTTTATTTTTAGGCTAATTAGTATAGTCTTTTTCCCGCATTTTATTTATTTAAATTCAGACATTTTATTTAATGTAAAAAGAAAAATGTATCGGGCATAAGCCCACCCTAGGACCAGTAGCTGTGCCCATGTATTTGTGTAGCGTAGCTATTTTCCTTTCTTTTTTGGTGGTTGTAATTTGGGTGGATTTGGTTTAGCTGCATTTTCATTAAATCGCGATTTACGGCTTATTTACGAGTTTAGTTTAAAAAGAATAAAATAATATCTACTCATGATTTATCACTAAAGAAAAACCATATTTTTATAAATATGTTACAAAACACAAGTTTTCCAAATAATAGTTGATTCTCGTGAATTTCCAATAAACCAATTAACCGGTTAACCAACGCACATAGTCGCGACGTAAATCGTTAGCTGTAAATAAATACAATTAAAAATCTGACTAGGATTTGTATACTAGAGATTGCAACTAGCACACCTAGTCTGGTTATTCAGGATTCTAAACCGAGTTCTCAACTGTAGGAACTCGAAGTCGTGCTTGACGTCACCCTCGGTACCGAACAGTCTTCCAGTCAACTTTAATACAAGGCAAGTATAGTTTGTGTTAGTTTACAGTTATTTATTTAATCGTTTTACTGCATGTCTAAACCACGTCTCAAACACGAAACTCTCACCGAGAGTACTGTACTGTAACTACTGTAACTATTGGGGACTGGGGAATAGCGTAATGATTATGACCATACTGTAACAAAACCCCCATATCCATTACTGTAACAAACCCAAGCCGGTCATATGTCATTACCTATTCAAATCACTGTTTTCTACTGTAACAAACATGTTTTAAAACTGTTTAGAACTGCATGATTCTATTTCTTATTTAACTGTTTAATTAGCATGAATTGTACTTTGCTCCCTCCTGACTGGAGACAACATTTTAGGTATCACTGATGAGGCTTTGTTACGCGATCCCAAGACGAGGAATTCGAGATTGCTGAGCTGTTTGCCTAGAGTTTTCTTTTATTCATGATGTATAAAAAAAATGATTTAAGTTGTATCTTTTATTTCAAGTAAAAGTTTAATAAAGTTTTAAATTTCCGAATGTTGAGTTGTGACAAATATAGTGTTGTTGTATGGTTACCTGCTACTGAACAGCTTACTGCCGCCGTCTCATCAACGGCGCAGGCTGGGCATGATCCGACTAGACCCAAATAGTTGGGATCGGGTCGTGACATGTTTTCAGTGGTGGCCCATGCAGGTCAACAACAACAACAACTTAGGAAAATCTATCTAGATGCAATTAGAACACTAGAACATCAATTTGTCACGACATAGGACCGAAATATTTTATTATTAAATATTTTTGCTTGATTATAGACTGGTAGGCTACCTTGCTTATGAGTGCGTCCTAAACCTTCCAGAGAATGACCATTAACCAAATGCTGTTGGCGATGAGGTGTTATCTCCGGATCATACCCCATCCCCTCAACCAAGCCCAGGGTCCTTCCCCTCGCGACTGTTTGACCGTCCGCATAATGCATCCAGTGAAGTTTTTCCTACACTGGCGAATTCTACCTCATCTCAAACTAAATTGCATTTCCCTGGTGGATTATTCATTTTGTTGCTCCACCAGTACCAGCAATCATTTTCCAATGGTTGTCCTATTCCAAGAAATCCTGGAGTTCCAGAAAGCTCAAGATGAAGCCCAGCAGGAACAGAAGAATATCACGAGAGAAGACATGAAGAACGTCAATGATGTAGCCTTAGTTATCTTAAACCAAGTTGGAGCAGAACCTCGTCTTAGGAGGGATACCCCTGAATCTAGAAGATATTTGGGTCCCATCAAGTACTCTACTTTCCGGCAGTCTTGTCGTAAGAAGCTTTGGGCTTGTAACTATTGCAAGAGGCCTGGTCATCAGACCGTTAGTTGTCGCAAGAGATTGGGACAATGTTTGGCATGTGGATCTGCTGAACATCGGGTAAAGGACTGCCCCTTATCTTTCCATCAAACCAGAGCTCATATCCCAGCAACACCTGTTAGGCCACAACCTAAGGACCCTCTTCCTATCCAGCAAATCCTGCCTCATACAATAAGGCATGATGCATACTTGAGGTTCATGGAAAAGGAAGCAGTTGGAGACTGCTCATACAAGAGCCAGAACCATGAAGAATAGTACCTAGAATTGCTGAATAGCATCATCTTTTTGGAAGTTGTATCAGGATGCCCTAGATCAATCATAAGAGTTTTTGCTGTAATTCTCCACATGAATAGAAGTTCTTAGTTACACCCTTATGGCAGATGTTTTTCCTGATAGTCTCCCCGGATTATCCCAGATCTAGACATAGTATTCACCCCTGACCTAGTCCCCGGCTCTTTCCCTAAATTCTAAAGGATGTTACAGAGTCAACCCGAAGGTGGCCAAGAAGATGAAGGACCAAATCAATGAAGGCTCTAGGATTTATGCAGAATGGAACTCTACCTTAGGGAGTACCTATCTTGTTTATGTCCAAGAAGGATGGAATAGTACGGATGTGCATCGACTATCGGGCACTGAAGAACAAGTACCCTTTTTCCCAGATTGATAGTCTGTTTTAAATCAGTTTGAGTGAACTTTAGGTGTTTTCCAAGATCGACCTCAGATCTGACTACCAACAGATCAAGGTCAGGAAAGAGGACAATTCCCATAACGGCATTCAATTATGGATAGTTGTTGGTCATGTCGTTTGGACTGACAAATGCTTCTGTTGTGTTCATGAATCTCATGAACAAAGTCTTTTATGAGTATTTGAATCAGTTTGTTGTCTTCTCCATAGATGACATTCCGATATACTCGAAGACTGAAGAAGAGCATGAAGAGTATATGAGAAAAGTTTTGGAAAGAAGAAAAGCTAACTAAAAGTGAATTTTCTTAGACAAGGTGGTTTTGCCCATATTGTCACAAGAGAAGAATTTCGAAGAATCTCAAGAAGATAGCCACTGTGGAGAAATGGTATACCAAGATTCAGTAGCTGAAGTCACGGCTGACAAATAACGGAAGTTGTGAAGGAATTTGCCAAGATTGCTGAACCTATGACGAAGCTGACTCGGAAAAATGAAGAGTTCATCTGGACGGAGGACTGCCAAGCAGCATTCGAGGAGCTGAAAAAGAGGTTTATCACTGCACCAATTCTTGCGCTACCCGCAGGAACCGGTGATTTCTTGATTTACAGTAATGCCTCTGGAAAAAGGACTGGGTTACAATCTTCAACAACATGAGGAAATAATTGCTTACATATCTAGGCAATTACGGACTCATGAGAAGAACTATCCCACACATAATTTGGAATTTGCTGTAATGGAAGCATTATGGAAAGGGGGTGAAAATATATGTGGACTATAAAAGTCTAAAATATATCTTTACTCAGAAAGACCTGAGCGTTGGACAAAGAAGATGGTTGAGGATTTCATCATCGATTTACATTACTATCCAGGAAGAGCAAAATGTGGTAGCTAATGTACATAGTTGATACTAATGGCGAAATTCTTAAACAAGAAGCGGCACCTGCTAGAAGACATCAGAAAATTGGACGGGAGATTATACTGCCGAGAGAAAAGAGCTGGATGTTGATTCAGTATCGATAAAATTGCAAGTGAGCTTGAGTCTGATGAAAGAAGTCAAGAAGACGCAGTTTCAAGAAGAAATATTTTGCAAATTGAGAGATCAAATGTTGGCAGGAACAATTGAGAGTTTCTCTATTGCCAATGATGAAGCTTTTAAAGAATGGTATGAGGTTATGTATCTTCTGGCGAACTAAGGAATGAACTGATGGAAGAAGCGCGCAATCGCAGTATCTCACACGTGAATCGGGATATGCATATCATTAATTGATATTATGAAATGTAGAAGGACAAATTCCAAGTATGGGATTAGATTGGTCAACATAAGGAGTTTAGCAGAAACCAGTAAGTTTGTTGCAGCCGCTGGACATTCTGGAGTGGAAGTTGAAGCCCATGAACTTTGTATCAGGATTACCTTAATTCCAAGGAGGGAAGAACACCAATTGGACTTTGTGGATTGACTGACTAAGTCAGTTCACTTATTTCCCTATAAATTGGTTTATTCACTAAGAAGTTGACAGCATTGTATGTAAGGCAATGTAAGAGAAAGAGTACTGTTGGGTCTAGAAAAGGTGACTGACGCAGTAGAAGTAGTAAAGGTAATTAGAGACAAGCTCAGAATTGCCAAGATAGACGAAAGCATTGGGATTAAGTGTAGACGTTGATCAGTGGAGTTTGAAGAAAGAGATAGTGTCTGAAGATCTCTTCTACCAAAGGAACGATTAGTTTTGGCAGAGTTGGAGAAGTAGCATACCAGTTAGTTCTACCAGCTAATCTTGAGAGTGCGCAACGTCTTCTACGTCACAGCTCAGATGCTACATTTCGGATCCGAGTCACATTTTGGATAATTCAGAGCTCAAGTTTGGACTCAACCTTTCAGTGCCAGAGAAACCAGTTGCAAGTCTAGTCAGAGATGAGAAGAAATCAGAATTTGAACCATCACTTAAACTCCTATTCCTTATCTTTTCTTTTTCCCGTTCTAAATTTGACCAATGCCGCTAAATTAGCCTAGTTTTGCAAGCTATCTTTTTGTCAAGCTTGATCATGACGGTATTTTATTGGGTGCACCCACTAATATATTGTCTAATCAGGACCGGTGCATGATGGTCTGATCAACCTCGTGTACTTTGGTTCGCTTTTGTATTTTTTCTGGTGGATGTTATCATAAATAAAAACTTGTCCCTAAATTGTCTCATCCACGACTGCCTTGGAAATTCTTATTGTTGGACCTGAGTTACGGACGTGGTTCCCGTAGCCGTTTGTTTCTCCTACCCTTACTTTAAATTTCGAGGACGAAATTTTCTAAGGAGGGAAGATTGTGAAACCCATATTTTTGTGCTAAATTATTATTAATGTTTTAGTATTATTATTATTAGTATTTCTAAAAATATAATTATTATTATTATTATATTATTTAGAATGATAAAGTTATTTCAAACTTAACAACATGGTTTTTTGAGTTGAACCCAGACCCAGGCCTGAGCCAAACCCAAATCTCATTTTTCCTTTCTTTCTAATTTCTGACTTGGTTTCTTAAAATATAAAAAAAAAAATATATATATATATATATATAAATTTTATAGCTGGTCCCGTAGGACCAGCACCCCTCTCAACCCATGTACAACTTTTCCACTTCCCCTCCCACACGTTATTCCTTCTTTTCCTTACGTTACTCCCCTATCTTTACTCCAGCACACCACCTATTTACCCCTCTCCCCACGTTCCTCTCAGAACACTCACGAAACCCAACTCCCCACAACTCCTCTCTCTCTCTCTTTCCTCTTATTCTCTTCTGTGAAGGAAAAGGAAGCAAACCCATTCTCTTCCCACCCGATCTCTCTCTCTCCCTTTCCCTGTGGGTTTTCCCAAATCCAAGCCCGACCGTGCTCACCCCCGTTGGCCGAGCCCCACCACCGGCGTTCTCCTCTTCGGCCAGCAACCCGCGCCGACCCCCGCGCCCGGCGTCTCCGGCCGTTCCCCCGCCGGCGTCGCCTCCCCGAGCCGCCGTCCAGCGCCGCAACGACCCTCCGCCGCTGTCCCGCGCACCCCCGCGCGTCCGAGCCCCTGGCCGGCCAGATCCCGGCCAACCCCGCCCGTTCGCGCCAGATCCGCGCGGCTTCACCGCCGGTGCCGCCCCGAGCCCGCCGCAGCAGCGTGCTCCCCCGAGCCCGCTGTTCCCGCGACCTCCGCCGCGACCCCCCGCGGCCAGAACTCGCCGTCGAGCCCGCTTTTCCCGCAGACGATCTCGCTGTCCAGCGCCCCGTCGCTGTCCTTGCTGTTCCCGTGGATTTTCCCGCGGATCGGGACTTCTACCTGCTGCCGACTTTGTTCGGATTCTTTCCCGAGTTTTTTCCCGCGGCTCCCCGCCAACGGAAACTGGTAATTTCTGTTAATCAGAGTAGTTCGTCCCTCCCGTGAGTCGATGATGATAGATCGGTCCCCCGGTTCCCTCTCGGGAATCCGGATAGCTGCGTTACAATTTTCGTTTAGCTGCGTTAGTTTGATTTCCTGTGTTTTACTTGCTGTGTTGGCATGAATTGGATGGATTCTGGATTCCCGGACTTTTCGGGAATTATTCGGTGGACTGGAATTAATTCTGTGGTATTGGAATTATTTTGGGGATGTTTATGTGGATTATTTGGGTTGGAAATTATTTGCAGGTATTTATCGGCGTGCTTTCCCAGTTTTGGGTTTATCCCGGAATAGAGGAAGTGCTGCCCAAATTTTTACAAAATTATAATTTTATTTGATTTCAAACCAGCTTTCGAAAATAGATTTATAAAACCGATTTTTGGGCGACGACCGTACCGGTCTGTGGGCCCCGGTGAAATGCAAACGCACCGGTCCGACCGGACGTTGAGGCATAAACCGAAATTGAGGAATGGACCGAGTCTGAGACTCCTAATTTCTTTTACTTTAATTATTTTATTTTTAGGCTAATTAGTATAGTCTTTTTCCCGCATTTTATTTATTTAAATTCAGACATTTTATTTAATGTAAAAAGAAAAATGTATCGGGCATAAGCCCACCCTAGGACCAGTAGCTGTGCCCATGTATTTGTGTAGCGTAGCTATTTTCCTTTCTTTTTTGGTGGTTGTAATTTGGGTGGATTTGGTTTAGCTGCATTTTCATTAAATCGCGATTTACGGCTTATTTACGAGTTTAGTTTAAAAAGAATAAAATAATATCTACTCATGATTTATCACTAAAGAAAAACCATATTTTTATAAATATGTTACAAAACACAAGTTTTCCAAATAATAGTTGATTCTCGTGAATTTCCAATAAACCAATTAACCGGTTAACCAACGCACATAGTCGCGACGTAAATCGTTAGCTGTAAATAAATACAATTAAAAATCTGACTAGGATTTGTATACTAGAGATTGCAACTAGCACACCTAGTCTGGTTATTCAGGATTCTAAACCGAGTTCTCAACTGTAGGAACTCGAAGTCGTGCTTGACGTCACCCTCGGTACCGAACAGTCTTCCAGTCAACTTTAATACAAGGCAAGTATAGTTTGTGTTAGTTTACAGTTATTTATTTAATCGTTTTACTGCATGTCTAAACCACGTCTCAAACACGAAACTCTCACCGAGAGTACTGTACTGTAACTACTGTAACTATTGGGGACTGGGGAATAGCGTAATGATTATGACCATACTGTAACAAAACCCCCATATCCATTACTGTAACAAACCCAAGCCGGTCATATGTCATTACCTATTCAAATCACTGTTTTCTACTGTAACAAACATGTTTTAAAACTGTTTAGAACTGCATGATTCTATTTCTTATTTAACTGTTTAATTAGCATGAATTGTACTTTGCTCCCTCCTGACTGGAGACAACATTTTAGGTATCACTGATGAGGCTTTGTTACGCGATCCCAAGACGAGGAATTCGAGATTGCTGAGCTGTTTGCCTAGAGTTTTCTTTTATTCATGATGTATAAAAAAAAATGATTTAAGTTGTATCTTTTATTTCAAGTAAAAGTTTAATAAAGTTTTAAATTTCCGAATGTTGAGTTGTGACAAATATAGTGTTGTTGTATGGTTACCTGCTACTGAACAGCTTACTGCCGCCGTCTCAACAACGGTGCAGGCTGGACATGATCCGGTTCGACCCAATTATTTGGGATCGGGTCGTGACATGATACACCGTACCGGAGTGATCAGAAGCTGGAGCCAAATTCGAAGAAAAGCGTCAGGCAGTTGGAGTACGCTAGCGTCATCGGAAGCTTGATGTACGCTACTACTGCCACAAGGCCTGACATAGCTTTTGCCGTGGGAATGCTGAGTCGGTTCACTAGCAATCCAGGCGTTGAGCACTGGAAAGCTGTGAAGCGTGTTATGAGATATCTCAAGAAAACTCAGACATATGCACTTTTCTACAGCGGAGATCCGTCAGTAGTGGAAGGCTTCAGTGATGCTAGCTGGTGTTCAGATATGGAGAGCGAGTATTCCACAGGTGGATTCGTATTCGCCATGGGCGGAGCTGCTATATCATGGAAGTCGAAGAAGCAGACTATGTTATCTCGCTCCTCCATAGAATCTGAATTCTTTGCATTGGATGCTGCTGCAGATGAAGCAGAGTGGCTTCGGGAGCTCATGTATGATCTTCCGGTGGTTGGGGCTCAGATACCGGCAATACCGATATATTGTGACAACCAGGCGGCAGTAGCAGTGGCATCAAATAAACTTTTTAACGGGAAGAAGAGAACGGTGCGGTTGAAGCACAGAGCAGTACACGATCTTATCAAGAGAGGTGTTATTGCAGTGATTGATGTTCGGAGTCAGGAGAACCTGGCAGATCCGTTCACCAAAGGCCTCAAGCGCCAGCTGGTCGATGACACAACTTGTAAAATGGGCCTGAAGGCATTCTGATATTGTATTATTGTATTCCTACCATAAAGTTTTATGCTATTAGTTCAAAGATTTATCTACTAGGCATCTAGCTTTTGGTTCAAGGGAGGACCACTAATCGGAAGAATATCAGGAACGGTGGGTACATGTTCTATTGGACATGGAGAGGTTACGGACCTATAACCACTGTTGTCTACTATTGTTTTCTGCAGAAAACGGTTTCTGTGGGAAGGTTGGCTTAAATGCCTTAATGAGTTCTCAGGCAGAGTGAATGCCTGGAGTGCTTTACAGGAAGCACGGTAGCGCAGCACTACAAGGAGTGTAACTCCATGCTACAGTAGGGTGACTCCACCATGAGGTTCCCAGGTAGGGGTAATGCCTCGGCTTTGCAAGCCAAGTCACAGCGGAGTAGCACCGCAAATAGGCAGGTAGCCTAATGCTGTATGATAATCGTAATAAAGAGAAGTAGACAGCACTACAAAGAGGACGATGTCCTCATGTTACAGTGGCATGACACCACGAAGAGGTACCAGGTAGGATAAAGCCTCGGCTTTGCGAGCCATGTCATAGCGGCGTAACACCGCACGGAAGCGCAAGGCTTCATGCTGGGAAGTTTGGCACTACAAAGAGGCCTGTGACCTCATGCTACAGTAGTATGACACTACGATGAGGTACCCAGGTGGGGTAAAGCCTCGGCTTTAAGCCATGTCATAGCGGCGTAGCATCGCAAAGAAGCGCAATGCTTCATGCCATGACTCTTTATAAAGAACTCACCTATAGTGTATGGACAGAGATATCAGGCCGTCTCTTGAAGGTAAAATTGTAGACGCCCAAAAATTATACACTGAAACAAGGCTGGCACAAGGCCTTCAATGTGCAGCCAGAAGCACAGTTGATGTCATTATGTGAGTAGGAAAAATTGCAGTTATGGTGCAGAATTCAAGGCTTAGTCCATTCTTGTATCATGCTGTTGTTTAACCTATACGGGAAGATTCAAGTCGTAGCGACATCTCTCCTAATGCATGATGGACAGTCACTGTGGGGAACGCTCAACCCATATATTGAGATATATGGAAGATTATTGGTGTTTTTGCCTTTGGACTAGAAAAGATAGTCCCACATCGGCTACACCAAATGGTGAGTATCTCAATATAATGCATTGCATGTGTTGAGGTGTGCACATGAGGTGTAGTGGTGCACAAGTTTGTGCTATGTGGAAGTATTTTCCTAGAAGGAAAAATGATTAAATCCAACAAGGATGCAAGTTAATTTTTGTTGTGCGGACTCGGACTCGGACACGGACTCCAGGATGTCTCGTGCATGCACGGGAGTGTTCGGGGGGTAGGCGTGGACCGGCACATTTCTATGCTGATTGTGGGATGATCTAAAATATCAAACTCTATTTTTGAGTATTGGTATTTTAGTCCCACATCGGATAGGAGAAGAGGTGAAGTCTCAACTCCACTCTATAAATAGAGCCCCTTGGCCTCCTTTGAAAGATGCACCAAGAAGAGAGTTGAGGGAGTCTGTTAAGTCCAGGAAGCCCGTTCAAGTCTCAAATATTGACTTACGAGCGTTCCAGAAGTTCTTCGTGAACTTGCTGGTTCCTGGAAGCTGTTCGTGCTCGTGTGGGGCGAATAAAGCTTTGAGCAACGGTGATCATTCACCCCAGCAGGAGTTTTTCCACCTTTTGCCTGTCACCTTCTTTGTTGGTTATATCAGGATTTTATTAGCGCACCTTCGGTGAAGTGTTTGCGTTGATATTATCAGAATTCTTTTTGTGCACCTTCTGTGAAGTGTAGCACTAGTGGAATTTCATTTACGTACCTTCTGTGAAGTGTTACGTTCTGTGCACCTTCTGTGAAGTGTAGCACTAGTTGAAATTTCTCTTACGTACCTTCTGTGAAGTGTTACGTAATAACGATTGTTTATACAATTGTTACGAAATTTCTGTTTTCCATCTAACAATTGTGCTCCGGCACTAACAAATAGAACTTCTAATGGTTACTATGGAAGAGCAGTAGATATCCTGCACCTTCAATAATGTTAATACTTGAAACTAAACAGCATGCTCTCTTAACCACATATCCATAATACAAAAATGAAGAACGAAAAGTGAAAAACAACATAAATTATTATTTCCAAATGAGCCAAAACTATTCTGTTAAGTATTTCTTTTTCTACTCTCGTCTCAAGTCAACGTGGCTTGTTCAGTTGTTTGATTAGCAATAAGGAACGTTCTTAGAAAAAAGTCAACGAACAGATGTGACAAGATTGAATCAACTTGTTAAAAAATATTATGTTAAAGAATTACATCAACATAACAGACTAATCTTTAGAAAGAATTAATAATATTAAAAAATAATTATAAAGTAACAATAGCACATAATACTTTCAACCCATGGCTACAATAATGGTATCTAATATCCCACCACATTTGTTCCATGAAGAGAAATGGAAAACTTCATCCTTCCCAAGAGTATAGAAACTTTTGATTTACTAATGAAACAAAAGATAAAGAGAATTACTATTCATCTCTTTACGGACGTTAGAACAACATGTATCAATTCTTTCACTTAGAACAATATTTAAACATAATGTCTTGTAAGACAGGAAATAAAAATTGTAAATGGTTAAACTAACATATATAAATTATGATATTCAACTCTTAGATTGTTGGAAATATTTGCCTTTATCTTCAAAATTCTGTAAACAAAAATAAATAAAATTAAAGTTACCGGCCTCCGGGGAAGTCGCGCACGAAGCACTGCCCTAAGAGTTGATTCGGGTTTATGTGCAGACTTTGTCCGAATGCTCCTAGTGGTAAAATCCCCGCTCTACCGGTATCCCGTCATCGCACACGACTCGGGAAGATTGACCCGAACTTAGCTTTTGCCCAGAAGATAGAAAGAATTAGAATGAAAGTGAATGATTGAAAATGGAATAAATTTTGTAGGAAGAATAGACATAATTTTTAGAGGGTGGAAACCTTTTTTTTCTACTTTTCAACAACATAAAGGAGACATGTATATATAGGAATCATGTCACAAAACAATATATCAATGGTCTTTCAATAGGATTCAATAGGAATAAAGGTGTGATAATGGGTACTAATGTGACCGTTTTAGGGGTTAAAGAAATGATTCATGATAGGACTTTAATGTGAATAAAGGGGATAATAATATGGAGAAAAATTGATTTTTTTCACCAATTATTACAACATCATTTCATCAATAATCATAGGACACACAAGTCATAACCAATCCAAGACATTTGAAGATCCTGGAAAAGAAAATTAAGAATTATTTAGTAATAGAATTTCACATAACAGTTGATATTAGAGTTTGTGTCTCCAAAATGTTCGACGTTAGTGTTTCGATCTTAACTTTACTGTTCACGTATGCAAGTGAACATCAAATTTAAGACCCAAACACTAACGTCGAACGTTATGAGAATCTAAACCCTATTTTTTCTGTTATAATATGAGACCCTATTACTAAATATCTTAAAAATTAAAATTTGTCCTCAATTTACACATTTAAACATTTTTTTATTATTAAATTTATTATTTTATTTTTATACTTTGAGGTCCGTTAAATTGGAGAAATCCCAGCAAAAAAAGAGTAGCCCATGTCCATTCGATTTCTTTGTCTTTTATATATATATATATATATATATATATATATATATATATATATATATATATATATATATAGGAAGCGGATCAAAAGCCCCCCCCTTAGAAAGCCCTCCCAAAACCCCCCTCACTCTAATCCGTAATTTAATGTTAATATTAATGTTAATATTAACATTAAATACTAAAATTAATATTAAACTTAACATTAAAATTAATATTAACATTAAAATTAATATTAACATTAATATTAACATTAACATTAATATAAAAAAAATTTAAAAAAATTTAATATTAACATTAATATTAATAATAATATTAACATTAACATTAATATTAACATTAATATTACGAATTAGAATGAAGGGAATTTTTGGGAGACTTTCTAAGGGGAGCTTTTGATCCGCTCCCATATATATATATTTCTTTTTTTGGGTCATTCTAGTCCGTGGTTTCTGGATAGTCGTCTTGATTATCGTGGACTAATCAACTGACGACATGTTTAATGGGTCCTACTAAATATCCATCCCCGCGACTAGCCGCGTGCTCCATAAGTTTATTTTTTTTATCTATAAATAAAATATAATTAATTTTTTTTAATAATACATACGTTTAGGACGGCCGAGCTAGCCAAGCTAAGCCTAAATTAAAGGGTTTGTTTGGTCCAAAGGGTTGGAGAAATGTCTAAAGCTTGTCCGCTACCAAAAGTCTCTTGGAGCCTAAACGAGTGGCAATAATCAAGCTATAGAAACAAATTATATTTTGTTTTATTTATTTATTTATATTTATTTTAAATGTTTAGTAGGATGTAGGACATGATGTCATGTCAAAACAATAAAATGGAATGGCTATATGCTTAAACTAGAATGATGTTTGAGGTTACGGTGCTGCTATTTGGCCCGCGGGCGGGCCAGTCCGCCCGCCACGTGGCCCTCCCCCATTGGTCGGTCAATGGCGTGGGCCCCATGCTAACAGGGGGGGCCAATGGGGGAGTGCCACGCAGACGGACGGGCTGGCCCGCCTGCGGGCAACAAAGCATTTTCCTTGAGGTTATTGAGATACTCTTTAACCTAACAGAGTTGCCATGTATGTCAGTATATGTTTCGATGACTTGTAATTCCAACTTCAAGGAATAAACTTTTAAAATGTTTTCTTAAACTTAACAAATTTCTGATTTATACTAAAAGATGGATAATTCCCGAAACTTCATTTGCGGCCTAGTCGTAAAAGATGGCACTCCCACTCAGAGCTACGAGCCTACGAAGAATTCATTAGTCATGATTGATGTTATAGTCAGTGTTTTAAAAATCGGACTGAAGATCGACTCAGAGTTGGATCAAATCGGTTCAACAAATTGGTTCAACTACTGGATTAACCTAAGTGATCCAAGTTCATTTCCTTATGGACATTGTATTTTACAAAATATTCACTTACAACCAGTTTATTTTTTATTTTATTTTAAATAGTGGATCAGTAATGACTCAGTCCTAAAAGTTACTGGTTCACGGGTCAACCAGTTGAACCGAGCGGTCCGGTTCGATTTTTAAAACACTGGTTATAGCTAGGCGGGTCACAATTGGAATATAAGTATATAAGTTAGGTTCTATTGTGGATGTTTAGAAATGGAGCTGAAATTGAACAAGTAAAAAAACTTCCATCTTTTTAAGAGAGTTGGAGAGTTAATTGAGAGCATCATCATTTTTTTAGGTTGTAGGATGGAAGACGAATTTTGTTCATAGTAATCACTTACCTGAGTAATAATATTTATTGATATCTAATTAGTGATATACTATAACTTAATAATTATATTGTTTAATTATACTCAACAATTAACACTAATATGTCATTAGAAAATCAAGATAATTAAATCAATGCTCGTAATAATCCAGCAAATAATATTAACTATTTTAAACTACTACTAAAGTACTAATATAATAAGGAACAAAGATAACTAATATATGTATAAAATATAATTATTGTTAAGAAATATATTATTCTTAATTGATAAATAACATATTTAATTAGAGTCAAGTTTCTTATATATTATAACGTTTATCAATTAAGAAAATTAATTATTAGAAAGACCAACAGTGCATACTTATTAAACTAATACAATAACTATAATTACTTAGTGATTTTATTTTGTTAACGTTAAGTACTGATTATTATTAATAATATTAAACTATCAACCTAAGTAAATATATAATTTATATTAGTTTTATAATGTACTATTTTACTTCCATAATTCTCTAACTTTTTTTTATTTATATAAAACATATTTTGGAAAAAGTGAAAGACAAGAAAGTACAAAAAAAAATGTATGCATACACTTTCTCACTTTTCTCTATCCAAGTAAGAGTGTCAACGGGCCGATATCATTTGGGCCTCGTAAATAAAATAATAGATTCGTGTTTGGGCCAGTTTCTCAAGCCCGGCCACTTGGCATGTGCTTAAAAATAGCCGAATGTTTGGGACACCATCAGTGACACAAATTTGATGATTCTCATAAAAAAAAAAACTAATGAGTGGCTTTCAAGAAATTATTTTTTGGGAACATTTTAACGTTGACCAGTGGATCCAGCGTTAAAGTCCAAAAGGCACGTAACATGCAAAGTCCCGTACATAACGTCGGATATCTTAAAAAAATTTCAAATCATATAATGAAGTCTATGACCGAACTCGAATGACTCTTATGGTTATCGAGGAGAGGTATTAGACCCTGCCTGGGTGGCAGAAGATCAGTGGATCGAGTCACGGGGACATATTACTTCTTCCATTTATTTGGTGGGAGTTAGTGCAGTAGGCCCAACAGACATGCAATGCAGAGTGCACAAAATTCCGTACGTATCGTCGGGCATCTAAAAAAAATGTAATGGAGTCTATGGATAGATGTGTTGACAACTTGTGTTTGGGCCTTGGTATAAGCCTACATGGCCCGTAGCCGAGCTGTGAAAATCCATGTACAATTCCAAGTTATGGATCACTCTTTGCTAAGAGCTTGTTATATGGTAGAGAATGTATCTTAGGGCCCATTTAGTTATTGTGAATTGCAATTCGTTGGATTGGTAAAATTCATAACATGTGCCCGGAAAATGGACATTTGGAAGTCACTAGGATTCTCAAATACCACCTTCAATAAAGGATTATGGAGATCCAGTTGGGGCAGGCAAGGTCCGTAGTCCGCCCACAAATTTTTTGTGCCAAACTTTTTGGCCCAACCCTAGTCTTCTTGAACCTAATTCGGCCTTATATATATATTGTTTCGGCCATATATATATATATATATATTTTTTTTTTTTTTTGGGGCCATATATATATATATATATATATATATATATATATATATATATATATATATATATATATATATATATATATATATATATATATATATGTTTTGAAGCAATGGGTAATTGTGGCGAATTCGCCTCCACTGTGGCTCGAACTCTGACTACTTGGGCCGCATGCATCTCTCTTTACCACTAGGCTAGAGGTCATAAAAAAAATAAAAAATAATATATATATATATATATATATATATATATATATATATATATATATATATAGTCATTTGCAAATGACTATATATATATATATATATATATATATATATATATATATATATATATATATATATATATATATATATATATATATATATATATATATATATTTTTTTTTTATATATAGTCATTTGCGCATATATATATATATATATATATATATATATATATATATATATATATATATATATATATATATATATAGTCATTTGCGCATATATATATATATATATTATTTTTTATTTTTTTTATGACCTCTAGCCTAGTGGTAAAGAGAGATGCATGCGGCCGAGGTCATTTGCGCATATATATATATATATATATATATATATATATATATATATATATATATATATATATATATATATATGCGCAAATGAATATATATATATATATATATATATATATATATATATATATATATATATATATATATATATATATATATATATATATATATATATATATATATATATATGCGCAAATGACTATATATATATATATATTGAAAGAAGGTAATTGTAGCGAACGCTCCCTCTGAAAATCGAAAATCGATTTCCTGACCACTTGGGTCGCATTCATCTCTCTTAACCATTAGACTAGAGATCATTTGCATATTATATATATATATATATATATATATATATATATATATATATATATATATATATATATATATATATATATTCGAGCATATACATGTTTATGCAGATATAATGTACCCGTATGCACAATAGTTCTTTCATTTGTGTTCGAAAATAGTCACATATCCTATCATATTACGCTAAAGAAATAGGTATTATGATCCAGTGTTGAAAAAATTGATACAATTTTGTCCAATTGGATCTAGACAATCTTATTTTTTTTGGACGTAAAGAAATAAAGAAGTCATTGCAACTGCCGGAGATACTAGGCCCACTAAAGGAACAAAAATAGAGCATAAGTTAAGATCTGTCATGGAATGAGTAACCTCAATTTAATATTTTATAAAGATATCTTATGATAGTATATATATATTATAAAAATAGTAAGTGTAAGTAATAAATAATATTAAGTAGTTAATAAGTGCAAGGAATGAAAATTTAAGTGTAACTAACTTCTTATTATTCTCCTATCCTCATATTCCTTCCCTTTCAAATAAAGAGTTTATATATATATATATATATATATATATATATATATATATATATATATATATATATATATATATATATATATATATGTGTGTGTGTGTGTGTGTGTGTGTGTGTGTGTGTGTGTGGTGGGGGGGGGAGGGGGGGGGGGGGGGGTTCTAAGGGCACCCCAACTATTACTAGGGGCTATCACTTACTAGGGGACAGCCCAGGTTTGAGAAACTTTTACTGGGGACGTCCCAAAAATTACTTGGGGCTATCCCACCCACCCCAAACCCTTTCTTTCATTTCATATTCATAAAAAAAATCTCTCTCTTCAAAACCCTCTCTCCAAAACGCTACTCTCATTCTCCCCAACTCCAATCCAAACTCCTAACCCTAGTTTTTTTCTACATTTCTTCAAATCTCATCAATGGCACCAAAGATGAAACCCTCATCACAAGCTAGATATGTTTTTTGTCACGCCCCAGTACCAAAATACGGAGACGGACTAGGCAGCTACTCCATATGAGGTATTCAAACGTCATACGGCGATCGTGGCTGTCAAGAGACAAGGGGGTGTATGCTACATTCAAGTCACCTATGGTCACACAGAACATCTACGTCTCAATCATTCAAAGTAAGAAAACATCAATTAATGAACATATAAGATAAAGCAGTAAGGCGTCCCTGACGCTTCATCAAAATGGTCATGGGGTTCTAGCTTTATAAGGTAGCTAGCCCAGAGAGTCAAAGTTACATAATTGTATTCAGCTGCAGTCTGATTTAATTACAATTGTGCAAAAGACAAAATGTCTAGATTAGCCGGCTAAACAGGTGCCGGTGGCTAAACCCCAGGACATAAATAAAGATACAATAGTGGTGGAGAAGAAACCCACTCGAGTCCCTCGCCAGTCATGCTCCTAGTATGCACCATTGACGTCAGGGAAGAAAGTCGGATCCTCAGGCTCTGCTACGCGATCTGGCCAAACAAAACCAGCCGGGTCAGCCCCAAAATAGCAAGTACCACAAGGGAGCACAAAAGAGTGAGATAAAACCCAGTCATAAAATAATAATAGTAAGCTTCCGGTCGTAACCTCGGTCCACAGCCTGTCCTAGCACGATAGACCAACCCAACAACCAAACAAGGACATGGGTTGGACCACGCACCATGACAGTCCGTGTCCCTCGGCTACTAGCGGAAGGCCCAAGCACAGTCAAGTCGTTTTTCAAGCGGCCATTCATTCCTGCGGCTTTCTATATTTGGCGGAGTTATCCCCGTTATACTGATTAAAAGGAATCCTCAGATCGTGTCAACCCAGCAGGGCTAGCAAAACCATAAGACTTATAACACTTTGATTATGCACCAGTCCCCCGAAGGGCTACCGCGCTAAAACATTTAACACATAGCTCGTAGGAGTCGGATATAGCTATTCGCTATAAGCGAATGAAACCATATCCGTGGCGGCCAACCCGGCACGTCAGGACGGGACCTGGGGTGGCTAGTATGGCACGATCTCGGAATTCTTCCCACCCAATGCATGTACTAAGTTAGTTGCCTAGTTAATCCCTAGGTTATCCTCAGAGTTCACATGTCGTGATCACATGCTCATTTCCTTAGATGTCGTACATCGTACGAGTACCCCCAAGAAGAGATCCGTACTGACTCAATGATTCATACGTATGTTTCCCCCTTCTTGGTGTAATGCAACACATAACACATACCACGTCATTGCTACCGACCTTTACTATATAAAAGATGGACTCTTGAAAGTACTGGCAGGTATCACGTAGGAACACTTAGCGCTTAGGATAGCACCTCGGTGCTCACATAGATTGTACCTTAGTACACACATAGGAATATCCAGCCATCACATAGGTAGTCAGCTCAGAAATGAGGACTAAGACACATGGGGGCAGGTGGCTGAGGCTCATATGGCCAGAAATAGCTTATGCGGCCAGAAAACAGCTTATGCGGCTAAAAAACAGCTCATGCGGCCAGAAATGGCTTATGCGGCCAGAAAACAGCTCATGCGGCCAGAAATGGCTTATGTGGCCAGAAATAGCTTATGCGGCCAGAAAACAGCTCATGCGGCCAGAAATGGCTTATGCGGCCAGAAAATAGCTTATGCGGCCAGAAATGGCTCATGCGGCCAGAAATAGCTCATGCGGCCAGAAAACAGCTTATGCGGCCAGAAATAGCTCATGCGGCCAGAAATGGCTTATGCGGTCAGAAAACAGCTTATGCGGCCAGAAATGGCTTATGCGGCCACAGGGGACTGTTCATCATCCCTGCCAGAGCCAGCATAGGCGAACCTCGAAGAAACCCAAATATTGCTTCGGCCATAACTTCCTCTAAACAAGTCGAAATCTAACTTTACAAAGGTCAAAACTCTGTAGAATCAAATTTTCTACAACATAGGACCATTGGTTTTCGAAATTAGCCAAGTATGATAGATCAAAACCATGAAAACCCATGAAACCCTAGATTTTAGGAACTTAGATCTACACAAATCTAGCCATCAAAATCAAAAGCTTCAAGAACTAAACTTGTAGAGAATGAAGAGGAGAACATTTTAGACAAATAATATCAAGAAAAAAATCAAGAATGTAAAATGCACAAAATCCCATCTTTTGAGCAAGTTGTACTTGCCTGTGGAGTGGTAGTTGAGAAAAATAAATGGAGGAGTGAATGAAGAGAGAGAGAGAGAGAGAGTGAGGAAGAGATATTAAATAGGGGTTGGGTTGGTTTAAGAAAACCCTAATCCCTAACCACTCCACTAATGACAAGGCTAAAAAAAGGCTACATGCCATCATTAATAAATAATAGACAAAATTTATGCACATGCTAAATACAGATACCGTATACAGAATTCATGAAAATTACGTATATCGGAATCGGGGAGTAACATTTTCCCTAATTATTGTATATTTTATTTTACAATTCAAAAGAATCTTCTTCAAAATCTCTTAAATGTTATGATAAATTAGGTTAGAACAATTTTTTGTTTGTGAAAGTACTTTTCGAACTCAGAAAATCTTCGTTTTTCCGTTTAAACCTAACCCTAGAATACGAAATGGCCGTTCGGCTGCTGCTCGTGGGCGTCATCTCTGAGGACTGCCGAAGAACGGACAGTCCTACTGCCAAAGTGGACTGTCATGTTTCAGGCAGTCCTATTATAAAATAGGACTGCAGGAAGCCTGGCAGTCCTTTTATAAAACATGACTGCCATCTCTTTTGCAGTCCTGAAAGAATGATGGACTGCCAGGAATATGGCAGTCCTTAAGGAAAACTGAAACTCTCTGTTACAGAGTTATATAATTAGGATTGTCACCCCCTGACAGTCCTACACTTAAGTAGGACTGCCAGTACCCTGACAGTCCTACATAAGTGTAGGACTGCCAAGGGGGTGGCAGTCCTATTTATAAAACTCTGTGATGAGCTCCTCAAACTGAAACTCTGTCACAGAGACTTATAAATAGGACTGCCAGCACCCTGCCAGCACCCTGGCAGTCCTAATTGATACTTGCTGTAACAGCAAGTTTCAATTACGACTGCCAGCACCATGACAGTCCTCATTTTGTATAGGACTGCCAGGGGGGTGGCAGTCCTAATTGAAACTCTCTGTGATAGAGAGTTTCAAAACTCTCATCATATAGACTTACAAATAGGACTGCCACCCCCTGGCAGTCCTAAATTATACGGAGAATGACCATTCTCCTACGTTCTAACACGGAGAATGCCCACCCTCATGCGAAATTAACATTCTTCGTGTTCTAACACGGAGAATGGCCATTCTCCTGCATTTTATGGTTAGTTGAAACTTTGAAGGGCCTGCATAACTTTTGACTGGGAGGTCGAAACGACGTCCGGTTTGTCGCAAAATGAGCGTATCTTCGAGGAGCCTGAGATTAACATCTTCTTCGTTAGACGGCCTTCCGAAATTTTAGAATCGCAAAAAAATGATGTTTGGACCTCCGTTTTAGCACTTTTAAGTTTCCCAAAATAACTATTATTTTCTTTGGGTGGAAAATTAGTATTTTATTTTCTTGTTGTTGTGGTGGTAATTTTCTTCTGATTCTTGGAGAGGCGGCAATGGAGGAGATGGAATAGACGGCAATGGAGGAGATGGGTTTGTTGAGCTCTGTGCTGGATTTTGTTGGATTCGGAGTTAAAATCTTTGTTGGGATTGTGATTGGCTATTTTCTCTTCATTTACTTCCAGCCCACTGATGTCAAGGTGCTATTCTAGAAAAATTTGGAAAAAAATTTGGGCTAGGGTTTAGAATTTTATGACCTAGAAATGTGGAGGAGGAGAAGAAAAGAGTAGAGGAAGAAAGAGTAGAGGAAGAGGAAGAGGAAGAGGAAGAGGAAGAGAGGAAATGAAATGGAGTTGGTATTAATCAGGGGCGGCCCAGGCCCAGGGCAGGCCGGGCGACGGCCCAGGGCCCCCTGACAAAAGGGGGCACCAACATGGAATTGTCTCTAATAGAACTAGTATGTATTGTATGTCTTTTTTCAACAAAAAATATTGTGGTGTATTGGTTATAATGCTAGACTTACATTTAAGAGGTCTTTGATTCGAATATTCACTACAACAAAAATTTGTTTTATTTTTTCTTTTTTTACATTATGTATGAGGGTCCATTTTTTTAGTTTCGCCTTGGGCCCCCAACAGCTCAGAGCCGGCCCTGGTATTTATACCATTCTTTGGGCTAGCCCCAAGTAAAAAAAAATGATGGCAAACTTGTAATATTTTTGAACATTTTTGGAATAGTCCCAAGTAAAATGTATGGTGCTCTTAGAAAAATCCTATATATATATATATATATATATATATATATATATATATATATATATATATATATATTTTGGAGTTGGAGACATTTGCCTCCGACTTTGCCTCGAAATCCGTCATGAGAGAGGTCAGAAAGTTCAAGCTCAGATGTGTTATTCCAAATATTTTGTGTCAATACCGTTTATTATAAATAATCAACAATTTTGATAATCACACAAATTTAAAAAATAAAAAATAATCAGCAAACTCCATTCAGGATAGCATTTGACGAAGAAGTAAACAAGTTTATTTCTTCCGCTACTATCACACGTCCTTTTTATTAGTAAGAAGTAAACAAGTTTATTTCTTCCGCTACTATCACGTGTCCCTTTTATTAGTACTCAAGTAGTACACAACAAATGAAAAATAAATCCAAAATGTCCCCATCGTTCTATATTTTATATCATCTATTTTATTACAAAGAAAGAACGAAACCTTTGAAATACTCAAAGTTAGACCAGATTCAACTCCCAAATGAAGTAAAAAACTGAATCTTTCCTTGTTTTTATTGAGAATTGCTTCAAAAATCCAATCTTTCAGTCTTGGTTCTCCTTCAAGAAGCTTAAAAATCCATTTTTTCGATGTTGGTCTAGTCCAAAAGCACTACAAATTGCTTCTTTCCTTCATATTTCAGAGCTAATTCCATCAAAAATCCAATCTTTCCATTGGGTTCTCTTCCAGAAGCTCAAAGCTCCAATCTTTCCATCTGGGTTCTCCTCCAGAAGCTCAAAGATCCAACCTTTTTCTCACCATTCCAATGCCTCGACTCCATGGGAGGCTGTCGTCCTTCTTCAACAACAGGTGGCTGGTGTTGGTGGGCGCAATGTGGATGCAGTCCTGCGCCGGCATCGGCTACCTCTTCGGCAGCCTTTCGCCGGTGATAAAGGCCTCGCTGGGCTACAACCAGCGCCAGATCGCCACCCTTGGGGTGGCCAAGGATCTCGGCGACAGCGTCGGGTTCCTTGCCGGGACGCTCTGCGAGGCTCTGCCCCTCTGGGCTGCTCTCCTTGTGGGCGCGCTGCAGAACCTGGTCGGCTACGGATGGGTCTGGCTCATCGTCACGGGACGATCCACCGCCTTGCCTCTCTGGGGGGTGAGTGGGGGGTGGAGATCGGTTGAATGAATGTGCTAATTACTTGAGTTACTTTATTCCAGTAGCTTGCTTTGGTATTACATAGCTAGTTGTTATTAGGATCATGGTGCGATGTGTCGGGAACACGGTGTGACCCGAACTGGAACTGGCCCATGAGGTGCGATATTGGACTGGGCTCATATGTCTTAAAAGGAAAATTTCATGTTAAGGCTTGAACCAATACCAATTATCTTTTTTTTTTTTGAAATTTCACTCACACACACAATTGGGGGGCTCGAACCTTGCCGGCCCCTCCGGATGTCCGCTCTAATACCACTAGGCTAGAGAGCTCGGACACCAATACCAATTATCTACACCTCATGATCCCACCTCCTACAAGATGTTGGACTAAATTACCAACACCGTTGTCACCCCCTTTGAGCGCTCAACTGAAAACGAGTTACAATCCAACACGATGTGCTTGATCATTTTGGAAAGGCTAGCTATGTGCTAGTTGGTTCCTTATACTTGCTTCTTGCTTAAGAAGTTGAGTTATAGAGCTTGTTTTGTATACTTGGTATGGTCCTGTTGGAGTAATTCAGAGGAGTGTGATTTGGTGAAGGTGGGCCCTAGCCAATGTTGCACGGACATGGACAGGGCACGACACGACAACACGGCCATGACACCTATTTTGGTGTGTCCTAGTGTATTTGGAGTGTCCATGACGTGTCTGATATATGTCCAATACGACATGGCCCATGACGGATATGGATCTGTTCTCCCTCTATATATATTCATAGTTGTATGACTTTTTATATGATCCATTTAATAAAATCAATATTGTTGATTTGTTACATGGTATCAGAGCTTTGGATTTTCCAATCATGCCATTGTTATCAAGTCGCTGCCGCTTCAATCCTAGGGCCGTTCAGAGTCTCTTTCAGATAATTAATATTGTTGATTCCCTCGTAGAGCAATCCAAATAGAAAAGGAATATAATCTAAATCTAATCTAATCTTAACAACGCAAATTTTTGGAGTGTTTGTGCTTACTAGGTTCTAGCATATTGTGTAATTTATAGAAACGTTACACTTACAGGCTAGGAAGCAAATGCCATGTTAGACACAACCTGGATGCTCCAAAAATATGCTAGGATACACCGAAATAAATGTCGTGTCATATCCGTGTCGTTGCAACATGCTTTCCCATGGTATCTCAATGGACCTATAGATGTATAAAAAACTCAATGTCACAGGCAATGCGTAGTTGAAAAGCAGCAATATCATAACACGATATCCCTTGTGATCCAAACTATATCCGAGAAAGCTGGATCTTTGTATTATTAACGCTGCTTCCCACAACTGCTCAGCTGGTTGCAACATGTATATAATAGAAGTTTCTTTTCTTTCACATTTTACCTTTGAAATGCCAATAAAATGACAACTAACACATTATTTTCGGTGACAAGAAAAAGTGTACTTATAACACTTTCAATTGATGCATACAATGAATAAACATGTTGATTCTGAATTTGGATAACAAAGCAAATTTTATGTGCCATATTCGAGAGTAATATGTTGGCCAATGGATGCCTTTTTAGTTCATATTTCAGCACTACTAGAATATTCTTTGTGGTGATATTGTCCATTATATTGCTCCTAGATTGCAATAAATATGCTACAGTAGGAACTCAATTTTGAGAAGTATTAACAGCTTTCCAGTGTCAGTCAATATTGGTTATTCTACGGTCCAGCATAACTTTACAGTTTTGATCTCAACACCTTTCCAATGTTACTCAATATTGTTTATTATACAGTTCTGCTGCTTCTGCATAAACTTACAGTTTGGCTCTCAACTATATTTTAGACATTGCTGGCACTTTTTTGTGCGGCAGTGTATTTATATGCTTACACCCTGGCGTTTATGCTATGTCGCATGAATACAAAGACGAATAGGAGAAAGGATATGACATGGATACGTAAGTTTTCATATTGTACAATAAGTAGTCAACTATGTTGCACGATACGAACATGGATACGGGTTTGGACTTGATAGTAGGTTTACGGTATCGGAAACGGAATCGGTATCGGACCATTCCTATGAGTATCGGGATTGGCGTTATCGGCAGTATCGGCGGTTTCGGATCGAAGTATCGGATTTTTTAGTATCGGAAAGCAAATAATTATTAACACTTTAGAAAATATATTTCATACATTTAGGCATAATTTTAAGTACTTCCTGCGTTGTTTCTTAGTATGTTTGGAATTAAATGAAATAGTAACCACTCTTGCCGATTGGTTAATATGCGATAGATAAGTTTTTTTTACATACTTTTACAACCTTATTATGCTTTTACACCCTTGCTGATTGGTCTTTTTTGTTCAATTTTCTTTGTCGAATTGACCGGAAAAAGGGACCCCAATGTCGGTATCGGTCAGTATCGGATCGGGACATGTCAAACCGTATCAGATTGGTATCGCCCGATACTGAAAACTATGCTTGATACGGCTACGGACACCATCCTGCCGTGTCCATCCAACATAGCCTTTGTGCATTCCTGAGTGGATACTAAAATGGTCTATTGATAAAGTTCGCATGAGATACAAGTGAAGACCTTGGAATTATTGTCTTAGCTCCATATTGTAACTCTTTTTCCCGGTTTCTCTTAATTGAGCTTGCTGAATTGTAGTGCTCTTCTATGAGATTTGAATCTTAACTTGAGTCTTCCTGATATGCAGATGTGCATTCTCATCTTTGTTGGGACCAATGGGGAGACCTACTTCAACACAGCTGCACTTGTTTCGTGTGTGCAAAACTTCCCCAAGAGCCGAGGACCGATAGTTGGGATCTTGAAGGGGTTTGCTGGATTGAGTGGCGCAATCTTAACCCAAATATACGCGGTGATGCACACACCTGACCATGCTGCTCTCATCTTTATGGTTGCGGTTGGCCCTTCTATGGTTGTCATTGCCTTGATGTTCATCGTGAGACCCGTTGGAGGCCACAAACAAGTCCGTCCATCTGACAATACTAGTTTTATGTTCATTTATAGCGTTTGCCTCATTCTTGCTGCCTATTTAATCGGCGTCATGCTTCTGGAGGATGTAGTAGACTTGAGCCACACCGTGATCGTATTGTTGACCATCGTGCTTCTCTTTCTCCTCTTAGTCCCAGTGGTGATTCCCGTGTTTCTAACCTTTTGTTTTGATGCTACGTCATCTGACCAAGAATGCCTCTTGCCTGCGCCTCAAAAGGAGGCTAGTAAATCAGGACACTCGGACGAGCAGAATGAGGTTATTTTTAGTGAGCTGGAGGACGAGAAGCCTAAGGAAGTGGACTTACTTCCAGCATTGGAGAGGCAGAAGAGGATTGCACAGCTGCAAGCAAAATTGTTTCAAGCTGCAGCAGTGGGAGCAGTGAGAGTGAAGAGAAGGAAGGGCCCACGTAGAGGCGAAGACTTCACCTTGATGCAGGCTCTTATAAAGGCAGATTTCTGGCTTATTTTTGTCTCTCTTCTCTTGGGGGCAGGTTCAGGTTTGACAGTCATCGATAATTTGGGTCAGATGAGTCAATCTTTGGGTTACGACGACACACATGTTTTTGTGTCTATGATCAGCATTTGGAATTTTCTCGGACGTGTTGCCGGGGGCTACTTTTCTGAGATTATCGTCGGGTACGATCCTATACCACTTGTATTTTTAGCATTTTATGACTTACACAGTAAATTGTGATATGCTTTCGTTCCCAGTGAAGAACATAACTTGCCTGAGTAAAATTGTAGGCATATCGTAGACATCATTCTTATTTGGGCAATTTCTGAACATGTATTTCGCATAATTACCTTTCCAAACATAATATTAGCTTATGCATGCCCCGAAAGCCTATTAGTTGCATGTGTGAGTAAACATAAGTTGTGCTTAGTTAGATGCTAATCATTAACGCGACATGACTAACAAATCTCACTAGTTAATAATTATAGTTTGAACAGTATGATGAGGGCATTTTAGTTACTGACAACAGGACAACAACCACAAGGTCATATCCAACCTTTGGGGTTGGCTGCATCCTAGATGGAGTTCCTTTTTAGTTCTTATATGTTACGAGTTAGTATGTTGGTTTTTGTAGTCTATGTTTAGCCCCACAATAGATAGATTTGTAGGAGGAAGTTCAGCTCCTCTATGTATATAACTCAGAGCAATCAATGAAAACATTCAATTCCTTTTTGCCAATGTAGTCTTTTCTCTACAATATACTCATCCTTATCTACAGCTTAAACCCATAATTGTTATGGTTTGCCATAGTCCTAGCAACTCTAACTACAAGTGTGCTATGGTGACCTTTCCCCCTTCTGGGCCAGGTCGCACCACAGGTATTATTCCATGCCAAAGAGAAAGTTCTCTGACTCTTTGGCATCTCTGGCTCTGTTGTAGTCCTAGGCTTTTGGGTGCCCGGCACACAACTTATATGCTTCGCTGAGGCCAAGAACCACGTCAATCCTGCCCTGATCACTTGTGGGAGGGACTGGGAGTATAGTGCATTATTATTAGTGTTTTTTCTTAATGGTTTTTCACGATCTTTTGATTACATATGCTGGTCTCCTCGACTATCTTCGATAGGCTGATGCTGCCCTCTTAAAATCCCATGGCTCGGTCGCCACACTGGAATAGAGGATTGGCATTGGCATCGAATTTGGATACTGAAGTGAAAGATATGAGTATATTAATGGAATGTTTTGTACAAATTTGAGGACAAAAAAAAACAGTGCTAGGTGAGCAGGGATGGCAAAATTTGCCTCCAAGAAAAACAAGATATGAACTGGCCTAAATTGTTCTTCTCACCTCCCCTACACTATTTTGCAACTTTTTCCTAACACTGACCTCGGGGATCCAAAGTGATCGATGAGTCTTTCAGTTTACATCTTAGGCACCCTGCCCTTTTTCCAAAGGATACTTACAAGTGACATTTGGACAACACTGGACATACAACCGTAACAGAATGACAACTTCATTGGCTCCCTGTTCTCTGAAAAGAAAAGGACATGTTTGCAGCAAACATTGTTACTATAAAGTTTGTGGATATGGTGCATACCGGTTACTGATATATGGTTCTCCTACATCATTGTGGTATCAATCCATGTGCTTTGAATCTCTCTTCAAGCTTTGGATTCTTATAAATGATTAAACTTCCTCTTTTCGGAGAATATTAACGATGGGCCTTTTTTTATTGGCAAAAGATATAGAACCCACTCACCATTACTTAAATGAATATAAAAACCTCAATGACTATTTTAACAACTTCTGATGTACTGTATAGTATAGTTTGTCTTAATTTAAAGCATAAGAATTTCAAAACATACTCAAGGAACAATGGTAAACAGTTAAGGCAAAGAACATTAGCACTTCTTACTGGTTTCTCATCTGCATTTTTCTATGCCTTAGCTGGATTTTCATTTAACATATGAGTGGATCGCCTGGCCTGGATTTTCAAAACCAAGAAGTCACGGAAACAACCCCTACACATATATTGGGTAAGGCTGCGTACATCTTGAGCCTCCCAAGATCCTGCGTCTGTGGGAGTCTCGTGGCACTGGAAGGCCCTTTTTATATGAAGAATATGAAAAGAAACCTAGAGGGTGCTTCTTGGTTGCATGATCTTAAACTACGACCAACAAGGTAGCTTTATGTACTCATCAATGTTGCATGATCCTAAACTACGACCAATAAGGTAGATTTATGTACTCATCAATTGGCCTTCTAGGGTACGGCAATGCCTTCTCTTCCTCAGATCTACCTGTTAGGAACTTGGCACTAGAATAGAGGTTGATGTGACAGCCACTCATAAACCCTTTATCAACTCCTACATCCAATATATTTCAGGTTTCGTGTGTTACTGAACCTGACACGAAATCCGTTTTGGGTTTTTCTCACTTTTTGTTTAATTGGGCCGGGTTAAGGGGTTATCGCTTACCATTGACAGGTCTACCTATGATGTTAAATTAATCCGACCAGGTAATCAGGTTGTGGGGTATCAAACATCAATAAATCATGAGATGTTGGGTAGAAGACTATGCACAACGTGGTCCTTTGTCAATTCTTTTGTGGAGTTTTCTTGTGCTCCAAAGCTGAAACCACTCCAATGAGGGAAAGCATAGGTGATGATTTATAATATATAGAGTAGACCAATGCAACGACCGACGAACAATTGCACATGCTTCTAGTGCCAACTATATATATATATGCGGATTAGATACTGCTTTGAATGTTAGTTTCTAAAAATATGGAGGACAAGTAATTATGTAGATATCAATTGGAAAGATTGCAGTAACTTTCTTTTTTAGGATCTTTCTTTAGAATTTGTAAAAATAGAGCAAGTTGAGAAACTAATATGGGAAGTTGGATTTTTATAATAAACTAAAAGTACAATTAAGCTTAAAAAATCATTTAAATGGTTTTAAATGTTCATTTTGGGGGTGTATGGATTCATGATTTGGTAGGCATGGAGATGATGAGATGAGACGAGGAGATGGCGAAAACCTTGAAATAATATGGTAGACAATATAATTTATAGATTAACCAGCATATCCCCTATTGGAGATTCAATCTTTATTTATAATAGATGAGAATAACAAAGAAAACTAAAGTAACCCTAGAAGATAATACCTAAATCTGACCAAATAAAAATTTGGTTGATCTCTACGTAGTGTTCAAGTACAAAATCTTCCTTGGATCCCGTCTTGGACCCCAACAGGTAAACCGGTTATAATTGACCTCTTATACTTTTAGACTCCCTCTCAAGTTGAAAATGTTGACCAATGGAAAACATGTACTGCTTACAATTTAAAAAATTGCAAACCAACTCAAAGTAGGTTTAAACTGACTCAAACTAATTCATCAAAAACTTCAAATTTGCTCATGTTAAATGACAAATGACGATGATAAAGACAGTTGCTGCTGTAGGATAATGACGGTCGTTGATAATGAGATGACTGCTGCCATGATGACCAATAACTGATGGTTAGATGTGCCGATGATGACATGTGGTGACTGATGCTATGATGACCGATGGCTAGGTATGTCGACGACAATTCTTACTGACTGCGACTGATGACTGCATTGATTGATGACCAATGGTTGATCACTGCAGTGACCGATGGCTCGTCTGGTGACGAGTGATGACTGCTATGACCAATGACTAGTCGTGGTGAGGGTTGTTGCCGATACTTGTGGTTCGCTCCCTCTATATCTCTCCAGTAATTTGAGTATGATGAATTATCATGCTCAATGAGCCCTCAAACTGGAGCTTTGAAGACGAAGCCCGTGATCTTTTGTTGAATCTCTTTTGGATCAACACACACTAAGGGACCCATATGTGATTTCCTTCATCTGAATTCATCTTGGATCCAAAACTGTCTTCGGATGGGAAATTATCGAAAGATATTGGCCACTGCAACTAAGGGTACTCCCCTTATTATGATAGCTGCGTCTGGTGGTCGGTAACGAAGGACAATGATTGTTGACAATAAAGGAGGAGGATGAGTACTGCGAAGGATGTGTGGTGGCTTGATGATGATGAAGGCAAAGCGATGACAAAAAATTGAAAACCACAGTAAATCTTCCCAAACCGAAACTATACTACTGGAAATCCGGTCGGATACCCGGATGCTAAAGGTGATTTTTCTAGAACAACAGAACCGGTGTTCTGGTGGATTAATCTGGTCCGGATATCCACCGGTTCGACGAGGCGAGATACATCGCTGCTACTGGTCGTTGGTGATCTGGACTGTTATGAAGAGGTGGCAATCTCGATTACGCGACGGGACAACGATGGCTAACATAGCAGCGACGATTGAGGTAGCAAACGATGATTTGACTTCACCTTCAGAGTGAGGATGACGATCTTACAAAGCAACAGTGTTGTAAAAATCCGACTAGTCCTGGAGAAGAAATTTGAGAGCTTGTGACTTGCTCTCAGATCAGAGTCCAGTTGCTTGCAAGCCTAGTCGAGTACGAGCATGGACATAGTTTACAAGCTCGAGCTCGAGTTGATAATTTCAAGCTCGAAGTAGATAGCTTCGGGCAATAAATGAGCCAAGCTTGAACGTGCAAAACTCGACTTGGCTCTGCTCAATTGCAGCCCTAGTAGCAAGAGGGGTCTATACTTTACAGAGTGTACAACGTGTGATTCAAAATGTAGGTTATCCTTAAAAGGAAATTATCAGGAGAGACTTTAAACTACTTTAAGGTACTAACTGGACATCATAATGGAGGAGGCTGGTGTATGAGTGCCTTAGGTTCAATAGGACTAGGGTCATAAATATTAGTAGTTAATAGGGAACATACTCCATGGTTTAACTGTGACACAAGGAATGTGCTATCGATCTATCAAGCGGGCACAGGCACACAACGACAATTTTGGCTTTGTCACGTATACATTTGTATGTTTCTTGCCTTATGGAGGTAGGTGTTGGGAACGCGGTGTGACCCGAACCAGAGTTGGTTCATGAGATGCGATATTGAATTGGGCCCATATACCTTAAAAGAGAATTCTCATGTAAGGCATGAACTCATTCCAATTATCTACACTTCATGATCCTATCGCCTACCCGGTTCATCCACACCACCACCGTGTACCAACCACAATGCTCCACTTTGGGCGTGTCAAACCCACATTTTGAAGCCAATTCGTGTAGTTGCATATGCTCCTAACTCCACCTTGAGAAGAGAGCCCGTATATCTGTATATACGCACGAACGTTCAAAGCATATGCTCCTAACTCCACCTTGAGAAGAGAGCCCGTATATCTGTGATACGCATGAACGTTCAAAGCATATGCTCCTAACTCCACCTTGAGAAGAGAGCCCGTATATCTGTGATACGCATGAACGTTCAAAGCATATGCTCCTAACTCCACCTTGAGAAGAGAGTCCGTATATCTGTGTATACGCATGAACGTTCAACACCATCTATCTTGAACCAATTAGAGCCGTCCAAACCAGTCCCATAACCTTGGGCTCTAATACCACTTGTTGGAAACGCGGTGTGACCCGAACCAGAGTTGGCCCATGAGGTGCGATATTGAATTGGACCCATATGCCTTAAAAGAGAATTCTCATGGTAGGCCTGAACTAATTCCAATTATCTACACTTCATGGTCCCATCGCCTACCCGATGTGGGACTAAATTACCAACAACATTGTCACCCCCTTTTGAGCGCTCAACCGGAACGAGATACAATCCAATAGTAGGAATTGTACTGATTTGATTCAGCATGGTGCTTGATTGTTGACTAAAAATCTCTAGATTAATTATCGAAAACTTGTCACTTTGAAAGATGAAAATTGCAATTTCACTCTAAAAATGATGATTTGGGTTAGAGGCTAACCTGTTATAGTATATTATCACTTGACGGACTTCATCTGTGTTCGTAACTTTCTTTCAAAATTTAATGATGTCTGTTTTGGGTGTTGGTGAAGTGGGGGGTTGATTATTCTAACCTCAAAATCCTCTCGTTAGCTATCGTGGACCCTCGTCTTCTCCATACCATTCCTTTTCTTGCCCCGGGACTCAAGATGCTTGCATTGCTGACCTTGCGAGAGTGCTCTCTATATGAAACCCCAAGTTCATATATGGGATGAGAATTGCTTGGTTTGTATTTGAGTCTGTTGGAGAATCCCCTGATTCTCTCTCCTCTTGATATTAGTTATTATTAGAGAAGATTTTGTTATTATTAGAGAAGATTTTCTGTTTTCATTTATTTTTTCTTTCCATAAAGTTTTTTTGATTCAAGGATGGATATTGATTGTAATAAAGTTCTCCTTGATTCAAGGATGAACATTGATTGTATTTCTTCTATTTAAACCAGCCTTGGGACTAAACAATAAACAAGAAAGCATTCACCACTTGTTTTCTAATATGGTATCAGAGTCAGGTTCCCTAACCTAGGGTTTGTAAAAAATTTCCTTTAACCCGGTTAGGCTCTCAATGGCCAATTCCAGTAGATGGTAGCAAGCTCTCACCGGCTCAATAAGCAACGACGACTCCTCCACGACAGAAGGCGGAGCAGGCGATGGTGATGGTACTGGTCGCGGCGCTAGCACTGGCGAAGGCGCTGGTCGCGGTGCTGGCGACGGTAATGGCTGTGGCGATGGCTACGGCAATGGAGACGGAAGTTCTTTCGGAGAGGACGATTTCAGCGAAAGTAAGAAGTTGGACAAACCTTAGTGTGATTACTGCAAACGCGCATGGCATACGCGTGAAACATGTTGGAAGCTCCATGGCAATCCTCCGAACTGGAAAAAGAAATGCGGTAACGAGGGTCGTGCATTTTAGGCTAGTAATTCAGATCAAGGGCATCAGTCTTCTTCAACTCAGCTTTCACTCACGACGGAACAATTAGACAAACTGTTCAAACTTCTCGAATCTCAAACTCCTTGCTCTATAGCACAAAAAGGTAATTATGCTCTTCTTAATGTCAGTCCCAACCACACTTGGATAGTAAATTCAGGTGCAACCGATCACATGACAAGTGAATCTATTCTATATTCTTTATATAGTCCCTGTGTAGGGAATCAAAAAATAAAAGTCGTAGATGGCTCTTTTTCAGCCATTGCAGGTAAAGGTTCAGTTGTGTTGTCTCCGATGTTGACTCTTAAAGATGTTCTTCATGTTCCAAATCTATCTTGTAGCGTAATGTCTGTCAGTAAATTAGTCCAAGAAAAAACAGTCAAACTACCTTTTTTTCGTTCTCACTGTGTCTTTCAGGATTTGAACTCGAAAAAGAGGATTGGTAGTGCTAAGGAGAATGGAGGACTCTACTACTTCGACATTGGACCTAAATCACAACTGCCTTCCAAAACAATAAGTTCCTGCTTTGAGTATTCTTTTGTTTCGAATAATGATGACAACATTATATTATGGCATTTACGATTAGGCCATCCTAGTTTTTGTTATTTAAAACACTTGTTTCCTAAGTTATTTCGTAACAAAGATTTGTCTTTGTTTAAATGTGAGGTATGTGAATTTGCAAAACATCATCGTTCCCATTTTCCAATACAGCCTTATAAACCATCAAAACTTTTTTCAATTATTCACAGTAATGTTTGGGCCCCTAACCGTACAAGTACACTTTCTTACAAAAAATGGTTTATCAAATTTATAGATGACCATTCAAGAGTATGTTGGATGTACTTATTAAAGAAAAAATCCGATGTTTGTCAGGCTGTAAAGGACTTTTTTAAAATAGTGCAAGATCAATTTCAGACAACTATTCAAGTCTTTAGAAGTGACAATGGCAGGGAATACTTTAACACAATTTTGGATGATTTTTTTCTTAGAAATGGAATTGTGCATCAAAGTTCATGTCCTAATATACCCCAACAAAATGGAGTTGCAGAAAGAAAAAATAGATACTTATTGGAGATGTCTAGAGCTTTACTCTTCTCAAGTAAAGTACCAAATTATTTGTGGGGTGAAATAATTTTGACTGCTGCATATTTAATTAACAAAATGCTCTCCAAAGTTCTTAATTTTCAATCTCCAATTCATATTTTCTGTAGAGTATAATAGTTGTGTGTTTTTTATTGATGGACTACTCCACTACTTATAGGGAGTCTAGCTCCTCTTCATATTACATTTTCCAATGTGGGACTAAATCCCTTATTAGTTCTCAACACTCCCCCTCAAGATGGGCGATAGATATTAATCATTCCCATCTTGTTACATAGCTTCGACAGACTTACTGAACTAAGACCCTTAGTCAGACAGTCTGCCACTTGTTCTTCTGAGCGAACATGATCAATCTTCAGTATCCCTTGTTCCAGCTTTTCTTTGATGAAGAATCGATCGATCTCGATGTGCTTCGTTCTGTCGTGCTGAACTGGATTATTAGCTATACTTATTGCAGCTTGACTATCGCTCAGAAGACGTAACGGTGCTCCCTTGTCCAGCTTCAACTCTGTCAGCAACGCTTTCACCCACAGCAACTCCGACACTCCTAAAGCCATTACTCTGTATTCTGCTTCAGCTGTAGACCGTGCTACCATAGACTGTTTCTTGCTTCTCCATGAGACCAAGTTTCCTCCTACAAAGACACAATATCCCGTGGTAGACCTTCTATCGTCTATGCAGCTTGCCCAGTCTGCATCGCAGTATCCCTCGACTTCTATACATCCATTCTTCTTGAATCATAGCCCTTTCCCCGGCGTCCCTTTCAGATATCTCAAGATCTGAAACACTGCATCCATATGACCCGTTCTTGGATCATGCATGTAGCGACTTACTACACTCACCGCAAATGAGATATCAGGGCGAGTGTGTCCCAGATAAATCAATCTCCCTACAAGTCGTTGATATCTTTCACGATCAACTGGCTCTCCTGCTTCTGCTCCCAACTTACACTTCTGGTCAATTGGAGTGACTGCTGCTTTGCATCCCAGCATCCATGTCTCCTTCAGCAGATATAGTGTGTATTTTCTCTGTGAGAGAACAATTTCTTGTTCGCCTTCACACACCTCGATACCTAGAAAGTACCTCATCGCTCCTAAATCCTTCACTTCAAACTCCTTCGCGAGTTTTGACTTCAGTTTAGCGATCTCGGCTTCATCATTACCTGTGATTACTATATCATCCACGTATACAGCAAGTATAGTGATGTGGCCTCTTGCATGCTGAAGAAAGACCGTATGATCTGCATTTGCTTGATGGTATCCCATGCTTGTAACAGCCTTTCTGAATCTGTCAAACCAGGCTCGAGGAGATTGCTTGAGCCCATATAGCGACTTCTTTAGTTTGCACACTTTTCCATGCGACGTCCCTCCGTCTGATTCTGTAGCGTAGCACCCTGGCGGGAGTTCCATGTACACTTCTTCTTGTAGATTTCCATGGAGAAATGCATTCTTCACATCTAATTGGTATAGCTTCCACCCATAGTTTGCTGCAATGGAGACCAGAGTTCTTACGGTGCTCATTTTCGCTACTGGAGCAAACGTCTCATTATAGTCGATGCCATATGATTGTGTGTATCCCTTTGCCACCAACCTTGCCTTGTATCATTCCACCTTTCCTTCTGACGTCTCCTTTACTGTGTACACCCATTTGCATCCCACAGTTTTCTTCCCTTTGGGTAATGGAACCAGCTCCCACGTCTTATTTTTCTCCAGTGCCCCAAGTTCTTCCATCATTGCAGCTTTCCACCTTGGATCATTCTTTGCTTCCTGCCAACTTTTGGGCAACGAAGTAGAGTCTAATGATGCAATGAAGGCTCGATAATTCGAAGAAATGTTAGAATAAGACAGGTAGTTGGCAATATCATGTTCATAATCATCAAAACGACTAGGAGCCTTACCCGCATTGATGCGAGAAGATCTCCTTAAGGGGGCAATAGGTGGTGGAGAGATCATACCATCAGAGTCAGAGAGATCCGCATCAGAATCAGATTGATTCTGTGCGGGGGCAACATCTTCAAGAGTTGGAGCAGGAGTGGACGAGGGACTTGGTACAGTAGGCACAGGACACGGTACAGGCACAGTACTGGACTTCTGTTGTCTCCTTCTGTAGACTTGGAGCTCCTTTTCCATTGTTTGCTGCTCCCCCTGTTTAACATATGTATCTTCTTCATCTTCTGTATCGGAGTCACTGCTTTCTCCCCCTTTCGTCCAGTTTTCCACGACCGGGCATGGGACCGATCCGACCTCCACAGATGGGCTTATTTTCTCCCCCTCACATCTAACACCCTCTGTGTTAGGTGTGTCACCAAACGCTGAACCGTCATCCGAACCATAATATGGTTCCAGTTCTCTGAATGTAACGTCCATGCTTACAAACATCTTCCGCTCAACTGGGCTCCAACATGCGTATCCCTTCTGAGTTGCCGTGTAGCCGACAAAGACACATTTAACCGCTCTAGGATCTAGTTTGCCAACTCCTGGCCTATTATCTTGGACAAAACATATACACCCAAATACTTTCGGTGGAACAGTGTACGTGGTTGCACCAGTAAGCATCTCCAACGGTGTCTTCCAGTCCAATACCTGAGATGACATTCTGTTGATGAGGTAAGAGGCCGTTAACACCGCCTGCCCCCATAAGTGTTTCGGGACATTCATAGCCAACATCATCGTCCGTGCGACCTCCAGCAGGTGTCTGTTCTTCCGTTCGGCCACACCATTTTGTGTCGGTGTATAGGCACATGAAGTTTGGTGTAGTATTCCATGAGTGGATAAGTACTCAGCAACCTTCTTATTTGTATACTCCGTCCAATTGTCAGACCGTAAGCACTTAATTTTAGTGCCATATTGTGTTTCTACCCGGCGATGAAAGTCTTGAAACGTCTCAAAGACGTCACTTTTATTCTTCATAAGGTAGACCCATGTTACGCGAGTATAACAATCAATAAAAGTGACGAACCATCGGAAACCGTTAATACCGGTTGTAGGACAAGGGCCCTATACGTCAGAATGTATCATATCAAATGCAGCTGAACTTCGACTTCCTGAACTCACATACGTGCTTCTGGTATGTTTATCCAACTCACATGCATTACAAAATAACTTCTCCTTATTTGCCCTTTGGTATAAGGACGGATACATTCGACTAATAATTTTAAAAGAAGAATGACCGACACGCTGGTGGTGGAGTAGCAATTCATCTTCTACACTGCATCGTGAATCTTCCGGTGGTGTGTCTGCTACCAAAGATGCCAATGCTTTGTCCAGTCCAGTCCTGTCCAAGTACCACAGCCCCTTATGCCATGTGCCAGTCCCTAGTCATCGTCCTGTCCCCTTCTCCTGAAAAGTCACCGTAGGAATGTCAAAGGAAACAGTACAGTTCAGATCAAGAATAATGGCACTAATAGAAAGAAGATTGACAGAAAAAGACGGAGCATGTAAGACATTGGTGAGAGTGAGAGAAGGGGTGCATGCAACAGTGCCTTTACCCATGACAGGGCTGGAGTTACCATCAGCAGTCTGAATGCTCTCCGGCGTCGGTAGGTGAGTATAGTCCTGGAACTCACCGCGGGTCCCCGTGACATGGCGAGATGCCCCAGAGTCCATAATCCAACCTGGTTGGTGGACAGCTGCTGCAAGAGCACGCGCAGGAATACCTGTGCTGGTTTGGGCAAAGCAAGTGATGTGATCCCCCGAGGTAGATGACGCCCCATGACTGCCGTCCGAACCCAGCTTCGTGCTGCGTAACCTCTCGAGGAACTCTTTCTCAAGAGGGGTTAACTCAGCCAGGTGATGTTCGCCTCCTTCTTCCGCCAGATTTACTTTGTGGCCGCCAGAATAATTTCCTCTCTTCCACCATAACCGCCTCTACCACCTCGACGTCCTCCTCGGCCCCGTCCACGATCACTCGACAGGGGTTTTGGACAAAATCTGATGTAATGCCCTGAGTCACCACAGTTGTGGCAAACACCGGCTACAGAGGGAGGCTGATTGAAGGCGGTAAGGGCAGACTTGTCAACAGCGGCTTGCTCCCCCTGGAAAGAGCCCTTGTTGGGCATCAATTTCAATCGAGCCTCTTCTTGTGCCATGGCAGCTATGGCTTCTTCCAAGGTTGGGAGCATGGGCTGTGCTAGGAGCACATTTCTTCTATGCTCAAACGCAGGGTGAAGACCCTTCAAGAACTTCATCATCCGTTGTCGCGAAATATAATCCAAGAACTTTTGGAAATGTTTCGCAAATGCTGGTTCGACCTGTGCATCTTCCATCCCAAGAGGATCATAGTGATCCAGATCAGACCAGTATTTCTTCAACAGTGCGGCGTACTCAGAGATGGTACGGTCGTCCTGGGCCACCCTATCAAGTTCATCCTGCAGTTGGAAGACCCGCATAGGATTGCCGGAGCCTGAGTACATATCCTTCAAAGTCCGCCATATATCAGCAGCAGCCTCCATTGCCTCTACATTGCCCGACACCTGGTCGGTCAAGGAGGCTGTCAACCATCCAGCCACAACATTGTTGACAATTTCCCAAATAGCAAACTCCTTTGAGGTGGGATCATCGGGCGCCTTGGTTTGGCCATTGACGTAGCCAACCAAGCCTCGTCCCTTGAGCGTCCGCAGTGCCTGTCGTGACCATTTCAAGTAGTTGGACGTGCCTTCCAACTTCGTCTCCAGCTTGTCCAGCTTCCCCATTTTGTAGGGTGACGGATCCACATCAGTATGGATCACACGTGGGGTTGCCTCGGTTAATTTTTTTGATAAAATATCATCAACCAAGGCCTTCATCTCTTCTGCTGTCAGTTTACCACGGATCGAATCCATGGCGACTTCAACTTTGATTCGTCGTCTTCGTCGGCTTCGTCGTCGTCGTCGTCTTCGTCGGCTTCGTCGTCTTCGTCGGCTTCGTCGGCTTCGTCGTCGTCGTCTTCGTCGGCTTCGTCTTTATGTAAAGTCTCCAACCGAGACCTTACGAAAGCGCTGCTAACGTGGCCAACACTGACACACGCATGTAGATCTTAATTTGCAGAACGAGAACGGAAAACAAATAAAGCATTTGTTGTTCCGGAGGACGTAATCTAGGAACAGAAGGTGCAAATAAAGTATTTGACAGTCATCTGTCTTCGAATAATTGTCCACATAATCGCGCTTGCAAATTAGGGTTTGTGGGAGGGGCGTCGGGGTCAGCAAAAAAAGGGGAGGGGGGGCGTCGGGGTCAGCAAAAAAAGGGGGGGCGGGCGTGGACAACGGGTGGGGGGGGCGGCGGTGGGCAGGGGTGGGACGTCGGGGCAGGGGGGGCGCGGTGGGAGGGGGGGACAGGGGGGGCGTCGGCCTGGGGGGGGAGGGGGGGCGTCGGCTTGAGAGGGGGCGGAGGGGGGGGGGGGCATCGGCTTGGAGGGGGGGGAGGCGTCGGCTTAGGAGGAGGGGGTTGGCTTTGGGCGGGTTGGGATTTTTTTTTTTTTTTGTGGTTATGGCTCTGATACCATGTAGAGTATAATAGTTGTGTGTTTTTTATTGATGGACTACTCCACTACTTATAGGGAGTCTAGCTCCTCTTCATATTACATTTTCCAATGTGGGACTAAATCCCTTATTAGTTCTCAACATTTTCAAAGAATGTTTTTCTGTTACTCGTGTTTCAATTGATTTGACATTAAAAAAAATTGGTTGCACAGCATTTGTTCATGAACATAAGAATATTGGCAAACTCGAACCACGTGCTATAAAATGTGTTTTTGTAGGGTACTCTCCAACCCAAAAGGGATATAAATATTTTGATCCAAAAAACAAGAAAATATTTGTCACTATGGTTGTCATATTCTTTGAAAACAAACATTTTTTTATGATACTTATCTTCAGGGGAACTTAGAGGAAGACTCGTTTCAAACTGAAAACATAAGTTTTTTAGGTAACTTGCTCTTGCCTATATTACAAAATTCTAAGACTTGTACTTCTGCACCAACAGAAAATGACCATGATTCATTATCTGAACCTACTCCTACTATGAGTAAGGAACTCGATGAATATGAGCTTACACTTTCTCAAGGAAAAAATAATGGCCATGATTCATTATTTGAACCTACTCCTACTATGAGTAAGGAATTCGATGAATCCAAGCCTACACTTTCTTATGAAAAAAATAATGAAAATCTTGAAGATGATAATAATGATGAACTAATTGAAATACCACAAAATAAATCGTCATCTAAAAAGAACATGTTCGAAGTAGGAAACAAGACTTGGAAAGGAAAGATGTTTGTGAGAAAGAACCATAAAGAAGGGGATGTGTCCACATCTCAACACTGCCATAAATCTGAACCGGTGAATAATCAACCTCCTAAGAAAAGAAAAGGTAAGTCTATCTCTGTCTCTGAGAGTCGTATCAGGTATCCTGATATAGATGATCCCATAGCTATTAGAAAACTTGTTAGATCTTGCCCTAAATATCCTATGTCCGATTTTATATCATATTCAAACTCGTCTTCATCTTTTTCTGCCTTCACCTCTCTAGTATAGAGATTCCAAAGAATGTACAAGATGTTCTAGAAGTTCCGAAGTGGAGGAAAGCTGTATTTAAGGAGATAAAAGCTCTTGAAAAGAACAAAACTTGGAAAGTCATAACACTACCAGTTGGTAAGAAGACCGTGGGATGTAAGTGGGTGTTTACTGTGAAGTACAATTCAAATGGGCCAGTTGAAAGGTATAAGACTTGCTTGGTGGCTAAGGATTTCACTCAAACCTATGGCATAGATTACTCAGAGACATTTGCTCCTATTGCAAAACTGAACACGGTCAGAATACTTTTATCTCTTGCGGCTAACCTGGATTGGCCTCTACATTAGTTGAATGTTAAAAATGCCTTCCTCAATGGTGATCTAGAAGAAGAAGTATACATGGATAGTCCTCCTGGCTTTGAAGACAAATTTGGATCAAAGGTATGCATGTTGAAGAAGTCTCTTTATGGCTTAAAGCAATCTCTGAGAGCTTGGTATGAAAGATTTACTCAGTCTATGAAGAACCAAGGGTACACTCAAGGACAAGCTGATCACACTTTATTCACCAAATTCTCCTCAGATGAGAAATTTGTTGCCTTGATTGTTTATGTAGATGATATTGTCCTCACTGGAGATGATACAGTTGAAATGAGAAGAGTAAAAGAGAGACTTGTTACAGACTTTGAAATCAAGGACTTAGGGTCTTTGAGATACTTTTTTGGTATGGAGGTTGCTCGATCGAAGAAAGGAATTGTGGTTTCACAGCAAAAATACATTCTCGATCTATTGCGAGAAACATGAATGAGTAGTTGTCGATCAGCCGACACCCCCATAGATTCTAATATAAAACATTGGGGAGAAGGAAATGTTCCTATTACTAGAGGCTGGTGGGTAAGCTAATTTACTTGTCTCACACTAGATCTGACATCGTCTTCTCAGTCAGTGTAGTGAGTCAGTTTATGCATTCTCCTTATGAGGAACATCTTGAGGCAGTATATAGAATACTGAGACTTGAAGGCTAATCCCGGAAAGGGTTTATTTTTTAAGAAGACTAGTGAAAGAAATGTGTCTATCTTCACTGATGCAGATTGGACAGGTTCAGTCACAGACAGAAGATCAACCTCTGGATATTGTACCTATGTATGGGGTAATCTTGTGACATGGAGAAACAAAAAATAAGGAGTTGTAGCAAGAAGCAGTGCAGAAGCCGAGTTTATAGCTATGGCTCAGGGTATTTGTGAAGGACTATGGATTCAAAGAGTCCTGGAAGAATTTAAGATGAAAATTGAGCTTCCATTGAAGTTATATTCTGACAGTTAAGCTGTCATAAGTATAGCCCACAATCCGGTTCAGCATGATAGAATGAAACATATTGAGATTGACCGTCACTTCATAAAAGAGAAATTAGAATATGGAATTATATGTCTACCTTTTGTGACCTCTAGTCAGCAAACTGCGGACATCTTAACCAAAAGTTTGATAAAACCCGTCTTTGAGCATTTGATAAGCAAGTTGGACATGATAGATATCTATGCACCAACTTGGGGGGAGGGGGGGGAGGTGTTGGAGAATCCCTTAATTCTCTCTCCTCTTGATATTAGTTATCATTAGAGAAGATTTTGTTATTATTAGAGAAGATTTTCTGTTTTCATTTAGTTTTTCTTTCCATAAAATTCTCCTTGATTTAATGATGGATATTGATTATAATAAAGTTCTCTTTGATTCAAGGATGGACATTGATTGTATTTCTTCTATTTAAATCAGCCTTGGGGCTGAAGAATAAACAAGAAAGCATTCACCACTTGTTTTCTAATTGAGTCATTGGGTTTCATGTGTACATTCGGGTCTAGGTAGCACAGACACTCCAAAATACGGCCATGTCGTGTCGGGCGCATATCGAACACGCATCAGACACTCCAAAATATACTAGGACACACCAAGATAGGTGTCGTATCCTTGTCGCCATGTCCTTATCACGTGGCATCGGTGTATGTGGAGTGTGGAATGTAGATAAGTGTTAATATTATGGCAAAGGAGCCGAATGGTGATATATGTTGGGCCCATCCACAACTCATGTCCTGGCGGGCCCATGGGCCGGGGCGACACACTGAGTCACCAACCTTATTTTGAGTGCAATAAGATAGACTTGTATGGACTTTTAGATCATAATATTTTATTATTGAATAATTATGTACATCCCGGGCATCTTATATATCAAAGAAACCCTTGCATAGAAGAAGTCTTTACATATGTACACAAAAAAAAAATTATATAAGCTAATATGTATTGGTGGACCACAATTTAAAGGCAAGCTGTGGACACTATTTCTGGGAAAAATATTCAAAGTTACAGCCATCAGAACTGTAAGTATCTTGAGTGACTTCTTCGCTCAAATGCAATCCTCCTCCTCAAAGATGGAAAAGTAGGGAAACTAAAAACAGGGAACTGCTAGACCTGACACTTGACGGGTTTGTGACTGCACTATATTTGACTTCAGTTGCATACATCTATTTTCAATTAGTGTACTTTCTGTATATGTGAGTTGTAGGAAAGTAGGAATGGCTTACTGGTCACTGAGTCATACTATGACCCCTACATGTTAACCTGACCTTGCACTGTAGTATCATATTCATAAAGGTAATTTCAAAAGGTACTCTACATTTTACTCGAGGACAGCCCATTAGGACGGCCAACAAAGTGGGCAGTCCTAACATTGAGGAGGACTGCCAACTTCGTTCACAGTCTATCTTAATATTCAAATTCTTTAGGACTGCCAACAAATCCTAGGACTGGGCTGTCCTGGAGTAAAATGTGGAGTGCCTTTAGAAATTACCTTCATAAATCATGCTATCTAATTCGAATTTTTGCCTCTTTTGATCAGGGAGCATGCGTACCCAAGGCCAATAGCTATGGCAGTGGCTCAGGTTCTAATGGCAATCGGCCACTTCTTCGTCGCTATGGCTTGGCCTGGAACAATGTACATAGCGACATTGCTGATTGGGCTTGGATATGGAGCTCACTGGGCCATTGTGCCTGCTGCTGCCTCGGAACTCTTTGGCCTGAAGAACTTTGGAGCCCTCTACAATTTTCTCACTGTGGCAAACCCGGCAGGCTCACTGATATTCTCAGGTCTTATCACTAGTAGCATCTACGACTATGAAGCAGAGAAACAGTCTCACGAGCATCATATGCCATCAACTTTCCTAGGAAGATTTGGTTACGGTGCAAGAGCTCACATGAATGAGCCACTGAAGTGCGAGGGTGCCATCTGCTTCTTCTTCTCCTCCTTATTAATGTCGGGATTGTGCATCGTTGCATTTGTATTGAGCCTGATTCTTGTTCATAGAACGAAGATCGTGTATGCCAACCTTTATGGGAAGTCTCGCAGATAAGCATCTACGATGGTAATGTACGTATCATTATAATCTATGGAACCTACGGGATCTTGATTCGTGTCGGCCTGGAAAATTTTCTCCTAGAGTCTTGGATTGGAAGGCAGTAATAGTTTGGATGCTTGCGAGTGTGTTCTCTCTATAGTGTATATTCAGTATTCTTCCACAAAGTTATGAGGGTCGGTGTTTCATCATTGTAATCCTTTTACTTCCTCAAATCTGATCTGTACTCTTTTTGTAACATTTATTTTCTGTGTTTGAGCTTGTTCTTGTGTGTGTATCTTGAGTTTCCTGAGTGTATCATGGAGCATTGTAAAAACATGTCATTTATGTATAATTCATTACATTGTTCCAAAGTTGTTGGAGACAGATGTCATATTATAAGATTGTTGTTGATCAATATTATGGACAAGAGAGTTTGTTGCTCCAACTCCCAGAAAAATTCTATTCAGTGGGACCATTTCTTGAACTGGAGACCCTTGTACTGATGTTCTATATGGCAAAGGCTGTTGTTTCTGAGGCTGTACTGCTTGCTTTTGTGGGAATAAAGGTTGTCACAATATGAGCAACACAATGTATGTGGTGCTAAGCTAAAGAATTGCATGAAGTAGTGGTTCCAAGTTCCCAAGTCTCTATAGGAATGTATATGAATATGGAGCATGTCGTCGGACAGTATTTTTTTTCTACACTTCGTCCCGTGCGGCACATAAGTTCTCTTCGAAGATCCGTGCAAGTCTTCTGGAACACTTTTAGCTACATTGCTAAGAGAATAAAGAGAAAAGTGGAGCATAATGAAACTTGAAAGGTCCGAGCTCTCTAGCCTAGTGGTATTAGAGCGGACACCCGGAGGGACCGGCAAGGTTCGAGTCCCCCAATTGTGTGTGTGCGTGGGATTTCAAAAAAAAAAAAAACTTGAAAGATTTTATTAATATGAAGAACGCTTACAAGTTTCGATGGTGAGGAGCAAATGAGTCTCCCATTTATTTATAGTGCCTCTAATGCTTATAAGAAGCTTCTGGAATAGGAATATTTCAAAAATTATTCTATGAATATTTAGAAATTATTCTATATCCTAAGAATATTCCTATACTTTTTTCTTAATGCCAAATAATTAAAAAGGAAGCATTTAGAAAAGGAAAGATGCAGAGACGTCATGGGCCAAAAAATATTGTGTGACACTGTGCTATCATATAAGAGATGCTGATTCTATAAGTACTTGTTAACAAGTGGAGGTATAACATATTCACTTATCGCGTCCAGGGATTTCTGCAAAAAAGAGAGGCACATGTGAACTTCTTGTCTGATCCGCATGAGGGAAGATCGACACTCAGACCGGCAGATGTTCTGGTTTACGGATGGATAGGGAAGAAACATGCATGTGTGGACCTAACAGGAGTTTTTCCACTAGTGGGCTTGGGGAACGGAGTCTTTACTGTGGGACAAGCTGCTCTCAAAGCGGCCTCAGCCAAAATGTCCAAACACGAGAAAACGTGCACCGACAATCAACACGTTTTCATCCCATTCACATTTGACACGTTTGATTTTCTAGCACCAGACGCTGTGGAGCTTCTTAAGAGAGTCCAAAAAGTTATGCACAGTAATGTCATGTCTCCCAGGTCTATGGATGTAGTGTTTAAGAGAATTGGTTTTGCCATCCAAAAAGGGCTGACGGCGCAGCTTGTTGTCCGCTTGTCATCTATTTCGGTGTAATATTTCTCTTTTTATATTAGACTCACCGAGATAATGTTAGGGAAAAAAAACATATTCACTAAAGAAAACCAAGGTATTTGGGTTGAAATTCATGTTTTTTCTTTTCTTTTTCAAAGATTGGTACTCTAATGATTCATGTTACAGAGATCCAATAAACCTGGTGTCAACTTCTTCTTCTTGTTGTTATTTGTAGAAGACTTTGTTTGTTTGTTTTTATCGAAGATACGTGCAACAAACTTGAATAGATACTCTTAAGAATACGCCCTAAAATACAAATACATTAGGCTCACCAAGTTTAGTGAACCAACAAAAATACTAGTGTCCTTTTCTAGAGGAAATTAATAGTTGTAGTATCAAAAATCATAATGCTCAATCAATACTTGTCAAGAATCATAAGGCTATGAAATCCTCTTTCCTTTGCCTTGGTCTCGACGACTCTTGCCTTTGCCTTTGCCCTCATCCTCTAAGGTCTCGTTTGGTTCACGGATTTAAGGAACCAGGAGAGCAAAGTTGTTCTTTTTCTTTGTTTGGTAGTCACAAACTTGAAAATCAATTTCAGGAAAAATGGAAGGGAATATGGTTCTACTCATGACCCATGTGATTGATTTTCCCTCCTACTTTTTCAACATTTATTACAAAAAATTATGACAAAACTAACCATGTGTTATTGCTTATTTTACTATTAACTACTCGTATGTTGGGTCCCTTTGGATTTTTATAATGTCATTTTTATTTTAAAAGGTAAAGATATTATTGGAACATTGATGTATTTTTGCTTTTCTTTTCTGCACCAACCAAACATTGGAAAGAAAATCAAATGATCTTTCCTAGGTGGTTTCCTTGTTTTACCAAACAACGGAAAGAAAATGTGACAGAAATTTTAGTTTTCCATTTTCATGGAAAGTACAAGAGAATCAATTTCCCTTCCGTGAACCAAACGAGGCCTAAATGCATGCAGTGGAATAAAATTAATGACTAGCGATAAACAAAAGGGTGGGTGTTATCGGAATATGAGATGCACGAGGTGTGATGAATTTAATGAGTCGCGGGTAAGCAAGAGGGTGATTGTTACTTAAAAGGGAATTGTAATTGCCAAGGAGCTCTTTACAATATCCAAGGATTTTCAATATAGATTACCAATACTATCCTCAATTTATTACAAATTTTTAAAAATAAAATTTATGGTTTTCCTTATGAATCAAGGTTAATTTTGATAATCCACCTTGAAAGTTCTTGGATGTTGTAAAAGTTGTTAGTCCCGGGGCTTAATCAAAGATGGTAGACTCGATGTCGAGATCAGAGGTTCAACAAACGTTCACCTTCTGATTATTCTCGAGATCCAAAAGGAACACTATAATATAAATCTGATTACAAAAGCAACAATAATCAGAAAATAAATCTCACGTTCTTCCTCGCAATCGCAGTTGCTGACGGACAGAACTGAGTTCAGAAAATAAATCTCACGTTCTTCCTTGCAATCGCAGTTGCAGACAGACATAACTGAGTTACAACTCAGATGAAGGAGAAGAAAGAATAAAGAAGAAAGAAGAAGAGGAAAGGTTCTTGCTAGGGTGATTAAGATCACTGTTGCTCAAAGCAAGATTCATCCCACCACGATCTGCTTTCAGGAACCAGCAAGTTTACGAAGAACTTCTGGAACGCTCGTAAGTCAAAATTTGAGACTTGAACCGGCTTCCTGGACTTTACAGACTCCCTTAACTCTCTTCTTGGTGCATCTTTCAAAGGAAGCCAAGGGGCTCTATTTATAGAGTGGAGTTGAGACTTCACCTCTTCTCCTATCCGATGTGGGACTAAAATACCAATACTCAAAAATAGAGTTTGATATTTTAGATCATCCCACAATCAGTGTCACGACCCGTTACCCAAATTGTTGGGCCGGGCCGAGCCATGTCCAGCCTACGCTTGGTAAAGCGTAGTAAGCTGTTCTAAGAATAGACAATAAAGGATATAAGCTATTAACAGTTCTAATATCACATTTAAAGGTTCATCACAACACAGCATCTATAAGCGAAGGTAAATAAGTACAGACTTAATAATACACTTCCAAGTATCTAACTGGAGACAAAGTCCAGTATCCAAATATAAGTTCAAAACAAAGTCTAAGTCTCAAAACACATGAAAAATATCTAAGCAAGGTTCCCCGCTGGGACCTCTTCTGGAGCTAAGGCCAGGTCCTCAAAATCAGTGCCATAATATGTATCACATAGCATTTCTTCCTCGGAAAGTGAACCTACAACGTTATCATGTTAGGACGGGAGCAAGTACAACCTCTACAACTAAAGTACTGAATATATAATGAAAGAGATGTACAACAAGAAATATGGTGTGATAAGTCTATAAAACAGGAAATACTGGAAACATGGCCTCATGGTACAACTGGGATCACAGTATCATAGTAGCATAGGGAACATGGCATATCTGGAATCATGGTATGACTGGAATCACGGTAAAATACATTTGTCAAGGTGACACATGTATATCTAATGTTTAAAACTGGAGCAGGTACGTGATCGTCAATAGGTGTAAAATGTACTATGGTACAAGTATCTAAAATGTACTTCCGTACAAGTAAACAAGCGATAGATGTACATACGTACAGATACAGCTGGTGCGCCTACGACAAGGTATACATATAAAATGTCAACCTTGCTCGGTACATACGTACGGGAGAGGGGGGCATGATCACGTACTCAACTATCAGTTTTCCCATAACCCATATTCTAACATGTGAGAGATACGAGAACAGTAAAAACATGTGGGAGATATGAGAACAGTAAAAACATGTGAGAGATACGAGAACGATATAAAACATGTGAGAGATACTGGGATCGGTATAAAGTACGGTAGGTACTGATAGCATTATAAAGCATAGTAAAACATGTACTGAGAACCAGTAAGAAGCATATGAAGATATAAGAACTGTCCTAAGCATGGTAGGTACTGAAAGTAATACAACATGTGAAGATTTAACTTGCTACCTCAAGGATCAGTATTTTAACAGGGTTAATACATGTTCTAGCATTAAAAGACAGTAAATGAGTTTGTAGATGTACTTGCCTCGAGCGAAGCAATAATACTAGTACAAAAATATAGATGTCCGGTGTCCTGTCAATAATGATATACAAACTCAGCCTCTAAGTTATGTTCAAGATTACACTAGTGGTGTGACACGACTCCTAACTGGATACTAGCCAAGTGGAGACCTAGCATAAAAGTCTAATGTGGGATGACACTATATCCAAACTAACTTTCTAGAGGCTTTACACTAGAGTAGGGTGAGGTCCAATATGTCTATAACTCAAAACAACACAAAATATTGAAAGTCGTAACTATTCAATAAATAAATCAAACTGTACACTGAGTTCCAACAATTATTGAGATAGACAAAAAGCTCAATTGTACATAAAATAAAGTACCAAAATGATCCTTGTTAATTATAGAAATTTATACTAATTTTTATGAAATTTATAAACCCTCAAAAATATTTATTAAAAAATAGCAAACACATGTATCCTAAAAATGAGTTCTGTTTTCCTATTTTTATAAAATACCAAAAGTATTTATTAAATACTGGAAAAATTATAATAAATTAGCTAAATTAACATAGTATTTAAATACAATTTTTTCCAGGTTTTTACAGCAAATAAATATATACAAAAAATCCAAAAACAGCAAGTAATAATTTCTGGAAAAATAATTAATTACAAATTAAGGATAATACATAAGCAAAATCTACAGATGTTGTCGGATGATAAAATAAATATCACCAATGTGTCCAGAATGATCAAATTAGCTAAGATAGCCTACCCATAAGTCCAATTTAGACACAGGGACAAAATAGTAATTTTGGGTCAAAATGATGTCCGCCGTTGGACATACTTTGCACCGAAAAACGTGTCAGAATAGAAGTCTATAAAACCTAGCAAATTATATATTCATGAATCCAGAATGATGATACGAACCCAACGGTATGTCCGAAATGGAATTCCGATGAGCCGATCTCAAAATGACACGTTGACGCGGACATTTGGAATCTGATTTGCACCAAAATGCGTGCCGGAGCAAATATCTTCAAAACTCAGCAAATTATATGTCAACGAGTCCAGAATGACGATACGAACTCAACGGTATATCCGAAATTGGATTCCGATGAGCCGATCTCAAAGTGACCCGTTAACTCGGAATATGGGACCCGCTTTGCACCGAAATACGTGCCAGGGCCCACGTTCTCCAAATCAAGCAAACTTTATATGAAAATATGCCAGAACGACGCCACGAGTCTACTGGTGGTATCAGAAATTGAATCCGGAGTCCCGGGTTCAAAAATAGAATTTAACAAGTGCAAATTAAAGAATTCGGACGGCCAACTTTGGCCTCGAATTCGACCAACCAAACGTGCTTATAATGAAACGAAACTTAAAGAATGCAGGAAGAGGTTTATACCAGCTGCGCACAGGAACTAGTAGCGCGCCAACCGGAGCTGCGACGGCGAAGTTACGAGCTGACGAAGTCGGCTCCACAAAACTGTCCAAAAATAGTACAATTTAAAGTGTCAACTTCGTGGCCAGTTTTGAGGTATCAAACGACGAAATTAACGGACGAACATTGAGGGGAGTGAAGATGGATATACCGAGATTGAGACGGAGCAAGGAGTTGGCCGATCCAACGGTCGAATTTCTCGAAAATCGTGCACGAAGTCGCTGCGACAAAACACCGTTTCAGCTTCGTTTTCCAGCTCGTCACGACGGGAACCCGTGCCAAACACACGAATCGGCTATACGTCACGCCGGGGAGGGAGACGACACACCCAGAGGGGTCGCCTGAGTTTGTCGGAGGCGAGAAGGAGCTCGCGGGGGCGGGCCGGCCACGTGGTGGCGCACGGCCACCGCGGCAGCGCGCGTTTGCGCGCGCGCGCATGCGCACTGCTGCTGATGCCGCTTGCTGCAGCGCACGCGCGCGGCTGCAGCGACGCGGTGCGGCGGCTGCGGCGACGCATCGTCGGGGCACGACGGGGTGGCTGTGCGGGTGGTGGTGGTTTGAGTGGTGGTTGTGAAGATGGCGTTGGTGATAATGAACTTGATGATGATGATGGTAGAGTGGAGGAGAGTAGGAGGAAGGAGGAGAGGGTGGTGGCTGGTGGAGGGGTGCTCGGCCGGGGGAGGAGGCTCTCGACCATGGGGGAGTGTTCGGCTGTAGGAGTGGGGTGGTGTGTGTGTTTATGTAATATAAAGAGAGAGAGAGAGAGAGAGAGAGTTGTGTGTATATATGTTATATATATAGAAAGAGTGAGAGAGAGAGAGATATTTGAGAGAGAAGGAGAGAGAGAGAGGTCGACCACAAGGAGAGGGGGGTGTTTGAGCTGTGAGGTGGAGGGGTGAGGTGGTGTGTTTGAATAATAGGAGAGAGAATGAGAGTGTGATATTTATATATATATGTACATATATATGGGATTATTTGTAAGGTAGAGAGAGGAAGTGATATTTCCAAAATAGGAAAAAGAGAAATATTGTGTGGGATATTTGAGCAGTCATGAGAGGACAACATGGAGCTTGGGTTTAGGTTCGGTCGAGCCGGGTCGGATCAAAATCGGACAGGAGACAATAATTGAATTTAAATGGGTATTTATAATCAGGGGTAAATAAGTAACATGCGGAGACTCAAATAAATGGGGCACAAGCATCATGTGGGTAGTAGGCTTCATGTGGGCCATGTCCATACTTCGGGTCGACTAGGTTGGATCGATGTCGGGTCCCGAAATTAAATTGGAAATTAAATCAGGTTTTACGGTAGATAATTAATTGGCCTAAATTGACCCAAAAATTGTGCGAAGAAAATAAAGCACAAAATGGAGGGTCTGAGTGGGACACGAAGGTCATGGGTGAATAGCGTCTCGAGTAGATCATTTATGAGAAGTTGGTTCCAAGAAAATGACTGGTCTTGTGTTCCTAAATTAAAAGTCACGGTAACGTGCAAACGATGATCAAAGATAAAAGTGGGAATAATTATTCAATGATTAATTGGTCTAAGTCGACCCAAAGTTGCGCGATACAAAAAGAGCACAAGGGAACGAGTTCAAGTGGGACATGATATATCAAAACGAAGATAATCTTGTCTACTACAAAACTCACGAAGAGAGTTTACAGAGATTGGCATCCCTGACGCTCCAGAAGTCAAAGTTACGGAAAGTAACATTAATGATCAAAAACAATTAAATAATAAAATATTTATCGAAAATAATTCATTCAAAAAATTTAAAATAAACCCTGAAATTCAGGGGGCTTACAATCAACATAGAAGTGTGCCAGTCCACGCCTACCTCCCGAACACTCCCGTGTATGCAGGAGACATCCTGGAGTCCGTGTCCGAGTCCAAGTCCGCACAACAAAAATCAACTTGCATCCTTGTTGGATTTAATCATTTTTCCTTCTAGGAAAATACTCCCACATGGCACAAACTTGTGCCCCACTACACCTCATGTGCACACCTCAACACAAGCAATACATTATATTGAGATACTCACCATTTGGTGTAGCCGATGTGGGACTATCTTTTCTAGTCCAAAGGCAAAAACACCAACAATCTCCCACATATCTCAATATATGGGTTGAGCGTTCCCCACAGTGACTATCCATCATGCATTAGGAGAGATGTCGCTACGACTTGAATCTTCCCGCATAGGTTAAATAACAGCATGATACAAGAATGGACTAAGCCTTGAATTCTGCACCATAACTGCAATTCATCCTACTCAAATAATGACATCAACTGTGCTTCTGGCTGCACATTGAAGGCCTTATGCCAGCCTGATTTCAGTGTATAATTTTTGGGCGTCTACAAGTTTACACTCAAGAGACGGCCTGATATCTCTGTACATACACTATAGGTGAGTTCTTTATAAAGAGTCATGGCATGAAGCATTGCGCTTCTTTGCGGTGCTACGCCGCTATGACATGGCTTAAAGCCGAGGCTTTACCCTACCTGGGTACCTCATCGTAGTGTCATACTACTGTAGCATGAGGTTACAGGCCTCTTTGTAGTGCCAAACTACCCAGCATGAAGTCTTGCGCTTTCGTGCGGTGTTACGCCGCTATGACGTGGCTCACAAAGCCGAGGCTTTACCCTACCTGGTACCTCTTCGTGGTGTCATGGCACTGTAACATGAGGACGTTGTCCTCTTTGTAGTGCCGTCTACCTCTCTTTATTACGATTATCATACAACATTAGGCTACCTGCCTATTTGCGGTGCTACTCCGTTGTGACTTGGCTTGCAAAGCCGAGGCATTACCCCTACCTGGGAACCTCATGGTGGAGTCACCCCACTGTAGCATGGAGTTACACTCCTTGTAGTGCTGTACTACCGTGCTTTCTGCAAAGCACTCCAGGCATTCACTCTGCCTGAGAACTCATTAAGGCATTTAAGCCAACCTTTCCATAGGATCCGTTTTTTGCAGAAAACAACAGTAGACAAGTGGTTGTAGGTCCGTAACCTCTCCATGTCATAGAGGACAAGTACCCACCATTCCTGATATTCTTCTGGTTAATAGTCCTCCCTTGAACCAAAAGCTAGATGCCTAGTAGATTTCTCTTTGAACTAATAGCATAAAACTTTATGGTAGGATTGTAATAACACAATATCAGAATGCCTTCAAGCCCATTTTATAAGCTGTGTCATCGACCAGCTGGCGCTTGAGGCCCTTGGTGAACGGATCCGCCAGGTTCTCCTGACTCCGAACATCAATCACTGCAATAACACCCCTCTTGATGAGATCGTGTACTGCCCTGTGCTTCAACCGCACAGTCCTCTTCTTCCCGTTGAAGAGGTCATTTTATGCTACCGCCGCAGTCGCCTGATTGTCGCAGTATATCGGTATCGTCGGTATTTGCACCCCAACCACTGGAAGATCATACATGAGCTCCCAAAGCCATTTTGCTTTCTCCGCTGCGGTATCAAGTACAAAGAACTCAGATTTCATGGATGACCGCGAGAGCATAGTCTGCTTCTTCGATTTCCACGATATAGCAGCTCCACCCATTGTGAAAATGTATCCACTTGTGGACCTCTCGCTCTCCACTTCTGAGCACCAGCTGGCATCAATGAAGCCTTCCACTACCGACGGATCTCCGCTGTAGTGCAGTGCATATGTCTGAGTCTTCTTGAGATATCTCATAACCCGTTTCACAGCTTTCTAGTGCTCAATGCCTGGATTGCTCGTGAAATGACTCAGCATTCTCACAGCGAAAGCTATGTCAGGCCTTGTGGCAGTAGTAGCATACATCAAACTCCCGATTATGCTTGTATACTCCAGCTGTCTGACGCTTTCCCTTGAATTAGGCTTCAGTTTCATATCACACTTATACGACATATCGATCCCTGGAAGATCCTGATACCCGTAACGAGTGATCATCTTCTCAACATAATGAGACTGTGACAGCGCTAGTCCAGTGTATGTCCTGATGATCTTGAGTCCCAAGATAACATCAGCATCCCCCAAGTCCTTCATACTGAACTTCGTCGAGAGGAACTTCTTTGTCTCCGTGACACAGCTTATATCCGTACCTAGGATTAGCATGTCGTCCACGTATAGACAAACGATGACTCCTCTTCCGTCAGCAAACTTCGTATAGACGCACTTGTCTGTTTCACTGACCCTGTAGCCATTTGACCTTATGACTTTGTCAAACTTCTCATGCCACATTTTGGGAGCTTGTTTTAAACCGTACAGAGATTTTACCAACTTGCAGACTTGTCTTCAAGACCTTTGACGACAAACCCTTTTGGTTGTTACATGTAGATCTCTTCGGTCAGCTCGCCATTCAGGAATGCCGTTTTCACATCCATCTGATGTATTACCATCTTATGTATCGCTGTGAGAGCAATCAATATTATGATGGTGGTCATTCGGGCTACTGGAGCATACGTGTCAAAGTAGTCGATCCCCTGCTTCTGAGAAAACCCCTTGGCCACCAACCTGGCCTTGAACTTGTCAATAGTTCCATCTGCTTTCATCTTCTTCTTGAAGATCCATTTGCATCCGATGGGTTTCGCTCCTTCAGGAAGATCAACCAACACCCAAGTGTTATTTGAGGTGATGGAATCAATTTCATTGTCAATCGCCTCCTTCCAGAAAACATCATCTCTGGTCTTCATCGCCTCATCATAGGTAAGCGGATCTGCTTTCACATGATAGGTGATGAAGTCATCTCCGAAGTTCTTCGGCCTCCTCGCTCGCTTTGACGATGACTCAGCGAGTTCTGGTTCAACCGTTGTTTCAACAACAATATCTTCTTGACTACTTCTTTATTGAAAACTTCAGTTTCTTGCGCACCCTTATTATTCTCCGGTTTATTCGTAAGAACAATATTCTTGTGCCTTGCAAATTGTCTTCACGAGATTCGATGATATAATTTGAATCAATATCAAGAAATCTCCGAGCATCACTCTTCTCGGCATACCCCAAGAAGATCATCTTCGTAGTCCTAGTCTCCAGCTTCTGAATCTTCAGATCTTGGAGCTTCACATAAGCCAGAGACCCCCACACTCGAATGACATTCAAGTTAGGTCTGACTTTGAACCAGTGTTCATGAGGAGTTACGTCCGAAGTTGCATACGGCACTCTATTTAGAATAAAAGTGGCCGTCAATACAGCTTCTCCCTATTAGCATTTAGGAAGACCCGTAGTTAGCAGCATTGAGTTCATCATTTATGTCAACGTTCTGTTCTTCCTCTCCGCTATCCCGTTAGATTGAGGAGAATACGGAGCAGTAGTCTCATTGATGATTCCATGTTCTTTGCAGAACGATGCGAATTCATGAGACCTATACTCTACATCTCGATCACTTCTGAGTAGTTGTAGATCGGTTTAACGTTCAGCTTTAGCCCTGAAGTCTCTGAACTACTCGAATGCTGCATCCTTCTACTTGAAAAGTCATGCGAACGTGCACTTCAAGAAACACTTCGAACCGGTCTCTGTGGAGAATTGATAAAAGTCACAGATATCTGAGTGTACTAACTCCAGATGATCAGTACTTTAGTTCAATCGTCTGAGCAGCTTCCCAACAGTCTTGTATCTGCACAGACCTTAAACTCCTCCACCTCCTTACCCCCACATTCCGAAGATAAGGTCCCGGTAGGACAGCTTGAGTCTGCTTCTGTCATAGAACAACTCTCAGTCCACTCAATGAAGTAACTTCATCGCCATCAGCAGAAGTTCGAACATTCCTTCAGCACCGAACATCTTTTCGAAGCATGTTCCTCTCCAAGAAATTACCATCTGGCTAGTACGAATGTCCATCTTTCAAGTCTGTATCAGATAACAGACTTTCTGAGATCAGATCGCCAAAAAATCTCTGGTACGTGTAACACGCATTCCAGTGTCCTTGTCGGTGGTTAATAACCACTTTCTCGATCTTCAGAACTTCTGCTAGATATATGTTCGCCATCGAGACCTTTGTCATAACATAGCTCGTCCTTGGTGAACAGCTCCTTTGAGAGCACACGTGGTCAGATGCACTAGTGTCAGACCACTAGTCAGCTACCACGCTAGATAACTCAACCTGTGCAACACTAGCAACCAAGTTAAGTAATCAAAATAACCAAGTTTAGCTATACCTGCTATTTTGGTTTGGGCTTGGATTTGCATTCACTCATGTAGTGGCCATTCTTGTCACAGTTAAAGCAAGTCACGTGGGACTTGGACTTCTGTTGCTTGAACGAAGGACCGTTCACTTTTAGATTAGTGGAGTCCTTCTTCTTGTGATGAGAAGCCACCTGCTTTTCCTTGAACTCTCTTGTCTGCACCAAGTTGGCCTTAGCCAGTTGTTTGGACAGAGAGTCCATCTTCTGTTGAGATCGCATTTCGTCCTCAACGTGGATCTATTGTAGAAGATCTTCCAAGCTAATGTCCAGCTTCTTCCGATGCATTCTAGCATAGAAGTTGCTCCAACCAGCAGGAAGTTTCGAGACTATCCCTCCAACGACAAACTTGTCGACGAGGGGCATCTTCTCGTCATCTGACTTCTGGCACAACTTCAGGAATTCCTTTACTTGAGGTAGCATCGCCATTTCGTCTTCGAAGAGCCACTTGTGGTACTTCTCGACGATGAAAATTTTGGACCTGTTCTCATCATCTTTATATAGCTTATCCAAAGAATCCCAGATCTCTTTGGCATTCTCCTTCTTGGAATATGACTCTGCCAGAGAGTCTTCCATAGAATTGAGAATCAGCAGTTTACAGATGTTGTTTTCTCTCTTCCATTTGCTCTGCTTGACGAGTGCAGCAACAATAGCATCAGCAGTTCCTCCTTCTGGAATCGTCAGTTCATCCTCAATCAACACATGGTCTACGTCCACGAGTTGAAGATTAAGGGTGACCTTCCTCTTCCAGATTTGGAAATGTTCTCCGTCGAATTTCTCTAACTTGTTAAAGCTGGTATCGATGAGAGAAGCACTAGAGTTCTCCATCTGCAAGGATCTTGCTTTGAGATTGTTAGTCCCGGGGCTTAATCAAAGATGGTAGACTCGATGTCGAGATCAGAGGTTCAACAAACGTTCACCTTCTGATTATTCTCGAGATCCAAGAGGAACACTATAATATAAATCTGATTACAAAAGCAACAATAATCAGAAAGTAAATCTCATGTTCTTCCTCGCAATCGCAGTTGCTGATGGACAGAAATGAGTTCAGAAAATAAATCTCACGTTCTTTCTTGCAATCGCAGTTGCAGACGGACATAACTGAGTTACAACTCAGATGAATGAGAAGAAAGAAGAAAGAAGAAGAGGAAAGGTTCTTGCTGGGGTGATTAAGATCACCGTTGCTCAAAGCAAGATTCGCCCCACCACGATCTGCTTCCAGGAACCAGCAAGTTCACGAAGAACTTCTGGAACGCTCGTAAGTCAAAATTTGAGACTTGAACGGGCTTCCTGGACTTTACAGACTCCCTTAACTCTCTTCTTGGTGCATCTTTCAAAGGAGGCCAAGGGGCTCTATTTATAGAGTGGAGTTGAGACTTCACCTCTTCTCCTATCCTATGTGGGACTAAAATACCAATACTCAAAAATAGAGTTTGATATTTTAGATCATCCCACAATCAGCATAGAAGTGTGCCAGTCCACGCCTACCCCCCGAACACTCCCGTACATGCACGAGACATCCTGGAGTCTGTGTCCGAGTCCGAGTCCGCACAACAAAAATCAACTTGCATCCTTGTTGGATTTAATCCTTTTTCCTTCTAGGAAAATACTCCCACATGGCACAAACTTGTGCCCCACTACACCTCATGTGCACACCTCAACACAAGCAATACATTATATTGAGATACTCACCATTTGGTGTAGCCGATGTGGGACTATCTTTTCTAGTCCAAAGGCAAAAATACCAACAAAAGTCTCCTTGGCAATTGCAACTCCCTACTTAAAATAAGGAAAACATCCATTTTAAAATAAGATTAAACTTCTAGAATTTACACAAATCTGATAATGTATTGCATTGGCTGCTAGCTACCTAACCTAATCCCCTAGGATTGATGACTAAAATATAAGACATTAAGTAGAGACTGTCATAATTTCAACTTTGAATGAACTTAGCGATATAAGGATGGATTTTTATTTACTACAAAATCGTGTAGTCCAAAAATTTATTGATGGTTACAAATCGTTGTTACTATCTCATACATATGAGAATGGGTTATTAATGTGGCACATGACCATCATACGCAACATATGAAATAATAATTCTATATGTATAGTGTACCTGAGCTTAATATATGTAAGGAATAATTGCATTAACTATCCTAAGTTTTATATTTATTACACGGACTATCCCTACTTTGAAACTAATTACACGGACCCTCCCATACTTTCTATTTTCTGTATAAACTAATAACATTGACCACCCCTATGGTTACTAAAATTTATAGAAGAGAGAGGTGGTCGGTGTAATTATTTCGAAATATGGGTAATCCCTGTAATACTCATTAAACATGGGGGTGTCAGTGTAATTAACCCTAAATGTAATTATTGAAAACTATTTACTTGAGTTAAAATCTACTATATTAGAGCATCTCCAACCCGGTCGTGAGTTTGGATAAAATGGTTGCCACATAGGAATCATCACTTCTTATTTCAAAATTCCTTCTCCAATGCAAATGTGAAATAAATTGTGAAGTTGACATGGCAATGACATGCCAATGTGAAGTTGATTGTCTATATCTAGACAATAGACTTCGCAATGCTTTACTTCAGCATAATCAATTATGAATAAAAATATTTATAAAAAAAGGAAGAAGTGAAAAAGTTGTCTTGGAAGTTGGAAAAATAATAATTTTATTGTCTTCTCAATACTTTTGTATTGGAGAACATTTTTTTTATATCTTAGAGCATCTCCACCCTATTGCCTTATTTTGTGTTGTGATTCTTTGGTGGCATGAGACACAATACAATGTCTTCAATAAGTGGCAAGATTATATTCACAAAAAAAATGATTTTGAAAAGTCTTCTCCAATGCAAAATTATTGAGAAGATAATACAAAATATTTTTGTACAACTTTCAAGACAACTTATACTCTCTTTTTTATAAATATTTTTATTCATGTTGATGATGTGGACATAAAGTAATGTGAAGTACATTGTCTAGATCTAGATAACCAACTTCACATTGTCCTTGTCATGTCAACTCCATACTTTATTTTACATTTGCAATGGAGAAGTACTTTTGAAAAGAAAACTTGTCATTCCTATGTGGCAACCATTTTTTTCAAACTCATAATAGGGTTGGAGATGCTCTTAGAGCATCCAACCCTATTGTCTTGTTTTGTGTTGTGATTCCTATGTGGCATGAGGCACAAGACAATGTCTTTCCTATGTGGCAAGATGATATTCACATAAGACAATGAGATAAAAAAGTGTTCTCCAATGCAAAAGTATTGAGAAGACAATAAAAAAAATTCAACTTTCAAGACAACTTCTTCACTTCTTCATTTTTTTATAAATATTTCTATTCATAATTGATGATGTGGAGATAAAGTCACTGTGAAGTGCATTGTCTAGATCTAGACAATCAACTTCACATCGTCCTTGTCATGTCATTGCTATGTCAACTTTATGATTTATTCTACATTTATATTGGAGAAGGATTTTTGAAATGAAAGCTTGTCATTCCTATCTAAACTCATAATAATGTTGGAGATGCTCTTATTGTCTTATGTGAATATAATCTTGTCACATAGAAAGGTTTTTTCTATGGGCACCACCAAAAATGCTTGGGGGCAGCCCAAGAAGGTGGAAAAATTGCTAGGGGCACCCAAAATTTGCTAAGGGGCAGCCCAACCCCCCAAACAAAAAATTTCACTCTCATTTCCATTCTTCACTCTCTCTCCTCAAGAAGAAAAGAAAAAGCTCTCTCCCTCTCCCTCTCCTAAACCCTAATTTCTTCTTCTCCACCACTCCATTCTCAATCCCTCCACGAAGATTCTCGAAGAGATGACACGCAAGTCAAAGCAACCAGAATCCAGGTACGTTCTTCCCTAATTTCTTCGAGATTTTTGTACATTATATTCGAAACCCTAGAATTTGTTTAATTCTTGAAAAAGTTTTGATAAAATAGGTTTATAATCTCTTGCACGTTCTCTTCCCTAATTTTCGAACACAAGAAATCTCAATTTTATGTTGAAACCCTAACCCTAGAACACGACAAACTAGGATGTCGTTGTGGCAGTTCGGGTTCACAACAGTAGGACTGCCAGGCATGTGGCAGTCCTAATGAAAATTAGGACTGCCACAGTCCTGACAGTCCTCTTGTGAAAGTGGACTGCCAGGACTGTGGCAGTCCTACTGTTATGACATATGGGGGTGGGTAACTGCATGCTGTTTCTATTATTTAATAAGTGTATGTTGTCATGCAGTCCACCGGCCGCTAACAAAAGAATACGGCCCACCGCGTCAAAGCGGAAGGAACGTGCGGGACGTCCTCTCGAGCGTCGGATAACAATTACCGAACCGGCGCCCGAAGCTCGGTCTCGGACATCGCCACCGGCACGTCAAGCTCGGTCGAAGCAACGAGCTCCTACTCCTACGCCTCCTTCCGACGACGACGTGCCAATTGCCCGACTCCTATCACGTCAAGACGATTCTGCTCCATTTGAGGAGGTCGGTCCTTCTGAGGAGGCCGGTCCTTCTGAGCCGCCTGTCCGTCCGCCTGGTTGCTCAATGTTGGTTTCTTTTGAGAACCACATTGCGTATGAAATATGGAAGAACCCGGTATGTACATGACGTTTGTAAGCTACCAGTTTAGTATACTATATATGTATGTATTTCATAATTGATATGTTTTTTGTTGTTCGATATACAGAGGACATATCGTATCCTTAGGGCTGTGAGTCACGGGAAGAAAACAGTGTCCTGGCAGTTTGCAAGCTTATCGGAGGTCGTTCGGAGCAAAATCATACCGAGCGGCTTGCACAATTTGGCACAAAACGCCTACCGGACAATGGATAGTGCCCTCATATCCGCCTTTGTGGAGAGATGGCACCCGGAGACCAACATATTTCATCTCCCAGCAGGGGAGATGACCATTACACTTGACGACGTCTACCAGATATTGGAGCTGCCAGTGACCGGGCGCGTAATGACGAAAGAATATTACACGAATGAGAAATCCGTGAAATGGTACGAGAAGATCGTCAAGTTCGTCTCAACTCACCTTGGAGTTCCGGCTACGAGTTTTACAACTCTACCAGGCTTCAAGAAGTCGTACGGAATTCCTCTATCATTTCTGGTGGACCAGTTCATAGATATGGAGGTGGATGACGATGACGATGATACGATCGACGCGGTGGCCCGTGCGTATATGCTGTTCGTCCTAGGAACGGTCGGCATTTCGGACAAGTCCGGAACGTCGATACATGCTCGGTACATGCTCAACTTATCTGAAGTGGATGATTTCATTGATATATCCTGGGGAAGCGGTATCCTAGCCAATCTTTACCGCGAGCTCGGCATCGCATCCCGTGTCGGGACTAAAACAATGGCCGGCTATCAGACTCTGCTACATGTAAGAAAACTTCTAACAATTTAATCTTGTATACTTCAATTTGTTGTTTTAATTTTTACTATTTATTTATAATTGAATAGGCATGGATATACGAGCACTTTCCGATGCTTAGACGGGCTGACGAAAACCCAGAGTATCTTGAACACCTTCCTAGAGTGTGTCGATGGAGGCCATCTCAGCTGGAAACCAAAAATTGGCAAACACTGGCTTCCATTCGTGAAGTATTAGACAGTTTGGTGCCAGAAGAGGTACTAATTGTAATGACCCGCTCCGCCCTAGCGGAACGCCGATTCAAACGACAAGTGCAACGACTCAAACGAGCCGTCGACCCGAAGAGTTGGCATCGACCTGATGAATAATCGATGCAAGGCTTACATTAGCCCGTCAAGACGAATCCAGACTTAGACTTTCAAAGGCGCGCTCGGAGTATCGCTCGGCCGATGCGAACATCGCTAAGGTGGGTGGCTCCGATGAACCTGTCTTTGCTTAGCCTAGACACATAACAATACGGACACTATTGCTAGAATCGCTAGGCGATAATACCGCACGTGCTAATAAATGAATGACTCAACGCACCTAGCTAAGGGAATAATCCCATCTTGTATGCTTGTTTAGAACATGGAAAAGAACTCGGCAAATATAGAAACTCTCGTACCGCGCTCTACGCTCGTGCTAAGGCACAAGCTTACATGCAAGTTTCCTATGCGATCAACAATGAAACAATAAACGGTTTACAACAAAGAAACGGAAGACTATCGACATAGTCGTTCCGAGTAGAGTATAGCAACATTGGAAGACTTCGGGACCGATGGGTCGCCAAGGCGACTCCCGCACGGGGAGTTGCATAATGAATGAATAAATGAACGAATAAGTGAATGAATAAATCCACGAATGAATGACATGAATACGTGAAGAATGAATGAATGTACGAAAAAGTGAAAGAAAGACATGAAAGAGTGAAAGATAAGAAAGGAAAGAATTGTTAGCGACAGGTATGACGGACACGTGCAACGGGGCTCGCTACTCGCGCTGTACGGACGCCAACCTGGTCGATAACGCATTATGGCTCAAAGACAGCCGTTATGTTAAATGACAAGTCAATATGAAATGGTCGTGGACAAACGGCACGGGCGATGGGAGGGAATACCGTGACCGTTATGAGGAAGGATTCTGCGGCACGGGCGATGGAGGGGAATACCGTGGCCGGCCTAGGCGGAATCAGACATGGGGCTTACAGGCTGCTTTGAGTGGGGGCTCGGCCACTCAAGAAGACGTAAGGCCAGGCATTTTAAGAGACTATCAAGGTGTACCAGCCATCACGCTTCGATAGGTGAGAATGCCCAAGTAATATGTCCTAAATGGCTTGTGATGCCAGTGACCCATGCATGTAGATTAAGTGGGCTATGCTGGTGGCAATCCACGTGCAAGTCCTTGCATTAAAACAAGTAGTCTAAGTTAACTAAATAAAGTGCCTCCTGAACATGCTTGAAATGTAACACTCCTGAACATGCTCGAAATGTAACACTCCAGAACATGCTCGAAATGTAACACTCTTGAACATGCTTGAAATGTAACATCCTGAACATGCTTGAAATATAACACTCTGAACATGCCTACGACGTGCTAGAACGTGCCTACGACGTGCTAGAACCTGAGGCAGGGACACGCCCTTAATATTGAATGTTTACATGAATCACGTTAAGTTACTACATGTGAATTGTTGACTAACTTGGTTTACTTTGGACAGGGAAGGCCGGACGGTAAGTATGGGTAAGTCGTGCATGTATTTCCATGCAGACACTTGAATTCGGCAACACGAGATAGGTTACGAAATATGCCATGAAACTGATCCTAAGGCAAGATTAGAAAGACAATGAATGATAGACGGTGCACAAAAGTAAATGGAACGTGTTTGGTAATGATAGCATTGTAGGCGAGCTAGCCTCCCCACCAGTGCATAACAATGTACTGATAATCCCACAGTCTGCTTGCAGGATGCAGGAGACGTCATCGGGTGCGGAGCTTCCCTCGAACGTGCTAAGGCGCGGAGCTATCTCTGGAGCCTTGGAGCGTTGCAAGGAGCTGAAGCACCATATACAGGACATAATGTATCGGAACATCGCCATGAATCATTTCATCTTGTAAGCCACTTGGCACGCCTTTTATGTTTCAGAGAGAGAGAGCTTGAGAGACTTGTAAACTCGACCTAGCGCCGCTTGTAAACTTCTTGAATATCAATAAAAGAGTTTGAATTCTCTTCTACTTGTGTTCATTTACTTTCCGCTGCAAATGGGGACACTCTGTGCGACTCTGTGGCCTAGCTCAAATCGGCCGTTTCTGGACTTGGCCTTGCACGGGCGCAACCTAGGCCCGTGCGGCATCACGCCTTAGCGAGGACGATCGCTCCTACGGGAGCAGAGCGTGACACTAATTTTGACTAACTTTTTTATGTTGATTTTGTTTTGTTGTTAACTGTTTTCCTATAGATTTTTTGGAATCCATACCGGGATTTACGTGAGCTAAATCGTGAGGTCCAACCAGTTTCTTTATTTCATGGCATGATAACATGCTATGAAATCATGGAGCCGTACATGCCCGATAGAGTACTTCGTCAGTTTGGCTTCGTGCAAACTGTGCCGAAGCGCACACTACAGCTGTTGGAGCCTCCGCGCGGAACCCAACCTTTAAGTTACAAACCGGCGAAATTCGACTGGGTGACCGACTTTTACTCGGAGTGGCAACGACATGTACTTCGGGAATATGAAAGACGACCGGTCAACCAGATGGCCGACTGCAGCGAGGACTACATGCAGTACTTCCTGGGGGTCGGACATCCTAAGTTGTCGAACCCTACCAACCCGGGTCCCGTGGCCGTCGGAGCAATTGGAGCTCTTCCTTCCAAAAATGTCTTGTATGCTGGGTTGGTGAGGATGGTGAGTTACGTATTTGTAATAAGACTGAGATTTCCATGTTTGTAGACTTAATTCATTTATACTTTCATTTTCAGTCTCAAAGGGTGACGGAATTGGCGCAGACACTCCGGAGAGGTTGCCAAAGTGACACTTGTGTCGCGGTCGCCAACGAGCTTGATCGCATCGACGACGTGGTCGACTTCCCCTTCATGAACAATATGGAGTCTCGTTCAAAGGCCCGACATGATATATAGATGGATTTCGATATTTTTCTTGTTTCAAACTTAAGTTGGATGTGGATATTTTGCTTGTTTGAAACTTAATTTGGATGTGGAATGTTTGGAACTAAGTAGTTGTGTTGAATTATTGTAGTTGTGATGAATTTATTGTAGTTGGATTATTAAGTTTTTGTAATGAATCTTAAGTTGTGAAGAATTATTGTTGTTTATGTACTTGTGATAAGTTGTTCTTTTTAATGCACAGAGTATCTGTATCAGGACTGCAAGCACCCTGGCAGTCCTACTTCAGTGTAGGACTGCCAATGGGGTGGCAGTCCTAACTATCAAACTCTGTGACAATTTGATTCACACAATCAAATTATCACAGAGTTTGATAGTTAGGACTGCCACACCCATGGCAGTCCTACACTGAAGTAGGACTGCCAGGAAGCTGGCAGTCCTACTTCAGTGTAGGACTGCCATGGGTATGGCAGTCCTAACTATCAAACTCTGTGATGATTTGATTCACACATGAAAATCATCACAGAGTATTAGAGTTAGGACTGCCACACCCATGGCAGTCCTACACTGAAGTAGGACTGCCAGGGAGCTGGCAGTCCAAACTAACAGCAAGTTTTAGTTAGGACTGCCAGCTCCCTGGCAGTCCTACTTCAGTGTAGGACTGCCATGGGTGTGGCAGTCCTAAATATAAAACTCTGTGATGATTTGATTCACACATAAAAATCATCACAGAGTATTAGAGTTAGGACTGCCACACCCATGGCAGTCCTACACTGAAGTAGGACTGCCAGGGAGCTGGTAGTCCTAACTAAAACTTGCTGTAACAGTAAGTTTTAGTTAAGACTGCCAGCACCCTGGCAGTCCTACTTCAGTGTAGGACTGCCATGGGTGTGGCAGTCCTAACTATCAAACTCTGTGATGATTTGATTCACACATAAAAATCATCACAGAGTATTAGAGTTAGGACTGCCACACCCATGACAGTCCTACACTGAATTAGGACTGTCAGGGAGCTGGCAGTCCTAATTAACAGCAAGTTTTAGTTAGGACTGCCATCACCCTGGCAGTCCTACTTCAGTGTAGGACTGCCATGGGTGTGGCAGTCCTGATACTGATACTCTGTGACAGAGTTTCTCAAACTGAAACGCTGTGACAGTGAACACATATAACACAAGTACACTCATATAACACAGATAACACACAGGTAAGCACATATAACACAGGTAGCACACAGGTAACCACATATGACACAGATAGCACACAGGTAGGCACATATAACACAGGTAGGCACATATAACACAGGTAGGCACAGGTAAACACATATAACTCAAAATTTACTCCATATATATTAGTGGACTTCATATTTCATTGTATACAAAAGTGGTCCTCCATATACAAAATGTCAAACTGTAAATATATCTATACTTAGTCGATTTCGACGTCGTAGTGGTCAGCAGGTAAGTCTCTTGGCTCCTCAATCTTCAACAACTTCTTACAATGGTTGATCTGATCAACGAAAGGTGTGGTCCAAGCGATGGCTTCAACCGGTGCTCTTTTGTACCAAACTGTTGAAGGTGGAGAAATCAGAGAATGAGCGATCATCTTTAGTATAACGAAGTGATCCCCGATCAGACCTATAGTACATAGGTTAGACACTCCGTGGTCCGTCGGAGGAGCGCACATCGGAAAGAATGTATTGTTAATATCCGGCGAGATAAGTACAACAGGTGTCATGTACCTATTAGCAAATAAATAGCCGGCAGACGGGACTGACATGTAGTGGTCTGTCCCGGTAACACTGTCGGTGCAAGGGATACTTAATAACAAACTTGCAACCGTTTCTTTGCTTAGGATGCGGGAGTAGAATGTAAGACGAGTCTCTAACTCCTCGTACAGCTCCTGTCTCACCCGTCTCCATCCGTCTTTATCATCATAACCAAGATGCCTTGCAAGGGCATGAAATCCACAATGGCCATCACCGGGGACATCGACAATAGACCAAATGTAACTTCGAAGCGCAGGTTGAAATTTGTCAATATACAAACTCGTTGTTTGGCTTGCAACGGTATCTTCTCCTGGGAGGTCCATTTTCTCCATTTTTCAGCGAACGACAAGCTTGTCCTTCCGTGCAGGCGAAGGTTGCTGTAAGCTTCGTTCAACATGCTCAAAGGACGATAGATCTCTTTTTGTCGACTCCAGCCTTCTCTTCTGTGAACTAGTCAATCTTGTTTGAGGCCTGCCTTTAGGATTGGAAACAACGGACGGCTCATGCATTCTAGTAGTCACCGGACATGCAATTTCTTAGATTTTAAGCTCAATGGACATCCGTTCTGCTCCTACTGAGGCACACCACCTGGAGAAGTTTCACTTGTGGCAAAGAGAAGAAATCATCGTCCGTCTTTACCAGGGGTATCATAGATAACTGCCTCCAACGTTGATCGAGAGCATCTACTGGAATAGGAATGGATTTACGACGATATTCATTAATCTGATGTGCACAAGGAAGGCCCAGTGTATGTCGATATACACACCCGCAAACCTCGGGATCAAGTCTGACAAACTTTGACCTTTCAATCTCATCAGCTATTAAGGCCAATGCCTTGTGAGATACCACGCGCATTAAAGCATCTAAGAGTACTTCCTTTCTATGCTCATGCTTGACTATATTCAAACTCATCTCAAATGATGCCTTAATTTCATTCACCGTTCGGTCTACTGATAAATGTATAGCTTGCCAAACAGAGACGAAGTTACCGAGAGATGATTTTAGGTGCCTCTTCAATAAAGAGTGTGCTCCTTCGACACGGTTGGTAGTTATCGTGCCGTAATGCTTCACCACATTCGACCATGCTAAGACGAATTGTTCTTTGTGCGATTCAAGCCATATATCTTTGATGTAAGAAATGCATGTCGGCTCCCTCGTCTCCCACTTTTGCTTGAACAAGTACCATGCGGCGTCGTAACTGGCAATCGTAGAGGCTCGCCACACACAATTTCAATTATTGTAGAATTCGTCAAAAATCTGTATGTCGATTTACCATCCTCCTTCCGAAACTTCAACTTACATTGGGCTTGAATATTACGATTGACATGCCAAGTGGATAGCAATGTATCCGCTTGAGGAAAAATAATGCGAATAGCATTAATTAGGGCATACTCTCTATCGGTAACAAATACTGACGGCTCTGTATGACCAGTGTAAAGTGTTTTCAGTTTCTCCAACGCCCATGTGTAGTCTTCAAGTTTCTCACTCTTCATGAAGCAAAATGCCACTGGAAATATTTTCCAAGTAGAGGTGAACCCGACAACATGAAAGAGAGGCATCTTGAACTTATTGGTCTTGTACGTACAATCAAGGACTAACACGTCGGCAAAAGACCTGGCCAAATTTGTGCAATCGGGATGAGCCCAAAAGATTGATAATACTTTATTACTCTGGGGATGTCTTCTATGGAACTCAACATAATGATTATCGGCAAGCAACTTGAGCACTTCTTGCATTGCCATTCTTGATTTCGTCCGGACAACGTTTGAAGAAGATAGGGCGTTGTATATTGACTTTATTGTAGACTTGTTCTTCTCATCTTCATGTCGTATGACGGAATATATTTGTCTCGGTGCAACTCCGGAGGTGGACAAGTCTTCAACTATCTTCTTCTCCGTATTGTTCAACCGTCCGACATACGGATGACCCAATAGTGTCTCGGCAATCTCATGGTTGTGGGTTCCATTCTTCACTTCTACTGTCCATTTTCCTTCTTCTTCGTTTCTAATATGTATCGTGAATGGACAACCACATTTTCTTGTTCCAACATTTCTTCTTGGAACTTTATTTTGGATAACTGTATTTTTCTTGTGCGTTCTGAACACACCACCTCTTTCACAGCCAACCACCACAGTTTGTCGTCCCGGTCGATTTTGGGCCGATCTGGATATCACTAGAACAATGTTGTTTTCCCGTCCGACTTCTCGCCACCAATGTACCGTACCCTCGCTTGATTCAAAACATAGATCGGTCCAGAATAAATGGGCTACATTGACTGCAATTGGAGCTGGTACCGCAAAATCGGAATATCTCAAGTCCTACAATAAAACTTAAAGGTTAGTACAATTAGACAACATCCTAAAGCAAATAGATTTCATAGATTAGGACCGTGCATAAGATTGGTGTCCATAAATAGCAAATTGTGTTAATAGCAAGACCGTCTTTTGTACAGCAATTGGTGTTCATAAATTTCAAACACCTTTACTGACTAAAACTCTGCATTCAGGTATCATAGACTAGGACTGCCAGAGTGGTGGCAGTCCTTCACAAAAGAAGGACTGCCAGGACCCTGGCAGTCCTACATGTGGCAGTCCTTCTTTTGTGAAGGACTGCCACCACTCTGGCAGTCCTAGTCTATATTGGGACTGCCAGAGTGTTGGCAGTCTTCTGTGTCACAACACGAATTTTAACCCGATGACAAGTTAAAACGTAGTTACCAAGAGGGCTTCCGATGCATCAAAGTTGTCTTCGGACATTGCTGGAACGTGTTCTTCGGACGTGGCGGGAACATTTGATGATCCCGATTGATCCATGTTCAATATTTTTCTACATTTAACACATAATTCAACTTTTATATGTGAAATTCTTGTTTAAAACATTAAACATATTTTAGTTCGATGACTTAACAATAAATTGGAGAAGTCAATGACCTAGAGTTGAGGGAGAGAACAATTTGGAAAAAAATGTAGGGAGAAAAGAAAAGAGTTGGGGTTTAAATTCTTTGACCTAAGAGAAGGAGAGAAGAAAAGAGTTGAGGGAGAAAAGAAAAGATAAGAAAGAGAGAGAAAATGAAAAGAAAAATTGGTATTTATAGGTTTGCTTGGGCTAGCCCCTAGCAAAAAATTTTAATGGCAAGCTTGTAATATTTTTTAGGCTTAATTGCACTTTGCTACCCTCAACTATTACCATTTTTCAACTTTGTACCCTAAACTATTTTTTGTAACAATTTGGTACCCAGATGTTATTTTGGACTAAAATGCCCCTACCCCTACCCCTAACCCTCCCCCCCTGCACGCTCCGGCCGCCCCCCTGCTCACTCCGGCCGCCTCCCCCCCCCCCTGCTCACTCCGGCCGCCCGCCCGCCCCCGCCTCTCCCCTAGGCCGCGGCAGCACGGGAGGAGGGGGGCTGGGGAGGGAGGGCGGGGCGGGAGGCGGGGCAGGGGGTGGCCGGAGCTAGCAGGGGGGGTGGGGGGCGGGGGGGGGCGGAGCTAGCAGGGGGGGGGGCGGAGCTAGCAGGGGGGGTTGGGGCGGCCAGAGCTAGCAGGGAGGGTGGCCGGAGTGGGGAAGGGGGTGGAGGAAAGGAAGAGGGAAAGGCATTTTCGAAATTTTTGAAAAATTAGGTATCAAGTTGAAAAAAAATAATAGTTGAGGTACCAATTTGTTACGAAAAAAAGTTTATGGTATCAAGTTGAAAAGACGGAATAGTTGAGGGTAGCAAAGTGCAATTAAGCCTATTTTTTAACTATTTTGGACTAGCCCATAGCAAAAAGAGTGGTGCCCTTAGAAAAAATCCATGGAAAACACATTGTCTTGTGCCTCATTCCACGTAGGAATCACAACACAAGACAATATGGTTGGAGATGCTTTTAGGACACCAAAAGTAACTTACACCTAGGGTTAAAAACTAACCTTAGTTAAAAGACATGCTTTAAAAGGCCGGGGGTGAGATCTCACTGTGGAAAAAAAAGTAACCTTCCATTCCATGTCCATTTGGGGGAAAAAAAAGTAAAGTTACTTCTGATGAAACCTGACGGGCTTTTCTGAAAAGTTTCCTTCTCCTCAGAATTGGGAGGAAATTTGAGCTGAAGGTCCTCTAATGGCTGCTTCCGACCGAAATTCTTCTGACCCGTGATATTTCTTCATGTGAGTAGTTTCTCGTTCATCCCAGTTTCATTTGCGCTTTCTAATGAGTACAGTTTCGTAGCCAGCCATGGGCTGTGGAGAGAGGATCGAGAATCTAGGGTTTCTAGGGTTTTATGGGTTTCTTCCAGCTTGGCATTGGTCAAAAGTCAAAACCGTAGTTACTTGTCAGTTTGATCCTCCTGCATGTGTTGTTTGTGGTTTGTGTTGGTTCTTGAGCGGTGGGCCTGCTTCCTTTCTTTGCATGCAGTGTGTTGTCATGGAGAAATGGCTTGGGTATCGTTAGTTTTGTGACGTTACTTCTATTGTGTTAATGAATCATATTTCATTGGGTGCGGCTATCCGCACCCCATGGATTACTAAGGACACCCCAATTTTTTTTTTTCTTTTCCCTATTCTACCCCCCCATGCTCTGTCTTCCACCCCCGCCCACCCCCGCGGGCGACCCCGACCGGCGACCCCGACGGTCCGACCTCCGCCCCCCTCCCCTGCTCCCGACCCCCCTCCCCTCCTCCTCCCTCCTCCTCCCCTGCTCCCCCGACCCCCTCTCCTCCTCCTCCGACCCCCCTCCCCGCCTCCTCCCTCCTCCTCCGACGAACCCCCTCCCCTCCTCCTCCCTCCTCCTCCGACGAACCCCCTCCCCTCCCCCTCGCTCCTTCGATCCCCCTCGGGTTGAGCGGGGCGGGGGGGGGGGGGGGGGGTGTTCGGAGGAGGAGGAGGGAGGAGGAGGCGGGGAGGGGGGTCGGAGGAGGAGGAGAGGGGGTCGGGGGAGCAGGGGAGGGGGGTCGGAGGAGGAGGGAAGGGGGGGTTGGTGGAGGAGGAGGGGAGGGGGGTCGGGGGAGCAGAGGAGGAGGGGGAGGGGGTCGGGGGAGGAGGGAGGAGGAGGGGAGGGGGGCGGAGGTCGGTCGGCGTCGGGTGGTGGTGGTGGTGGTGGTGGTGGTGGTGGGGGCAGCAGCATGGGGAGAATGGGGGAGAGGGGGTAGAATAGGAATTCTATTTTTTTTTTTTTTTTTGGGTGTCCTTAGTAATCCATGGGGTGCGGATAGCCGCACCCTATTTCATTACGTACTGCTGGTAAAGTTATGTTCTTGAATTATGGTTTAATAGTTGTGACTGTAGTGCCGTTGAATAGACCAAAAAAAATCGTGTTTCTTGGCCTGGATTTTGATATTCTGAAGTACTAAATCGTCCGACGAGGAACTTATTACTTGGATAATATCAATGCATCTGATTCCGCATTGATAAATTACTATAGATTACTGAAAAGTAGCACATAATTCTTTAATCTTTCGAGTAAAATAGTTTCTTTTAAAATATTCTTTAAAAAGACAGTTCTGAAAAAAAATATAACCAAGCAAGGGTAGTTTCCAAAATCTTGTTTTGAAAACCTAGCGTTCTTGGGTATTATCAGTTGGGTATTGGTAAAAACCCTAATATATGTTGATCTGATCCTCCTTCAGGAGTTATTCGTGGTTTGTTCCTTTCTTTGTGTAGATTGTGTGATAGTAGAGAAATGGCTTGGGTATCATAATATTTAAGTAATTTTGTAAAATTAGTGATATTGTGTAAGTGAATCATATTTGGTTACCAACTGCTGGTAAAGTTTTGTTCTTAATTATGGTTTAATTGAGAAGAGAACGGTTGAGTTTTAACTGTAGTGACGTCGAATCGATATAAGGTGTGTCCTTTTGCCTACATTTTGATATCCTAAAGCATTAAACCGTCCGAAAAGGAACTCACATTGATAATGTCGGTGAACGCGATTCTTCATTGATATTGGGCTATCTGGGTATTCCAAATACTATAAAGATGCTGAAATTAGCATGGAAATCTTTCAGTAACTAGGATTGTGAGTAAAGCAGGTTTTGAAAGTATCCTTCAGAATTGACAGCTTTGAAAAATATTGCCCAAGTGGAGTTGTCTCAGAAGTCATGGAAAAGTGATTTACTAAAGAAGTGTTTTCCTGCTGTTATTTCATCAGATAGGCCATGTTTTTGGGACGCGACTTCACCGGATAGTGACGTTGAATCAATAGAACTTGTTATTTTGCCTGGATTTTGATATCCTAAAGCATTTAACTGTCAGAAAGGAGTAACGTAGATAATATCGTTGAACGCGGTTCTTCGTTGATATCGGGCTATCTGGATATTCCAAATACTAAAAAGTTACTGAATGTATCTGGAATTCTTAGTATCTAGGATTTTTGAATAAAATAGGTTTTTAATGTATCCTTTATAAATGACATCTTTGAAAAATATTGCCAAAGTAGAGTTGTTTCAAAAGTCATGGGAAAGTGATTTATTAAAGAAGTCCTGTTTTCCTGCTATGATTTCATCAGATAGGTTGTGTTTTTGGTATGCGTCTTCAGTTTCTTTTGACAGGAAGTCGCATTTTTAAAACATAATTTCTCAAGTTAAATCACATTTTCAGAGCACTATTATGGAAATTATCTTATTTAGTTATTTTTTTATTTTCAAAATGATGTTTTTGTAGAATAATTTTCTCAGAACCATATCGTACTAAAAACTCATTGCTACCTACCTTTTATACTGTTATAATCAGAAGTGTAGCCCAATGATTGAAAAATCTAGGATTTCTTGTGTTTGCAGGTTTTTATCAGGTGGACATTGGTTAACATCCTCCTGCATGGTGTTATTTTGTGGTTTCAATTGTTCTTGAGTGGTGGATCTGCTTCCTTTATTTGCCTGCATTATATATCACTAGTAAATGCTTAGATTTCATAATATTTCACTAATTTGTCTAGCGTAAGTGATATTTTGTTATGAATTATATTTGGTTACTCACTGCTGGTAAAGTTCTGTTCTGTAAGTATACTATTATCGAAAGAGAAGGGTTGAGTTGTGACTCTAGGGGTGTTGAATCGATAAAAATTCCAATTTTCTGACTGGATTTTGATATCTTAGCATTGAACTGTCCTAAATGGAATGAACTTAGATAAAATAAATGCATGCAATTCTGGACTGTTATCAGGCTATCTACATATTCCAAATGCCATAAGTTATTGAAATCAGCAAGGAATCTTAATTTTTCTATAGCTAGTATTTATGACTTATAAACTGAAAATGTCACTTATAAAATATTATCAAAATAGGGTCGTTGTCGTCGCCTTTTGAAACTCTAAGGTTTCTGGTGTTTTATCAGTTGGGCATTGGTCAAAACACTAATTATCTCTTTGTTCTATCTCCAGCATGTTTTATTTGTGGTTTATGTTGGTGATTGAGTTGTGGGTCTGCTTCCTTTCTTTGCATGCATTGTTTAATTGTAGAGAAATATCTTAGATATGATAATATCACAGTAACCCAGTTTTATAGTCTTGTGAAAGTTTCTGTGTTTGTAAGTTGAAACATCTTGAGTGCTCGTAATTTTCATAAATTAGTGATATCGTGTTGATGAATCATATATGGTTAATAATTGCTGGTAAAGTTCTGTTCTTGAACTATGGTGTAACTGAAAAGAGAGGGACTTAGTCATGAACAAGAATATAGCACTACACAATATGGGATAGTTTCTAGTGTATTTTGGAGTGTCTTTGTCGTGCCCATATGTGTCTGACAATGAGCACAGACCCATTTTGGGTGTGCCCGTGCTTCTAGGTTGTGACTTCAGTGGGCATTGAATCGATGAAGTTTGTTTTTTTGGCTTGCATTTTGACATCCGATAACATTAAATTGTCAAAAGGTAGTTACATTGATAATTTGATTCAAATTATCAATGCATGCAATTCTGCATAGCTACCAAGCTATCTAGATAGTCCAAATATGATAAATTACTGAAATTAGCACAAATTCTTAATCTTTCAGTAACTAGGATTTTTGACCAAAATACTTTTTTTTTTTCCAGAAATATTCTTTTAAGATAATTTTAAAAACTTTTACCTAATAAGTCTAGTTTCTACAGTCCTGTTTTGAAAATCTAGTGTTTTCAGGGTTTTATCAGTTGGTCATTGGCCAACGCCCTAATTTCTGTTTATTCGATCTTCCTACATGTGGTATTTGTTGTTTGTCTTGGTTCTTGACTGTTTGGTCTTCCTTTCGTTTGTGTTCATTGTGTTAAAAACTAGATATCATAAAATTTCAGTAACTAAGACATCTTAGGAAAAGCTTTTCTTTGTGTTTGAAATGTCCAGAATGCTGTTAAGTTGTAACATAGTGATATTGTGTTAACGAAACATATTGTTACTAACTGCTGCTAAAGTTCTGTTCCTGAATTATGGTTCATGTTGCATGGACATCATACGGACACAACGACGTTGACATGGCACATTTTGTCCTGTCGAAGTATATTTTGGAGCGAATGTGTCATGCCCATAGATGTCTGACACGATGTCACACTAACATGGCACTGATTTTGGAGTGTCTATGCTTATGAGATTATCATTTATTTGAGAGAAAGGGATGAGATGTGACTGTAGTGGCGTTGAATGATTGAATCAATACATTTTTGAATGCATTTAGATGTCTAGAGCATTAAACCAAGGTTCGCAGTATCGGTATCGGAATCAGTACCGGTCCCTTTCTATGAGTTTCAGGATCGCCGGTTTCGGATCGGAGTGTCGGATTTTTTTGGAATCGGAAATGAAACAATTAATAATAAATTATTAAAAATTTAGGAAAAATTGTTGTATACATCTACACATAATTTTATATATTGTATGTTGTTTCTTACTATTTTGAAATTGAATGAAATAGTAGTCATCCTTGCCAATTGGTTTACTTTCTATAGACAAGTTTTCTTCGTTTACATACTTTTAGCCTTTTACAACCTTACTATGCTTTTACACCTTTGTTGATTGCTCTTTTCGTTCAATTTTCTTTGCCAAATTGACTATAAAAGAGACTCACAATGTCAGTATCTGTCACTATCGGATTAGGGATGGCAATATTCCTCCGAACTCGACGGGGACCCGATTTTTTTATCCGATGGGGACGGTTTTGGGTACTTAGAAAGGGGGATGGGGATTAAAAAAAAATTCTCCGATTGGGTTCGGGGACGGGTATGAGTATAGTACACCCCGTCCCGATAAATCCCCGACCCCGGTTACTTATACTCATATCCATATGTGCAATCCGTCGGAAATGATATGCTCTCTTGGTCTATGTAGTAGTATATATATTTAGTTTACGAAAACCATTATTAACATGCCTTGTAATTTTTTTGAATGAAAATAATTCTTTTAAGCTTATAATGTACATAAAAAATTGTTAACCGAACGAGAGACGGAGACGAGTAAATCCGGCCCTAAAAGTGCTAACGGGACGGGGACGGGGAATGTATTGTTTAACGGGGATGGGGGTAAAAAATTTAATCCGACGGGGAACGGAGATGGGGATTCAAACACTACTCGGGGACGGAGATGGGGATGGGGGATATGGTCCCCGACTCTACCCGCCCCATTGCCATCCCTATATCGGATCGGAACATGCTAAACCGTATTGGCATCAGCTGTATCGGATCGGTATCGGCCGATACTGCAAACTCTGTATTAAACTTCCCAAAGGAATTTATATAATATCAATGCACGCAATTCTGCATCCCATCAGGCTATCTAGATATTGCTAATACTACAAATTACTGAAATTAGCATGAAATTCTTAAACGTTCAGTAACTAGGTTTTTGACTAGAACAGGTTTCTTTTAGTTTTAAATATTGTTTAAAAGAGGCATTTTGAATATATTACCAAATTAGGGTTATTTTTTTCCTTCCAAATTTACATTTTTTTGAGAACTCGATTTACTAAAGCAATTAAGTTTTCAAAAATGTGATTTCATTAGATAAGTCATGTTTTCAAATGCGACTTCACTTTCTTTTGACATGACGCGTCAGAACACAACTTTTTGTAGTTAAACTTGTGTTTTGGAAACAACCGCATTTTATTAGTATATTTCTAAACTAACGTCTTACCAAATATTTTTCTAAAGAAACCGTATAATTGAAAAAAAAAATCCTTACTGACTACTTTTATATTTTGAGAAAATTAAGGTTTGTAGCCCAATGATTGAAAATCTATGGTTTATAGTGTTTTCTCAGTTGTACATTGGCGAAAACCAAGTTTATGTTGGTTTGATTCTTATGCATGCATTATTTGTGGTTTCTATTGGTTACTTCCTTTCTTGCATGCATTCTGTTGTCATAGAGAAATGACTTCAATATCAAATTATTTCAGTAATATTTATTACATTAGTGATATTGTGTTAATGAATGTATTTGTTACTAACTGCTGGTAAACTTCTGTTCTTGAATTATGGTTTACTTGAGAAGACAAGGGTTGAGTTGAGACTACAGTGGCGTTGAATCGAAAAAATTGGTTCTGCCCTGAAATTTGATATTCTAAAGAATTAAACTGTCTGAAAAGGAACTTAACGAGAGAATATCAATGCATGCAATTATGCACAATATTTCAGTAATATTTGCAACATTAGTGATATTGTATTAAAGGTACTTGGTCACTAACGGCTGGTAAACTTTTGTTCTTGAATTATGGTTTAATTGAAAAAAAGAAGGCTCGACTTTTGACTAGCGGTGCTGAATCGATAAAAATTAAAGATGGTGTTTCTGCCCTGGATTTTCGTTTTCTAAAGAATAAAACTGTCCGAAAAGGAACTTACATAGATAATATCAATGCATACAATTCTTCATTGCTATCGGACTATCTAGATATTGCAAATACTAAAAAACTAAAATTAGCACGAAATTTAGTCATTCAATGACTTGGTTTTTTTTTTGAGTAAAATAGGTTTTTTAATTATTATTTATAAATGGCAGTTTTGAGAAATATTTCCAAGATATGATATAAATCCTGTTTATAAATTGGTTTCATTAGGCAAGTTGTGTCTTGAAAACACAACTTTCTTTCTTTTAACATGATGTCACATTCCCGGAATATGATTCCTCTAGTTAAAATGGTTATTTTGTGGGTTTAACCAGTTAGGATTTGGTCAAAACCTTAGTGTTTGTTGTTTTAGTCCTCCTGCACGTGTTATTTGTGGTATGTATTGGTGGATGTCGCCTAGCACGATGTTAAGGCTTGTTGTGCTGCATGCATCTGGAGGATGCATGTTCGAGTCATAGAAACAACCTCTTTATATATGTATGGGGGTAATGCTGTATACATCTTGACCCTCCCATGCGTAAGCTGGAGCTGCGTGGCATTGCCTCTTTTATTGGTTCTCAAGTGGTAGGTCTGCTTCCTTTCTTTGCATGCATTGAGATGTCATAGGGAAATGCTTGGATATCATAACATTTCATTAATTTGTATTTTGTCTAGCATAAGTGATATTCTGTTATGAATTATATTTGGTTACTTACTGGTTCTGAAGTTCTTTTCTTATTGAAAAGAGAAGGGTTGAGTTGTGAGTGTAGTGCGTTCAATTGATAAAGAATCGTGTTTTCTGGCATGCATTTTGTTATCCTAGATCATTAAATTATCCGTAACGGAACATAGATAATATCGATGCACCTGATTCTACATTGATATCAGGCTATCTAGATATTGCAATTACTATAACAATACTGAAATTAGCACGGAAATTTTAATCTTTTATAACCATGTTTTGTATATTTTTTAAATATTCTTTAGGCTTATTTGCACTATGAACTATCATGTTTTTGCAACTAAATACCATGGTTTTTTGTTATTAGCAACTGAATATCCTGAAATATTGGGCTGTTAAATATGGCTTGAAAAGACAAAAACCCATGTACAAATTTAAATAAATAAATAAATAAACCCGAAAAAATATCCTCACCCGAAGGGATGAGGAAGGGGCGACGGCAAGATGGGTTTTTCAAAAAAATAAAATTGGCTTTTTGATTTAAAAAAAAGCAATTACCATTATTAAGGGAAAACAGTCTTAAAAAGACAAATTGACGACAAATGTAATGGTCACCTAACGGAAGGTAACTACTTGCTAATGGCCAAATGGTTCAGGATATTTAGTTACTAATAAAAAAGTTTAGGGTATTTAGTTCCTAATAAAAAAGTTTAGCATATTTAGTTGTGAATAAGCCTATTCTTTAAAAACCATAGTTTTGAAAAAAAGTACTAAAATAAGGATGGTTTCTAAACTTGCATTTTGAAAATGTGATTTGCTAACGTAATTGTGGTTGGGAAATGTGATTTCACTAAATAAGTTGCATTTTCAACTTCCTCAGTAGCAGTCTTATTGTTTGTCTCTGCATCTTGAGACTCCAAGCCATCTTCACTCACTCTGGTGCCCGCAGCAGGGGCAGTCTTCTTGCTGGTCTCCGTCTCGTGATTCAAGAGGCTGACAATAAGTTCTTTCAAAATTGACTATTCTACAAATATCCAAATTTTTAAGCCTAATACTCCATAGATAGTTCGAATTGTATAGGAACGATGATCAATTTTAGCGCGAATTGTTTGTAGGGGAACCCTACCTTCTCTGATCCATTCAACACGTGCAATTTCTTTTTCGTCGATACGCCCTGCAATTTGCACTTGAATTCTTTTTGTATTTGTTTGGAGGCACCCCTTCTCCCGAAGTTACGGGGCTATTTTGCCGAGTTCCTTAGAGAGAGTTGTCTCGTGCCCCTAGGTATTCTCTACCTACCCACCTGTGTCGGTTTCGGGTACAGGTACCCTTTTGTTGAAGGTCGTTTATCCAGTTAAAATTACCTTTGAAACCCCATTTTAAAAATTACCTTATTTTGGTATATTATTAAAAACTAGCATTTTAAAGCATATTATTTTGTCTAAAAACTTGTATTCATAAAAAAGTCTCAGTAACTACCTTTGATATTGTTGTAAACTTTTTTGCTTTGTGTTGGAAATGTCTAGGATTATCATAAAATCTTTTAGAATATTTTATATTTTGTTAATACATTTTTGAGTAGTTAAGTCTACTGATAAGACTACAATCATGTTCTTAAATTATGGTTTAATCAATAAGAGAAGGGTTTAGTTGATTGGAGTGGCGTTGGTTTGATAGAAGTGTACGCTTTCGAGTTTATATCTGGTTTCTTCCCTGAGTTCCAATAGCGTACTAGATTTGTGATGTTCAAATACTAATAGTTACTAGAAATAGCCCAGAATCTAGAAGAGCTATTGAGCTCAAGAAGATTTAAAGTGTTTTGGTACAATCTTTCTTTACATGTATTATGCTATTAAAGATCAATGCCTTGACTATCAATCGTTTAGTAAGTATCTTTTATACTCTTAGATTTTTTGTTTCAAAAAATGGAAATGTCTCAAGTGCTCATAATCTATGTGACGTCAGTGCTATTGTGTTTCTGCATTTTCTTTAGTTACATATGGTATATTCCTGTTCTTTAATTTTGGTTTAATCAAGTAGAGAAGGGTTGATTCCTGGTGTTCGATTGTTAAAAGTTTGTATTTTATTTTATATCTGGTTTTCTGGCCTAGGATCTGCCTGAAAGGTATTTACTTATTATCAATGCACAATTTTTTCTGTATTGCTATCAGGCCATTAAGATATTCCTAAAACTAAAAAATACTGGATTATAAGATGTTAGTAACTACCTTTTTGTAAAGTTAGTAAAACTTTTTCTTCTGTTGGAAATGTCTTGAGTGGTCATAAACTATATGTAACATTATGGTATTTTGTCAATACATATCATTAGTTAATCATTATTAGTACAATTCTGTTCTTACATTATGGTTCAATCAACAAGAGAAGGATTGATAAAAGATTGTGATTTTTTATTTATATCTGGTTTGATCGAATTTTGATATCCTAAAGTATTAAACTCCCAATAATTATATGTGGTGATTCTGCTTTCCAATTGGGTTATCAATATTTTTCCAAACACTAAAAATTTATGCAAAATAGCACATAATTACAGAAGACTAGTTAATTTGAGTTCAACAAACATTTTCCTTTTTCTTGGATATTTTGCTGATATCATTTAAAGGTCCTAAACTTCTTTTCTGTAATAGCATTGATCAATTATATTTTTTGTGAGACTATTATAGTTATTAATGTATTGATTTAGTCATAGAAGGGTTGGAATCCCCCCCCCCCCCCCCCCCCCTCATTTTGGTATAACTGTATTTCACTTTTTATGGGAATTCTATTCCTTTTCACCCTCAGGCTTGATGTGTCGTAGAGATGAATGCAATTCCTTAAACTGTATCTATTTACATCAGTGTTTATACTTTTATAGTCTATGGGAACTTGGAGGGTGCTTCGTGGTTCCATGAACTTAAATTGCATGGCCAAAAGGTAGGTCTATGTACCCGTCAGCTGACCATCCAGCTTTTATGCCATGGCCCTCTCATGATCCTAACTGCCTTCCTAAGAATTTGATACAAGCATAGAGGATTGAAGTCAGGTTGACATATGGTCATAAAATTGTCAATTCTTTTATGAAGATTTTCTGTCCACTCTCCGGTTGCCGGTTGGGCAGTAAGGGTCGGAGAAGGGCATAATCATTCGTTCATAAACCATCATTCTTAAGACCAAACAGTTGCTCCCTATCCCCACTCCACAACACACACACACACAAAATTTCTCTCTTTTGAGATTTTCAGAAGAGTTTTCCTTTGGAGAGCACATTAAGATGAAATATGTAAGCTGTGAAGCCAGCCACATTATGGTGGCAAAAGGCTTGTATGATGATGGCTTTTATATGATGTTTACTTGTTTATAATTGTAGTGTCAGTATTAATCTTTTTATTTCTCTTTAATAAAATTTGACAGTTTAAAAATGATGCTCAAGATTTTAGGTCTTTGCTTTGGTCAAAAGTGTAGACTAAGAACGTTGAATTTCAATATACTTTCATTTTGGTAACTGTAGTCTAAGAACGTTGGATTATAATGTACTTCTATTTTGGTCTTACAAATTTTTGGACCTTTAATGTTAGTGTTCTTGAGTCTAATTCTTGTAGCTTACTGTTATTGATTACATGCATGCAGTGCAAGTTTTCTGTCTCGTTTTTTACTTTCAATGTAGGAATACGGGCATCTTTAGAATATTGTTGCCTGAAAAAGGTGTTTTACTTCTGTTTTTTTTTTCTTTTCTTTCGTTTGTTGGGTTTTGAAGTTCTGACCTGTCACTTCTTGATTATGGCTTGATCAATTAGGGAATTCATAATCTTGTTTCATCTCAGTACAATTATGCAGTTTTGGATTGTTTTGCAGTATTTCATTGGGTTCATGCATACATTTTTTTTAATAGAATCAGGAATCATGGTTTTTCTAGATTTTTGATATTGAAGGCCTCTATAAGTTACTAGTGCTGTTGACTTCATGATTAGTTCATGCATTTATCTGTTCCTGTTCCTATTCCTGTTACAATGGGTAGAAACTTAAAATTTTATTTTACTGTCTCTACTACTCTCAGTTTTAGGGTTCTGGTCCCTTTCTTATGGAGCATTGTTTGGTAATGAGATAAGTCTTGGATCAATTAGGTCGCTTTCTTAGGGCACAATACCCCAATTTTGTAGCTTCTTCCATTAGTGATCATGTGAATTGGCTGTTGCAATATTTAGGGTCTGTTTACTATTCAATATTAGTGTTTTACAATTCCGGATTCATCTATTAGAATTATGAATTGGATTAATGGATAAAGTATCCAGTTTGATGATTCTTTGTATAAATGTCTGTTTGCTAGACATGACAGCTGCATGATGTTGTGAAATTTTCTTACTTGAAATGTAGGATTGGGCGGAATCCAATAGGACGAATTGGCTCACAGCTGGAGGAATGTTTCTTTGGCTGAGTTTGGGAGGAATCACGTAGTGACTAACTGAGAAAGTGAGGCCATTCCAGAAAACAGGCCAAATTTGGACAATGGAATGCAACAGAGAGGAGGCCCTCCGGGCCAAAGAAATTGCTGAGAGAAAGTTCATGGCAAAAGACATAGGGGGTGCCAAAAAGTTCGCACTGAAGGCCCATAACCTCTTTCCATCACTTGATGGAATTAACCAAATGATAGCAACTCTAGATGTGTATCTCTCATCCGGTGCAAGACCTGATGGGGAGAAAGATTGGTATGCAGTTCTCTCTGTCAATTCTTCAGCAGATGATGAGACACTGAAAAAACAGTACAGGAAATTAGCCCTTCAACTCCATCCAGACAAGAACAAGTCCGTAGGCGCTGAAGGTGCTTTCCAACTCCTTTCCGAGGCATGGAGCGTGTTATCTGATAAGAGTAGGAGGATGTTATATGATCATAGGAGAAAATTGCTCCAGCCAATGATGCCTCCATCAAAGAAAGACCATTCTGCTTCTAAAACTTCCAATGGCTTCTGCAGCTTTGCCAGCAATACTACGTCAAGGGTTAGGGCTCAGAAGACAAACAGTGGCATGCCACCACCATCTTCTAGTTCTATCAACAGTCGAAAGCCACCGCCACCTTCTAGTTCAACCAGCAGATTCATGCCACCGCCATCTACTAGTGCCACCAACAGTGGCATGCCACCGCCACCCTCTAGTTCAATCAACAGTGGCGTGGTGCCACCATCTTCTAGTTCATTCCCACCTTCGTCTCAGCGATCAGATTCCAAGACATTCTGGACTTTATGTAAACACTGCAAGGTGCGGTATGAGTACCTTAGAGTGTACATGGGTCGGAATCTTCTCTGTCCCAATTGCCATCAGCCATTTTTAGCTGACGGAACTGAGGTTTCGACCTCTACTTATCAGTCTAAAGTTAATGGTGCCTCTATGGGATCCTCAGGATTGCAGCATGGAGGGAACCCAGATTTGTATAATAGTTCAAGCTTCCAGTGGTCCCCATTCTCAAGAACAGCTGGTGCAGCGAGTGCAGCGAGTGCAAATGCTTCATCAACTGCTGCTTCTCAGGCTGCTAATGTTGTCCATCAGACTTATGAGAAGGTGAGAAGAGAGAGACAGGAGGCTAAGGCAGTGGCTAGGAGGGAAGCTCTTCGAAAGAGGAGTCAGGGGTTAAAGAGGAATACTAGTGGCCATGGAAAGCTTAGTGCAGGATTGGACAACAATGAGCATACTATTCCAAAGGTATCTCATCCAAAGAGGAAAGGAGGCACCATTGAAGATTGTTGGGCCAATTATGGGAGGCAGAAGATAGAAATAGGTTTTGATTCTGGTAAAATTTTCATGTCTCAAATAAATTCCAGACAGTTCAATTTAAAAAGGGGCTTTCCCCAAGTTCATGTTCATAATATATTAATGGGCAAGTCAAAGAATGAAGTCCTGAAGACTTTGGAAAAATGGAATTCAGCTGCTGCGGCGAAATCTGCGAAGAAAGAAAATGCAAAAAAGAAACTGAGGTGGAAAGAAAGTGCTACAAAAAGGGTAAAGGAAGTGCGTGTGAGCGATACTATTCAAGTTAATAAGATGGATGAGTTAAAGAGCAATGTTAAGCAAGCTTCCGCTAAGAAGGATTTGTCCGTTGACCAGACTGCTGATTCTGATAAGAAAATGATTGAAGCTGTAAAATTAGATGTTCCTGATCCAGATTTCCATGATTTTGACAAAGATCGAACAGAAAAGTCTTTTAATGCGGATGAAATATGGGCTACTTATGATGATGAGGATGGTATGCCTCGCTATTATGCTTTAATTCAGAAACTAATCTCTTTAAAACCCTTTAAGGTCCGCATGAGCTTTCTTAATTCAAAATCAAATAGTGAGTTTGGTCCGTTAAATTGGGTTGCCTCTGGTTTTGCCAAGACATGTGGAGAATTCAGGGTTGGAAAATATGAAGTAAGAGATGCGCCCAATGCCTTCTCTCACAAGGTGAAGTGGGAGAAGGGTCCCCGTGGCATCATCAAGGTTGTACCCAAGAAAGGTGATATTTGGGCTATATACAGAAACTGGTCTCCTGATTGGAATGAGCATACACCGGATGAGGTGATTTACAAGTATGACATGGTGGAAGTTCTTGAAGACTATAAAGAGGAGCAAGGAGTGTCTATCGTTCCCTTAGTGAAGGTTGCTGGATTTAGAACAGTTTTTCATAGGCACATGGACCCAGAAGAAATAAAGAGGATTAGAAGGGAAGAGATGTTTCGATTCTCGCATCAGGTTCCGTTTTATGTACTCACTGGTGAAGAAGGCTGCAAGGCTCCAAAGGGTTGCTATGAGCTAGACCCTGCTTCAACTCCTGTGGAGCTTCTTCAGATAGTCCCAGAAAGAAAGGATGACGAGGAGATGCAGGCATCCGAACACCTTCAAGAACAAGCTGTTGGTTGACAGGGGATTGCTGCATTTAGTGGCTTTGAGTTTTGGAATCCGTGGATGGAGCCATCAATCTCAGTTGTTTGTTTATAACCTAAACTAATCTAGAATACAAAGAAAGCATAGGAGCAGAAGGCCAGAGTTGGATACTTAAAATTCAAATTATCAATGATAAGAGTTTTGCATTACCTTCAAAGGTGAGTGTTACTTTTCCCTATTCAGATTTGATTAACCAATGTTCCACTTGTAAATATGTATTATTTAATGAAGCAATTGCACTTTATCAATTAATTCCACATGTATACACAATTTTATGCCATATATACTTATCTGTTTGTTCTTCTGTAGAAATCCATTTATATGTTGCTACTTGCTAGATGTTTGCATCATGCCTTATGGAGCAAAAGTTCAGTCGTTTACTTTTGGTATGATTCATTCCATTGACCAGCAACCTCTGCTCCTATAAGTGGGATATGATCTAGAACACAGTGATAGCAATACTTGATCTAGAATACTTGATGTGATAGCAATACTGAATTGCACAGCCTTGATTTGCATAACATAGCTACTATGGCATTGTCTTGCTTGCTGGTATTAAGTATATATTCCTTCTATTAATTTATTTGAGTGCCTTGTTCCTTCTGCAATAGTTAGAAGTGTGTGGTTGTCTTTAATAATGAGGTTGCCATGAACGTGTAATATTAGTTGAGCTTTAAATATATTGCAGAACTGTAGTAAGTAGCCATTATTTGGTACATTTAGGGAGAAATAAGGGTGGCTTGAGGCTACTTAGGAATGATCAGACTATAACCTTCCAGAATAAAGTATAGAAAATGTGATGGGAAATGGTAAGCACTAAGATCCCTGATTGTGATTTCAATAAGTGCAGTTTTCTGTGGAGCACATGACAGAATGTCACGTCCCGATTCGACAAACATTTCGTCCTCGCATCGATTTCTGCCGAATCGATCGTCATTGCTGGGGCGTGATGCCGTACGAGTCTGGAGTTGCACTCGTACAAGGCAAAAACATTATATTTGATTATTCGTTTGAAACATTAAGTTGAAACTTCACAAATTGCAGATAATTGAACACGCAGTATAGGAAGATAGAAATATGTTTTTCATTGATAACTTGCAACGAAGTGCAAGTCGTAATTACATTGGATATGCCGTTGCGGCTACATTTGATTGAAACAAAAGAAAACACTCGATAAGCTGTCTGAACTAATATTTGTCGTTCCATACATTCACACCCTTTTATACATTTCAAGCCTTGAGATGAATTCGCTTCAAACTACTTCAAAATAGGAAGAGCTTGAAAATGCCTCTCCGAACTTCAGCTTGGGCCTAGCACCGTGCACCCCCAGAGTTCTCGTCACATGTGGGGTTGGAGGATTAGTACACTTGGAAATGCACTAGTGAGAAGGATGAACCCACTCGTCTAAACTGACTCTTATTATTAAGGTAGGTATGCATTCAAAGTTGTCTTGCTATTTAGAACTATATGAATTCAGTTCATATCGATAGCCTTTTCAAAATTTAAAAGCATACAGTCAAACATAGTAGATTATATTAATTCTTACCACGGTTGTTCTCATCCCTATATGAAACAGATATAATACTTACCACCTGTATAAGACGATAGGTGAGCATGCTATTATCTTATATGTGGTCATTGGTATTACACACTATGAGGGACTATTCTCATTGGCATTGTGACACTACCCATTCAGCCTAGGTTGCAGGCCTTACTGAAGGTCCCGCAATGTATCAATGCCGAAGCACGATTATTCATTCCTCCTAGGTTTATTCGGTTCCAATGCCCCGGATACAGTTTCGAGAAAAACCAAACTTGTGCACAAGTTGCACATGATCATGCAGGTGCGTGAACAGTTTAATATTTGTAAACAGATGCATAGCAGAATTAAGCAACATTATCATTTTGACTCATGCAAGAGTTCATTTTCCTCAAAGTCGTACGTTCTGGTTTGGCGTCCCGTAGGCACCATATGCCACAACTGACGTTTCATTATATTTTGCATTCCATGAGATGGTCTCTCTTTTCTAGAACCTTAACTTTTCGTTTGAAGTGCGAAACTTATATTTTTATAGTGAATTTACTCTAAATCGATACAGTTATCCCGAGTTCTTTATCTTAGTGATTTGGCATGCATTTAACTTAGCATCGTCGATTTGAATAAATTCGAGGCAACAAAAATTTCATTTGCGGGAAGGAGTAGAAAAGAAGGGGCCGAACCACCCACCAAGTATTCGAATGTGCCGAGAGTCGGAGCGCTTTGCAACGTTCAAGCTTCGGTTACGTGAGCTCCTGCAATGATATCAACATTTTTATCAGAATTCCTTCTTTAACCTTTGTTTCGAAATTCTTAGAATGAATACAGAAATTGTTGCGAAAACACATTCATCAAAACCAAGCAGCAAAAACTTCAAGAAAATCATACAACAGCTCGGTCCCGTCGAAAGGATTCTTATATAGAGCTCACTTGCCGAGACGCAGTATGCTGCATCTAGGACTTATTTCAACAAAAATCGTTCCATTAGTTGGATCGATTCTCGTAACATTCGTCCAAATCGATTTATTTGATGCCACAAAGTGTTATCGTATACCAAGCTCAGCGACTGAGTCAGACTAGCCATCTAGATTTCCGACTGAGTCCGACTCGCCACAAGCATATTACATAGTCCGCCGTCTATCGTGAACGGGACACTACACATAATGTGGAGCATGTTAGATGGAAGGTGGAAAGAGAACGCGTGGAAACTAGTTTTCAATACTAACACTCATATTGAAGCAAGTTTGATTGCTGTTCCATAATGCTTAGCCAAAAGTGGTTATCTGCCTATTTTTGTTTTCTGGTATTAGGTTGACTTGTGTGTGATTTGGCCTGATTCAAGTTAATGATGAAGACAGGATAAGTGCACAAATTTTAGAAGTAATTGAGCAAGCCAAATCTAGCTCATTGGTATTGGAAGCATAAGGACATGCCAATTTTGTTGGCTATTAGTCCTTCTCGAGCTTGTATGCAGAAGCTCAGAGACCATTTAGACTGTTTGCTGGCAACTTGGCCTTGTTAGTTACTATCTACTTTAAGCATATGTTCTGTACCCTGATTGAGTATGACTTTATAGATGTCAACTTATGTCTCTTCTTGTGCTTCAGAAACTTTAGTTCAGGCAACTGGTATGGTTGTAGGCTTTGCATTGGATCTGGAAACTATTGTACTTCCAAACTTTTGAACTTATCAAGTTCTTCGAACCTCTGAGCTGTTGCCGGATCAGTTTTATGAGTTCCACACATCGGGATTCCCGCACTTAAGCATCTCCTTGTGTTCCCCGATATAGTAGTCGTTGGATTGTCTTTTTTGACCGTTCAAATTAGATCAAAATCTTAAGAGAAATTTGATAGTTTGTCAAAAATACAATCCAACTATTGCTATTACGGAGAACATGCGGGGATGCTTAAAGTGCGGGTATCCCGAGCCTCCTCTCATTCATATATATATATATATATATATATATATATATATATATGCAAATGACCAATAGCCTAGTGGTTAAGAGAGATGCATGCGGCACGAGTGGTCAGGAGTTCGAATTCCAGTGGGAGCGATTCCAGAAACAATTTACCTAATTCCAAAAAAAAATATATATATATATACACACACACACACACACAAACTAGTGACTAGCAGATGGAGACAACGCATCCTGGCGGGACGGTTTCGATCATACGAGGAAGAGGATAATTCCTTCCAACTAATGGTGGATGTTTATATATATATATATGTGTGTGGGTGTGTGTGGGTGGGCCGGGGGGGGGGGGGGGGGGGGGGGTTAAGTCTACATATTGTGTGACTCAGGCTTGGGTCTTTATAACATCAATTTCTCCGAAGTATCCTCGTACATGGTAGACCGTTTCTTCAAGTTCGGCTCAAAATCAAATGCTACCTGAATATATCCATTTATTCCTCTTTAATATTTAACCACATATCGCGTCCAGGGGATTTAAACCTCCAATCCAGTTTCCCAATTCTTGTATCTTCAAGAGAGAACCACTTAGGACAAGTGCTTGTCGGGGGGCGACAAGCACTTGTCCTAAGTGTGTGCGTGTGTGTGTGTGCATAGCATCATTGCAGCAAGAGCCACATTCTTTATCGGAAGGAGACTTCAGGTCCTATCCCTGGCAGGGAGGTCGATGAGAGCACAACTGCTAGATGTCTGGACAAAAGTGGTATGGCATCGAGAGAAGAGTCATCAACGTCAGGGGAGTAGGGTTGTGGTTCCTAGTCTATGTCGCAGCCGAGCGTGGGTCCACCGCCCATAGTTTGCAGGATCGGCTGATAATTATATGATACGACTGATACCAATACAGTTTGACATGTCCTGATTCGATACCGACCAATACTGGCATTGGAGGTCTCTTTTTCCAATTCGGTAGAGAAAATTAAACGAAAAAGATCAATAAGCAAGGGTGTAAAAGCATAGTAAGATTGTAAATGAAAAAAAAAACTTATTTATCGCAGGTAAATCAATAAACAAATGTTACTATTATTTCATTCAATTTCAAAACTACTAAGAAACAACACATAAAATACTTAAAACTATGTATAGATATAAAATTATTTTTCTAAATTTTAATAACTTATTAATAATTTTTTGCTTTTTAATACCAAAAAAATTCAGATACTCCGATCCGAGACCGCTGATACTACCGCTACCGTCGATCCCGATACTCATAGGAAGGGTCCGATACCAGTTCCGATACCGATACTACGAACCTTGCCACTGCGATCGATGCAACCTAGGCAAGGACATGGTAAAAGCCTCAGCAACAAGACCCTTCTCCCTCGGCCGAGCAGCTTGCCTGGTACGGAGTGAAATCGGATATGGTTCGTCCCCTCCCATGGTATGTTCAGACATTGTGCCTAATTCAGACAAGGATAATGAAAGGAAAGGAACAACTTCGGTGTTGGTGGACCCTAGTCCACCTGTACCTGGTCATGCAGTCGAGTGTCGACCCATCGACATTGGGAGAGACTACGGAGCCAGGAGGAGTGTTGGCACATCGATTTTGATAGATTGACTACTTTTAACCTCTGCACTGTTTTAGCTCTAATTATCTACAGGATTACTGACAAACAAGAAAGACAAGGATAAAAGCGTCTGAAAAAAGATCTTCGTCAAAAGACATATATCGCAAACACTCAAAAGAAGATGGTGACAAAGAATAATGGCAAACAAGATGATCAAAAGCTCCTTTGTCCGTCCTAGAGTCTGTAAGCGTCTAGGAGATCATGTACGCTCTTTGGTAAAGATGACAAACTAACTTGGTATAAAATTCAAATTAAGCTAATATGAAGAACCGGATAATTCGTCGAATTTTTGCAGAAATTCGACGGATCATCCGATCTGAAACAACAAGTTAGTGAGCAAAAGTTTGGATAATCCGCCGGACTTCCACAGAAATTCGACAAATAATCCGATCAATCACAGCAGCTTTTGTGAGCAAAAGTTTGGATAATCCGTCGGACTTCCGCAGAAATTCGACGGATAATCCGATCAACAACAGCAGCCTATGTGAGCAAAAGTTCAGATAATCTGCCGGACTTTTGCAGAAATCCGACGGATAATCCGCTAGTCCTTGCTGGCCTTATTTAAATTTCAAATCCAACGAAAACGATCAAGTGCATTAAATGCATCCAACGGCTCTATTTCTAGCCGTTGCTGTACAACGGATAATTCGGAGGACTTCCGCAGAAATCCATCGAATAATCCGGTTGTCGGCTGATAGTTCCTTTTGACTTGATATTTGTATAAATATGTTTCCTCTCTCTTCATAAAGACTTATCTATTTGAGCTTTAAATTTTCAACACCAAGAGAGCATTACCATTACTCTACAAAGCTTCCAATTGTCATCAAACCTAAAGTGCTAGAGTATTCAAGTGGTGAAGATCTTCAAGTATTTAAGAAGATCAAAAGCCTTTTTCCTTTTCTCTTAAAAAGTTGAAGTTGACGAGCTTTCGGAAGAAAATTCGTGTGTAAGAAGTTGGTGAGCTCTTCGGATCCGAACTCGTGTTGAAGTTGACGAGTTTTTCGGATCCAAACTCGTGTGTAACTATTTACTTAAATAGTGGATTAAAGCCGGAGAGAGTTCTGTGACTGGAGTGTCCCTTGGGAGGATATCAGGATACATCGAGTGTTTGATTCTCTTTCTCTCATCTATTATCCTCTAAATAGCTTTTAATTGTTGGTATTATTTTATTACCCTATTCACCTCCCCTCTAGGGTTCTACAATTTGTATCAGAGCCTCGTCTCTCGATTTGGATTTACCTCCTAGAGTGATCCATGGCCACTAATCCTAGTACCAACTCATTCCACAATGAGGGACACTCCACAAATAGACCTTTTCTATTTGATGGAACTAACTATAACTATTGGAAAATTAGGATGAGCATTTATTTGAAATCCCTAGACTTCGATCTATGAGATTGTGTTATTAATGGCATTCCTACATCTTCCTTGAGTATTGAGGAAGTAATTTCAGACACCCTTAGAGATAAACTCACCGAGAACGGTAAAGAAGATTGCTAGTCGAGATGCTAAGGCTATGAACGTTCTCTACTGTGCTCTCAATAGCAACGAATTCAATAGAATCTCCACTTGCAAGACTTCCAATCGTTTAAAATGAAACAAGATGAGTCTATTACTTTGATGTTTACTCGAGTCGGTGATATTATTAACCCTCTTTCTTCTCTTGGCAAGGAATATCTCACTCATGAAAAGATTAGAAAGATTCTCCGGAGACTAACGAAATAGTGGAATCCTAAAGCTACCGTCATTATTGAAGGGAACGAACTGACAACAATGAACCTTGAGACCCTCATGGAAAAACTCGTGACACATGAGTTAGACATAAAGGACCAAGAAGAATCTTCCCTAAAAGAAAAGGAGAAGGAGAAGGCTAAAGAAAAAGAGAAGTCTCTAGCTCTCAAGGCTACAAAGTCCTTTTCGAAGGATACCTTCGATGATGACGAATCGGACGATGAAGATCTTGCTCTCACCGTCAAGCACTTCCGAAAGTTCCTTAAGTTCAACAAAGCAAACCGATCAAGACGGGACACCGATGAAGAAACTTCTTGCTACAACTGCAGGAGAACCAGACATATCAAAAGAGATTGTCCCATAGCAAGAAAAGACTCCAACAAATACGAGAAGTCCAACAAGGGAAGCTCATCTTCCAGGAAATACACAAACACTAGCATATGGTGTGAAAGCGATGCTAGCGGCTCGGATAACGACAAAGAATGCAAGCACAATGCAAATGTTTGTCTCATGGCAACCGAGGTACTCAATGACTCCTCTATGACTGCTCTCTCTTACAATGATTTAGAAAATGCTATTCTTGAACTACACGATGAACACAAGATCATAAGAAATAAATATAAAAAATCTCTAAAAAAGATTGACTTCTACAAACAAGAAATAGAAAGGCTCTCTAGTGTCATTTTTGATATAGAAGGAAAAATTCATATGTCTGACACGGATGAGATTGAGTCCTTAAGACTAAGACTCCAAGAATCACAAGACGACGTCAAGAAAAGGGATGTCGAGATCCAATCCCTCAAGGAGGGATATGAATTTGCTATGAACAAGACTCTTGCTGCTAACCAAAGAGAATATGCAACCTCTATCAAATACAATGACCTTCTTGTGAACAACAAGAAACATGGTGATAAGGGCAAAGTCTACACGAATACACAACGCTATAATCCTAGGCGTACCAACACACATCACAATCCTCACAAGATTCATATTCACAAAAACACTACACGAAGAGAACCCTCGGTAAAGAGAAACACTTCTCATCATGCTTTCTATTACCCTCATCAAAATGTTCTTGCTAAAAATCCTCAGCTCACTAGAACTCCTTGTACACAGAACACACACCATTTTGTCGCTAGACCTGTATCACCCATGTTATGCCACTACTGTGGTTTACAAGGACACCTCTCATTATTGTCAAATGAGAAAACATGTCGATATGAGAATGTTTAAATGGGTTCCTAAAGTTAACAATCAAGGATCCAAACATTTCTGGATACCAAAATCATCTTCAACTTGTGTTGTAGGTGAACCCCCCCTTCGCATGCTAGAAGCAAATTGATCCTCGATAACGGTTGCTCACGGCATATGACCGGTGACGCTTCACTCTTTGCAACGCTATCGATGAAGAAGGAAGGACATGTATCCTTCGGCAACAATCTCAAGGGGTATATCATAGGCAATGGTAATATCGGTTTTCCTCCTTATCCATGCATTAAAAGTGTCTTGTTACAAATCTCAAGCACAATCTTCTCAGTATTAGCCATCTTACGGATAATGGCTATGATATTAAATTTGTCAAACACAATGGCTATGATATTAAATTTGTCAAACACAAGTGCTTCATCTCCGATAGCACTAGTGGGTTTATTGTATATGAAGGGATTAGAGAGAACAACGTTTATGTTCTCTATCTTGTTGAGAATACTAACAAGGACAGGTGCCTAGTAGCAAAGAATGATGAAAGTTGGCTTTGGCACATGAGACTTGGACACGCCAACATGGACACCATTTTCCGACTAGCTACCAAGAAGCTCGTCAGAGGACTCCCAAGCATTTCCTTCAAGAAAGAAATGGTATGTGAAGAATGTGAGAAATGTAAGTTGACAAAGTCTTCCTTCAAGTCTATCAACTTAGTAAGCACTACTAGACCTCTTCAACTCATTCATGTGGATTTATTTGGCCCTGGTAGAGTGGCGAGTCTTGGTGGAAAACTCTATGCTTTTGTTTTAGTTGATAATTTCTCGAGACTTACTTGGGTTATTTTTTTTGCTAGTAAAAGTGATACTTTTCATGAATTTGTTGGTTTTTGTAAACGTGTTAAAAATGGGAAAGGCGTTAATAAAATTAGAAGTGATCATGGAGGAGAATTTGATAATGCCGATTTTAAAAGGTTTTGTGAAAAGAATGGTTTTGGTCATGATTTCGCTTGTCCTAGAACTCCAACAAAATGGAGTTATGGAAAGAAAGAATAGAACCCTTGGCGATATGGCAAGGGTCATGTTAAACCAATTCAAGCTTCTCTAATATTTTTGGGCGGAAGCCGTTAACATGGCATGTTATGTTATAAATAGAGTCTTAATTAGACCTATTTCTAAGAAAAGTCCATACGAGCTTTGGTTTAACAAAATTCCCTCTATTGATTATTTCAAAGTTTTTGGATACAAATGTTTTATTTTGAACACCAAGGATAACCTAGGCAAATTTGAAAAAAAAAACCTATGAAGGTATCTTTCTTGGCTATTCTATGCGTAGTAAAGATTTTCGTATCTTTAACAAAATAAGTCTTGTTGTCGAAGAATCAATAAATGTCTCTTTTGATGAACTTAATACTTCTACATCCTCATCAAATGATGTTGATGACATCTCTCTTGGATTGAGAAACTCTTCTCTTGGAGATACTAGTCCTTCTTCATCTAACAATGAAGTTTAGACTATTCCACCCGAAGAGTCTCCACCAATAGAGCTTCCTCAAGAGGATCTCCCTAAAGAATGGATATTTGCCCCTCATCATCCAAAGGAGCTTATTATTGGTGACCCTTCCTCGCGGGTTAGCACAAGATCCGCTACACGAGATCACTGTGCAAATGTGGCTTTCATTTCTAAAATAGAGCCTAAAAATATTAATGATGCCTTCAATGATGAATTTTGGATGATTGCTATGCAAGAAGAGCTAAATCAATTTGAGCGAAATAATGTTTGGGAACTTGTTCCCAAGCCTCACAACTATCCCATTATTGGGACAAAATGGGTGTTTCGAAATAAGCTCAATGAAGATGGCTTCGTCACTCGTAACAAAGTCCGATTGGTTGCTCAAGGCTATAACCAAGAGGAAGGCATTGACTACAAAGAAATCTATGCTCCGATTGCACGTCTTGAATCCATTCGAATGCTTTGCGCTTTTGCTTATTTCAATAATTTTAAGCTTTTTCAGATGGATGTCAAAAGTGCATTTTTAAATGGTTTTATTAAAGAAGAAGTTTATGTTAAGCAACCTCCCGACTTTGAGGATTTTTAATTTTCTGATCACGTCTTTAAATTACACAAAGCCCTTTATGGTCTCAAGCAAGCTCCTCGTGCTTGGTATGAGCGCCTTAGTTCTTTTCTTATTTCCTACAACTTTTCGAAGGGCAAAGTTGACACAACACTTTTTATCAAGACTCTAAATGGCACGCTTCTGTTAGTCCAAATTTATGTTTATGATATTATTTTTGGTTCCACTAACAAGACACTATGTGTAGAATTTGTCAAAGTTATGCAGGATGAATTTGAAATGAGCATGATGGGAGAATTATCATTTTTTCTTGGTCTACAAATCAAGCAAGGACCTCAAGGCACCTTCATCAATCAAGCTAAATATACAAAGGATCTTCTTAAGCGCTTTGAACTAGACTCATCCAAAACAACGAGGACTCCCATGGCTACAACGACCAAACTTGATCAAGATGAAGATGGCATCTCAGTGGACATTCGTAAGTATCGAGGTATGATCGGCAGTCTACTCTACTTAACGGCTAGTCGTCCCGACATTATGTTTAGTGTTTGCATTTGTGCACGATACCAAGATAACCCCAAGGAATCCTACTTGTGTACCGTTAAACGCATTTTTCGATGTCTCAAAGGCACCATTAACATGGGACTTTGGTATCCAAAATCATCATCCTTTGAGCTTTTCGGCTACTCGGATGCGGATTTTGCCGGTTGCAAGATTGATCGAAAAAGCACTAGTGGCACATGTCAATTCTTAGGAAAATCCTTGGTATCTTGGTTTAGCAAGAAACAAAACTCTGTTGCTCTTTCTACAACTGAAGTCGAATATATTGCGGCCCGGTGTTGTTGTGCACAAATTTTTTGGATGACACAAACACTAGTGGATTATGGTATTTCTTCTAATGGTATCTCTATCAAATGTCATAATACTAGCTCCATTAATCTCACTAAAAATCCGATTTGTCACTCTCGCACCAAACATATTGAGATTAGACACCACTTTTTACGGGACCATCAACTCAAGGGAGACATTCGTCTCGAGTTTATCGATACTGACCATCAATTTGCTGATATTTTCACCAAACCTCTTACTGAAGATCGTTTCACCTTCCTTTATTGCGAAATTGGTCTCATTGAAAAATCTTTTTGAACATTGTTTTAAGTCATCCGGATTTTTTTGACGAATTTTCGGGTAAATTCGACGGATTTTCCGATTAACTCCAGCAGCTATTTGGAAACCCACACTAGATCTTCCGCCGAATTTTCGAGTAAATTCGACAGATTTTTCGCATTTACTTCGTCATTTACTTTTCACGTCTGACTCCTCGTTTCTCTCACCCGACTTGACCTCTCACCTACCCCATTTATGACGATCTTATCAGCATCCGGATTTTTCTTCGAATTTTCGACTAAATCTACCGAATTTTTCGTTTCCGCTGAATAGTTGCGGAAACCGAAGCAGTTTTTCATCCCTCTCTCTTCCTCCATATCCGTTCCTCCCTTTATGAACGGTTATGACTCCTCAACCACCCCTTCTCTTTATAACTCCTCAACTTCTCTCTCTCCTCTCCTTACCACCTCTTTCTCATCTCCTCCTAACTCTCATCTTCCATGGCTTCTCACGGCAAACGCTCCCGCCACGATGGCTCCTCCTCCGCCCCACCACCATCCGCTGCCCTCTTCTGGCCAGCCCCTACTCACGGCTTCAATCCTACCATTTTCAAATCCGCCCAGCACTCCCGTGACTGGTTCTCCTTCTACCACAAAGCGCCTATTTGTCCTGGGAAGCCTCTTTCTTGGCTCAACTTTCCCTCTCATCGAGAATATTTTCGATTCTCTGGAATTGACGAGCTTCTCGAACGACAAATGGACTACTACCCAAATGCCGTCCGCATGTTCTACTGTAATCTCGTCCCCGCCAAGAACGGCCCGGAGTTTGAGACCAAGGTTGGTGGGGTCAAGATCACTGTCACTGCTACCTCCTTGGCCAGTATTCTCGAGCTCCAGGAGTGGGCTGGATATCGTTCTCTTCCAAGCACCGTCGACCATATCAACATCTCTCCTGACCTCAGTTACGAGGAGTCCCTCTTCAACATCTGCGGTGGCTCTCTTGTTCAAAAATCGGAGGACAAGTATCTTAATCCCTTCTTCCATGATTTTTATCGCATCCTCTGCCATACTCTCACTCCCAAATCTGGCAACGTAGATAGCCTGACTGCAGAAGAAATGATTGCCATGTATTACCTGGTCTCCAAACAACCCTTCTCTCTGGCCAAATCGATCATCTTTACCATGATCCTCATTCGCGAATCTCCTCATCGTTCTCTTCTTTTTGGCATGTACATCACCATGATTCTCGAGGCCAACGGCGTAAATCTGACTCACTGCCCTGTTGGTGAGCCCCGTCCTACTCCGCTTGCAAAATCCAAAGCCCGTGGCCGTGCCACTCCGACTGCAGCTGCTGTCCCTACCTCTCCTCCTGCCTCGATTCTCACTCCAAATGTCCGTCGCTACATCGATCGAAAATTCGACCAACTCACTCTCTCCACTATGGAGCGTATCCAGGCATACACTCGGGGACTCGGCACCCTCATCCATCATGGCTTCATGGATCAAGCCTACTACTTTCAGCGCGTGTTTGAGGAGCGCAACCCCTATGTTAATTTCGACACTCCTCATCCTGATTACCCGGGACCTCGCTTCACTGATTCCAACGTCTCCGGGTTTATGTACCCTGATGGCATTGATCCTTATGGTGCTTTTACCCCAGCCCCTGCTGATGATGAGGATCAGAAGGCAGGTCCATCTGGTGCTCCTGACAGTTGACGGTTGTTGTCTCTAGTGGTGTTATCACTTTTGTTGTGTGTAGTCCTTCGGGGACTTTTTTATGTTCTGCAAAATGTGTTCTGTGTCGTCCTTCGCGGACTAGTAGTATATTGTCTGTTTTAGTACGGCCCTGCGTGGCCTTCTTATTTAGGTGCTATCTTTTGTCTACTTTATGAAATCTACTTTTCGTCTTTTGTGTCTCTGCTATATTTTCATACATATCGTTATGTTTGTTTCATCTTTGCTAAATGCCAAAGGGGGAGAAATCGTATTGAGGGGAAGATATCTATTTACGGGGGAGTCATGTCCTTAACCCATACACTTTTGTCAATTATCAAAATGGGGGAGATTGTTGGCACATCAATTTTGATAGATTGATTACTTTTAACCTCTGCACTGTTTTAGCTCTAATTATCTACAAGATTACTGACAAACAAAAAAGACAAGGATAAAAGCGTCTGGAAAAAGATCTCCGTCAAAAGACATCGCAAACACTCAAAAGAAGATGGTGACAAAGAATAATGGCAAACAAGATGATCAAAAGCTCATTTGTCCATTCTAGAGTCTGTAAGCATCTAGGAGATTATGTACGCACTTTGGTAAAGATGACAAACTAACTTGGTATAAAATTCAAATTAAGCTAATATGAAGAATCGGATAATCCGTCGAATTTTCGCAGATATCCGACGGATCATCCGATTGGAAACAGCAAGTTAGTGAGCAAAAGTTCGGATAATCCGCCGGACTTTCGTAGAAATCTGACGGATAATTCGATCAATCACAGCAGCTTTTGTGAGCAAAAGTTCGGATAATCCGCCAGACTTACGCAGAAATCCGACGGATAGTCCGATCAACAACAGCAGCCTATGTGAGCAAAAGTTCGGATAATCCGTCGGACTTCCGCAGAAATCCGACGGATAATCCGCTTGTCCTTGCTGGCCTTATTTAAATTTTAAATCCAACGGAAACTATCAAGTGCATTAAATGCATCCAATGGCTCTATTTTTAGCCGTTGCTGTACAACGGATAATCCAGAGGACTTCCGCGGAAATCCATCGGATAATCCGGTTGTCGGCTGATAGTTCCTTTTGACTTGATATTTGTATAAATATGTTTCCTCTCTCTTCATAAAGACTTATCCATTTGAGCTTTAAATTTTCAACTACCAAGAGAGCATTACCATTACTCAACAAAGCTTCCATTTGTCATCAAACCTAAAGTGCTAGAGTATTCAAGTGGTGAAGATCTTCAAGTGTTTAAGAAGATCAAAAATCCTTTTTCCTTTTCTCTTAAAAAGTTGAAGTTGACGAGTCTTCGAAAGAAAATTCGTGTGTAAGAAATTGGCGAGCTCTTCTGATCCAAACTCGTGTTGAAGTTGACGAGTTCTTCGGATCCAAACTCGTGTGTAACTATTTACTCAAATGGTGGATTAAAGGCGGAGAGAGTTCCGGGACTGGAGTGCCCCTTGGGAGGATATCAGGATACTTCGAGTGTTTGATTCTCTTTCTCTCATCTATTATCCTCTAAATAGCTTTTAATTGTTGGTATTATTTTATTATCCTATTCAACCCCCCCCCCCCCCCCCCCCCCCCCTTCCCTTCTAGGGTTCTACAGAGAGTTGGTTATCCCAACTCAAGAGCTCCCTTTAAAGGCCAATTCGGGACTTAGATTTCAAAATCTGATGCCTTTCGGAGAGTTCGACGGATATTAATAAAGATGATATGACAGACCAAGCGAATTCCGAAGGAAGGGAAAGGGTAGAAGAAGGCCGACTTACCAAAGTAAATGAGCGTTGGCTAAAGCTCAAGCAGGAGGAAGGCTTATCACTTGCGAAAGAGAGAGCCAGACGTAAAAGACATCGGTTAGAGCAGACGGTGCACGTCAGCGCCCGTTATACTAAAGGGAACAATAGATTCCAGTTTAATTAAACTTTGTATGTGTTTACATGAGTTGAAATGTGTTGAGGATTAAGATGCAAGGGTGGTAGGCATTTGAATCCTACATCAATTTTTTGGATGCATTATAATTACCATTTCCCATGTATATATATATATATATATATATATATATATATATATATATATATATATAGGGAGCGGATCAAAAGTCCCCCTTAGAAAATCCCCTAAAAATCCCCCTCACTCTAATTCGTAAAATTAATGTTAATATTAATGTTAATATTAATGTTAATGTTAATATCAATTTTTTTTTATATTTTTTTGTATTAATGTTAATGTTAATATTAATGTTAATATTAATATTAATTTTAATGTTAAGTTCAATGTTAATTTTAGTATTTAATGTTAATATTAACATTAATATTAACATTAACATTAATATTAACATTAAATTACGGATTAGAGTGAGGGGGGTTTTTATGGGATTTTCTAAGGAGGGCTTTTGATCCGCTTCCATATATATATATATATATATATATATATATATATAATTGTGTCAAATGCTCGCACTGGGATCGATCTCCTGACCACTTGGGCCGCATGCCTCACCACTACCACTAGGCTACGGGTCATTGCCCCCCCCTATATATATATATATATACACACACACACACACACACACACAATTGATATTGGCATTCTTCACAATATTGAATATGATGTCAAGGGGATGGGGTCTGTGTGGACTAATTCTTGAGGGGTGATATTGGTGTCAAGTTTGTAAATGTTGATTCTTTGATATAATATAATTACCTTTTTTCAAATATATATATATATATATATATATATATATATATATATATATATGAGCGTTGGAGAGTACTGATGATTCCACCAAAGACGTGATCATTCCTCAAACTAACGACTAAAAATATTCTTTGTAGCTTTATCTACCAAGTGATTAATGATTTTAAGGCTTTTAAATTTTTTTTGTTAGTATGATTAATTTTAGATTAGTGCATGACCTATTATGGTGATTTGTTTATTCTGTTCATAATATATGTGTGTATGTCTTTGTAGTTTTTACAATGTTGCCCTTGCTCATGGCACAGCAGATGTGTTATATCTGAAGAATCTTTTACAAGAACTGGGAGAAGCATGATCTAAAACAGCAGATTTGTGGTGTGATAACCAATCTGCCGTCCATATTGCTACTAATCATGTATTTCATAAAAGGACAAAACACATTGAAATTGACATACATTTTGTCTGTGATGAGTACACAAAAGGGATGATAAAGTTTCATCATGTGAGGACCGGTGATCAAATAGCTGATATCTTCACGAAGCCACTTTTGAGTCATTGGGTTCAATTTCTGTGTAACAAGCTGGGCATGGTTGACATCTATGCTCCAGCTTGAGGGAGGGTGTTAAGTATTAGTAGTATTGGGCTTTAGTCCCACATTGGTTAGAATAAAAGTGAGGGGTTAGCCTCTCCTAGCCTCTCCTATGCATACATAACTCTCTCATTAATAGAAATTATTCCATTATTCTACTCTACACGAGTAATAGCATAAGCTTCGGATTCCAATCCAAATCTCGGTGAAGATATAGGATTATATCAGATACGGAATCTTATACTATTCAACCGAATTGGAGTCGTCATATCCGAATCCGGGTTCAGTTTGGATCTATATCAGGTCAGATTATCCTGATCCTATTGCACCCTTACACCTGTGAGCTATCTCCAACATAATCAATGGCCCATTTCTTTGACAGAAAAAAAGGGATTCATATTTAACACTCGTTGATGGCATGTCCATCACTTGTTATGGGCGAGTATGACACTGATTAAGATGTGCGTAAATTGGACAGTTTTTGTTTTGGGCTCATATGGGTCATTTTACACTTGTTGATGATTCGGCATGGGTATTACGTTTAAGCCAAAAAGGACCAGTTTAGATATAAATACAAACAGAGAGCATATTGTTTCTGCAATAAATTAGTAAGAACATAACAAAAAAAGTGGGTAAAGGGTTTGGACTTTTTTTGGAGAGTACTGATGATTCCACCAAAGACATGATCATTCCTGAAACTTAACGACTAAAAATATTCTTTTTAGCTTTATCTACCAAGTGATTAATGATTTTATGGCTTTTAAATATTTTCTTGTTAGGATGATTATTTTTAGATTAGTGCATGACCTATTACGGTGATTTGTTTATTATGTTCATAATGTGTGTGTGTGTGTCTCTTTGTTGTTTGTACAATGTTGCCCTTGTGTGTACCCTCTGCCTTCAGTTCACGTTCACGTCCATGTTCATGTTTCTTAAATTGGCACACGTTTTGTGAGAGCATTTTATTAGCTTATCTAGAATTTATGTTTTGATATGTGTTGTGGAGTATGTATTAATTTAGGAATTAAGTGGCCAGAGTCCATTAACTTCTTATGGTGAGAGAACTTATGATTTGTAAGAAAATAACGAGGGAGGTAGGTTTCGCCATATTGTATTTATTAAAATATTTATTGAATGACTCATGATATTTAACCTTCAATAATTCATATATTTTGGCAGTTTCTGGTTTAGCCTATATTGTGCATAAATGAATGCATTACCTCGTCCAGTAGATTGTCATAGTCCAAGAGAGAGACTGAAGGGTTGCTCCTTGGCATGAGCTTAAATTGCATGATAAGGGAGGTAGGTCCTCCACTAATTAGACTTTTAGGTTTTATGGCAACTAGGTCCTCCTTGCAGCTGTTAGTGACCAGCCTTCAAGTTTTATGGTCTACCCTTTTCATGATCACAGTTACCACCAGGAATCTGACATCGACTTGATGGGTTGAAGTTGATACAGTTGACAACATTCTCACTTTCAGCTTATGCGTATACTGTAGTAAAGAGGGTGTATATGATGGTGAGGGAGTAAAGCGTAAGCGGTCATCATAGGTATTCACAATGTGTTTGGCATGCCAGTTTTCTTGTGATTCCCTCATCGCGTGGGACAGTTCCACATTGGTAAAGTTCTAACGAACGTCTCTAATGTCTTTCTTTGATCGTCTTTGAATTGTTTTGAGTAATTTCTCGATATTATACTTTACAAAATATGAGGTTCTTATTGCCCGGAGTTATTCTTGTTCTTTCATTTATGGAGGCAAAAGACATAAATTATACATTAAACTAAGGCCTCATTTTCTGATGAATGACTTCATGGGCTTATATTGCATCAAAGGTATCGTGAAAACGTGACATCATTACCTGGCATTTCTCTAGTCACATAGCACTTCAAATCAAAGTCAAATTAAACTAATGTAATTGTTCCCTTGGGGCCAATCTGGGTTTTGGAAAACGTTGGTTGGAATCAAAATTTTCTCGGCTCATGTACTGTTAATTAATAGTGGACCAGTTGTACAGTTTCCTAAAATCGGTAGCTTTCAATGTGCAATATTTCAATTTTTACTAGCCAATATTGCAACTTTTGGTATGCGATCTCATTGAATGACATTCTTTATTGTTTTACTCTCAACAGCTGGAACCTTTTGGTGCCGGTGGACCGACAAGGTGCTTTACAACTGGAGGTGTTTGGGTACTGCTGGCTTCAAACATACCGAGATATCCGACACAAGTTTTCCTGGTTTACTATAAACTGTTCATATGTTATGTTGTAGTTGTAGTTAGTCCTTAAAAGGGAAACATGCTGAGGAACTTGGTGACTGTTTTGGGGACCTATCAAATGTCCACTAAGAAAACTATACAGCTTATTTCCTTTGAACATTGACTTCCAAAGTGATAGAATTTTGCCCCTTACAAAGTATAGCACTGATTGTATATTCTAATGAAATAGGGATTGTGTTTGTGTAAGATGATAGTGTTTTTTGTGTGCCTTGTGTACTGTGCGTGTTGGTTGCAAAGGGGGTTCTGTGATATTATGATTGCTATCATCTTGTACATTTAGGCCTGGTTTTGGGATTGTTGCTGCTTTTCAAAAAGCGGCAACTGAAGCTTTGCTAGCATCCTCTCAAACGCTTCCGCCTCAAAACTGAACTGGCTTTGAGGCTTTCCAAAAGTTTTTTTTGCTAATAAGCTATTGTCAAACAGGTTTTGGGACTGCTTTCCAAAGCAATAAGCAGAACCAGCCATGAGTCCGGTTGATTTGCAGTGTTCCTCCTGGAGATGCTATCTTGGATGAAACGGGAACTTGATCGTTTATATAGGATGTATACATATGCTTCGCTGTGCTCTAGTTAACAGCAAACTGCGCTACCGCAAAGGCACGAGACCCAACACCAATAGACAACACAACCTTGTGCATTTTCACTTCCAAAAGTCTGGCTCAGAATACACGAAAGTGAAGTGATTCTACAAGAAAAATCTAGACTAATAGTTCATAGTTTTTAAGTAGCTCAAATACATAGCAGCAGTAAAACAATTGATGAATTTGTTCAAGGCCAATAATAGATGCCGAAGAAAGGGCCACAAAAGTCTCCCAGGCTTTCAGGCATCATATTGTTCTACAAATAAGCTCATGGCGACTTGTTGCCAGGCATGATAAACTTCATGCTACATGCTATGTCGATGCAGAGTCTAGTTTGTACTACCAATCGCACATCACTTCCAGATGCAGAGTCTAGTTTGTACTACCAATTGCACATCACTTCCAGAGCAGCATAGTGCATTATGGAATCTTGCAACGGAGTTGTGTAGCAATCATTCTGCAAGTGTCCGCTTTGAGGTACTGATATAGAGAACTGCATCAAAAAGGAGAGATTTGAGAAAAAGGTCAAAGACACGACTCGAAATGTAGCAAATAAAAAACAATATAGAGCGTCACCATTATTTCCTCTGATAAATGCATCACCATACTTGTTCTTCAGCTGACCATTGACATACTCTTCGGTCTGCTCCATTGCTATGTTCATATACCCATCAAGACAAGCTAGAATACCTGTGTATGTAGTTATAAAAAAAGAATACTGGAAGCATGTGAAATGGTGATAAGGGGATCAAATATATATATTTGACGTAAAACTAGCCCAAAATCCATTCACCAAATCCAGAATTTACGCTGTGTCTAAAAACATGCGCAAGTTCATTGGTGAATGTAATAGAAAATGGTTCCAAAGACTGAGCAACTAGCCAAAACAATCCCAAGGTGACCTCACAGGAGGTATGACTAGCTAACAACCTTGTGACAGGTGACGAGACAACGGTGCGTTTGATTCAGCAACAAATGTCCGAAATGTGCAATATAAAATGTGGGTTCAATTCACCAAAACCCAAAACTGAAATTGAGAGCGCTCAACCCAAATCTCCAAACTCAAGTTAGAAAACAGGTGCACACCCCTTCTTTTTGTTGATTATAAAAGACTTGCATATGCCAACAAATGTGTTCAGAATGCAATCTTAGACACGGAAATAGAGAATGAGAGTCAAGTGGTTTAGATATGCTTGCTTCTTAATCCTTTGCTAGCAATGTTGTCATAACCCAGTCACCCAAGAACATGCATGGGTAATGTGTAAACTTCCACTTTTGGCATGCATACAAGAAACTACAATGTACTAGATCCCAAGAAATCATGGATCCTTCAGGGCATTCAGTGTAAGTCATAGAAGGTCATACCATATAATGCTCGCATACTGTGATTGCTCTTCCAAAAATAGATAAAATAAGCTACTTTAGCAACACATGATATTAAAAAAAGCTGTCCCGTAGGACGCCTAGTCCCCTTAGGAACCGTTTAGGCCTGTTTGTGTCCTAGGAGCTAGGCCTCTAGCCCTAGGTGCTAAAAATCTTTAGTGCCGCCTAGGTGGTAGGCTCTTCCTAGACACAGAGCATCTGCTTCGTATTTCCCACCATTGGGTACAGAGACATAACTTGCAAGTCACAGATTGTACAAGAAAATCAAGGTACAAGTAAGACAACCAACACAGACAGCCTCACAGAGTCACTACCCACCCAGGAACTTGATATCAGATGATCACAAATTTTTATTATTCATTAATGCAAAGAGGAACCTAATAGAAAAATATAGCTGATAAATCTGATATGTACATTAACCAGCTAACATCCTATAAAACGTACAAGCATCTTGATCATATTGAGAAAAGGGGGAAATTTAATTGATCCATCAAAATTAAATTTTAGAAACTGAGAATTTGATATGTTTTAGTATTTTAATTAATCCATCACAAATTGATCCATCACAACTAGTTTTTTGTTCTTTTGATTTTTTTTCTTCTGAAATAAATATAGTATTTTAGTATTTATATAATACTTCAATTAATCTTTGTAATTAAATGCTTTTATGTTATCACATCAATCAAAAAAGGCCCCGGGAAAATATTGTCACAAACTGGATACTCAAGATAGAAACACTATTAAATGCATCAAGTCAAATAAACTTTTTTTTTATTTTAATATATAGCTCTTGTATTGGAGGATGGTAATTCTGGTGAAGGATACAAATCCGTTGGCATTGTTGGTGATGGAGATGATAATGTGGATGATGATGATTTTTATGGTTTTGTCAATTTTCTATTATTATGAACTTGTGCTATTTTATTGAGTTCTGACAATAGTTAAACTGTTCGTTTTTATCTTTATGAGTTTATGCACTCCACTCTTCACTATCTTAATGGTGTTATCCAAAAAACTATATTATATAATATGAGTTTGTTTATTTAAAACTATATTATCTGAAAACACCCTTTGAAACTTTATTATTTAAATAAACAATAAAAATGTGTGCCTCACTTCGTTGAAGCCCAAGTCTTGTGCCTAGGCTTCTAGATGCCTGGTGCCTTGAGTGCACCTAGACATTTTCAAACACTGCTCAAAGCGGGAAGAATGCAGTCTCAAGATATCCAAGTAACCAATTTGGCGTGAAGTAAAATCTTCTGGAGTAAATTTACTTAGCAAGCAAAATCTCAGGATCCATGCCTATTGAAACATGTGATGGCCCGGTGGGGAGAGGCTATTTTTTCACAATCCAATCTAATGGAGAAAATTGTCACGATTTTCATGGTAATCTCATAATTGATGGTAGACGCATCATTGGTCTAAGTGATGTTACCAAAATGGTCTTATGAAGATAGCATGCACATGATTATCCTTGTAACTTTGGCATGAAGAGAAACCAAGATATCTTGGGAATTGACATGATTTATCTTCAGAATGCCAAGATTAGTTGACTAAATGCTTAAAAATTACTTCCCATTACTGTCTATTTTTGTCTCCTGCGCATAACTTGGAAATATTCAATTAGAAGGGATTATAGAATGATTTTGGACAGGCATTCTGTAGAAACCTTAGTTACATGGAATTATTGAAAATATGCACTCGACTACTATAGAGGCTGCTAAGTAAGAGAAGAAGGTTAATACTAAATAGGGATTTAGGCAAATCTAACAAGATATTTCTCCTAGTTTCCTTCTTCGTGTCTTCAAAACAAACAACTTTTTTCAAGGTCATATAAGACCATGCCATTTATCTAGAGAGAGCCAGGTTTTCTTCAAGCTAAGAATTACTATTACATTTTCATCATAAAGAGTTCTGTAAGCATATCCCTTTCTTTGTAGGTTACATATATCATACATTTAATAAACATCTCATAAGAGAGAACTATGTTTTTAGTAATAAATGACTTTCTGTTGACAGAATGGTAACAACAATGATCAATTCATCATCATATAAACCATTTTCAATCAAAATCAGTTGTCTGTGAAGCACAGTTCTCGCAATAAATTAAGATTTCAAGTTGATACTAGTTCTTTTAAACTCAGTCCAAACTTATCATCTGAGATGTGCTCGCTTTCCTTTTCAGCACTGTTGAAATATGTAGATTCCAGCCGAGAAGACCAGGAAAAGAAAAAAGATCAAGAATGTCATACCTCTGTTAAGGAGAGGCATTGATTATGACATTAATTAACAACTGCTATTTATCCTATGAGACGTGCTTGCTTTCCTTTTCAACCCCGCTGACATATGTAGATTCCAACCGAGAAGACCATGAAAAGAAGAAGGATCAAGAATGTCATATATTAATTTTTGTGTCCACATAACTGTGATTAATTGTTAACTTCACCGCCTTGCCCCAAGCACTAACAGAACCGGGTATAACATAAGATTGTTGTATGCTGATGCATCTAATTGGTATCCATTGCACGTCTCCTTTAATTCCTGATAACTTGTATATATATATATATATATATATATATATATATATATATTTTTTTTTTTTAATATATATATATATATATATATATATATATATATATATATATATTGGAGGGAGGGGAGGCATTAAGTGCATAGACCAGCGGGTTCAATAATGGATTTGGGCTATCGTACAAGTATCATAGCACAAACCAGATTAAGAGGCGAAGTATATGCACTATGTACAGCAAAAACAGAAATCAAAATCACAAAGAATTCTAAATTTCAAACTTACAAGCAATTGTTAGAAACATAATTTTGGAATTAATGCGACAAATCTATTAATATATATCACCACTTAAAATTAATTCTTCTACATGCACGACTTTCTAAATTTCTTACTTAAAGATATATGATCACTAATTACATTTCCATGAAAAGAAAAAAGGAAACAAGAATTAGAATGACATGTACTAAGTATATGAAATAAAACTCGAACTAGATAGAAAATGCAACTAAACTAAACTAAAAGATGTGCAGCAATGCTTCCTTTTTGCAAGCTTCCAACTACTCCCTATCCCTCCTTTATTCATGGTGAAGTTCCTAGCTACTTACTCTGTCGGATTAGTTGAACATAAAGTAATAAGAAATTAATATTAATTATATATTATTTTATAAACAGTAAACAAGCTAAGCTAACAATAATGTCTTGCACAAATATTACCGTTTTCGTCAACGTCTCTGTCGACCACCTATGGCGGACTCCATAGGTGGTCAACAAAGACGAAAACAAAAACGGTAATATATGTGCAAGGCATATTTTGGTTATCCTCTTAGTTTGTTTAGTGTAATTATAAAGTAATATCTAATTAATATTATTTTCTTATTACTCTTATGTTCAAATAATCTGACATAGTAGATATGTAGGAACCATGAATAAAGGAGGAATAGAGAGGTGTTGGAAGACTGCAGGAAGAAACACTAGTTTGCATCTTTTAGTTTAATTACTTTTTCTATCTAGTTCGAGTTTTATCTCATATACTTAGTGCATGTCATTCTAGTTCTTGGTTGGTAACGTTGGCCCGTTGGTCATGGTCAAACCTGATTTCAATAATTGATCAAACTCTGTCTCCATATACGGAGCTACTCAGATGTTTACTCAAAGACGTTTTGGACACTGATCAAGATCGGATATCTACTCAGTTCAAGATCGAAGCTATGTTTGTCACTCGAGTCTGTATTTCTTTATGCAATGTAATTTTTACTTTTATTGAGTCTAGGAATACATTGTACACCGAGTCGTACCGGCAAATAGGCTATCCAAAATCGTTTTAAAAAATGACCTATGTTTTGAAAAACATCCCTTATTTACAAAAGCTTCTGAAGGATTTCAAAAAGCCCAAAAATTATTTTTAAAATAACCCTGACCAACCCTGACAGACCTCGGTCCGAGTTCGGCCAGAGTTCGGTTAGTGACCGTTTGATTTTCGAACGTTTAAAAAACTTGGTCTCCCTTCAATTGCGGATTGTTACATAGAGTTTTGTCCGAATTCTGCCAGAGTTCTGCCTTTGAAAAAACTATAAATATAGAAAAATTTTGATCATTTCAAATCACTCATTCACCTTCATCTCTTCTCTTCTAAGCTTACGTTTCTTTCCAAAGAGTTCTAAAAAACTTTCATTTTCAAATTCCAGGCCAGTTACAATTCTCTAGTCAATTTGCCGATACGGTGCGGTCTAGAAGATTTCAGAGAAATTGTAATCAGAGACTTGATTGAAGAAAGACTCTTCAAAATTGAAGTTTGTCGAGTTCTTCGTATCAAAGCTCGCGTCTGTAGAAGTTGCAAGGACTTCGTATGAAAACTTGCGAGATTTTTAAATAGTGGATTCAACTGAAAGCTAGAGTTCTTCCGACTGGACTAGTCCTCACAAGAGAAAAACCAGTATACATCGATGTGTTTGTGTTTGCCTTCTGATCTCTTTTCTTTACAATTATTACTTTATGATTATTGATATTATTTCTGTGATCTAACTGCTAACAAGTTTTTAATTAGCAATATTCCTTTGCCTACTCTATTCACCCCCCTCTAGAGTATTCTGCTTTACGACTTCGTTCCTACAATTGGTATCAAAGCGGGTTATACAAGTAAAGCAAGGTAAAATTGCAGTTATATTTAATCGTTTTATAGATCACAGCATTATATATGGCAACTGTGAAATTCACAAGTGAAGGCCAAGCCACAAACAGACCTCCACAGTTTGACGGTACAAACTACACTTATTGGAAAACACGGATGAATGTTTTCTTAAAATATCTTTATTTTGACTTATGGTCTATAGTTATTGATGGCTACAAAAAGCCTCCTCGTATTACTGTTGAGGGAGTTAGTTGATAAACCCCATGATAAATATATTGATGAAAAGAAAAATGCCAGTCTTGACGCACGTGCTATTAACGCTTTATTTTGTGCTTTAGACAGAACTGAGTTTAACAGGGTGTCGACTTGCACAACATCGAATAAAGTGTGAAAACTTCTCGAAGTAACCCACGAAGGAACAACGCAAGTCAAGGAGTCAAAGATCAGCAGACTTACTCAAGAGTACAAGTCGTTCAAGATGAAGCCAAATGAATCCGTCACTCAGATGTTTACGAGATTCCTGGATATTGTAAATCCTTTGTCTTCATTAGGCAAGGAATATAATAACCATGAGAAGATTCGCAAACTTCTACGAGCTCTCACGAAGAACTGGATTCCAAAGGCTATGTCACGCCCCAAAACCAGAATACTGAGGAACGGGGGCGTGCATAGCCAGCTACGTATAATGAAATGGGATCCATTCCACTATACGGTCACGGCTGTCTAGATATATGAGGGTTTATCTACAAGCCAACAGTCTCCTATGGTCAATAACAAGCCTAGTGTCTCAATCAACAAGCGAGTAATGATAGTTACAAGATATCAGACCACCAAATATACAATTGTAAGGCGTCCCAAACATTACATATTTAGATGATCATGAAACTAGTCGTACAAAATGTGAGGACTAGCAAGAGTTAAGTCATACATGATCAACCTCGAGTTGCCAATCATGATTACAGCCCGTAGGCAGACAGAAGGTAAAGTGCATCGAGCTAACAAGTGCTCGTCGGCTAAATGCCTCAAAAGAATAATGTACAATAAAGTGGGAGAACAAAAGAAACCCACTCGTTGCCCTGGTTAAGCCTGGCGGTCACCATCGGGCTGGAAAGCAGGTAGATCCTTTGTTGCTGCTCCGGTATCTGGCCATACAAAACCAGCTGGGTCAGACCCCAGAAAGAGCAAGTGCCACAAAGGAGGCTTCACTTAGGAACTAAAGCCAGCAATTAGCACAAGAATATAATTACATAATAAGAGACAGTAATTTAAGAAAAAGCATGACAGGTGAATATAAAAGACAATCTTGTATAGAATCAATAAAAGACAGAACATATGGAAAAGCATGACAGGATGATATACGATGAGATAACCATGGGACTATTCAGATAACCAGGTTACAACCCGTAAACCAAACAAGGACCGGGGTTGTAACCCTTCGTCTGAACAGAACTTGGTTTCTCCCACCATTTATCGGCAAGATAAATGTAAGAAATCAAGACATGTAACAATCTTGTACATGATCAAGACAAGACTAGACAGATTGAACCCCATCCAACAATCACAGCCAAGCAATAAGTACGGCTTGCTACTTTAACTAACTAGGGTTATCACAGGCCTAGTTACTAGCAAGATGCAATGAGAATTTCAAGTCCGGTTACATGTTTGTTACTACCTGAGTGATCCCAGCAAAGAAAAGGAAAAGATAGCATGATATAGCAGACACACTGTAGTAAGATACATGTGTCCTAAGGTACCGCACTCGACGGCGGACTGGAAGTGCGCTCATCTCGACGGATAGCAACAAATCCCATGTATATACATATATAGGGCCGGGAACAAAGGGGCAACAGGTAACTGGAAAATTCTCCATGAACTAATTGATCAATCTAGTCATTAACCTAGCCAGATTCAGTATGGATCCATGACCGTGGTACGCGGGGATCCTGCCCTAGACATGATACAAGACATAACAGGACTAGTAGTTTATACAAGCACAATCCATGCAAACAACCACAATGTCCAGGCCAATGAATTAATTTGTCAAAAGTGCGCCACGACGGGCCACTATCATGCATGTCAGGGTACTTGTCAAGAGTGCACCACTACGGATCACTGTCGTGTCATGTGTAGCAGGTCAAATTATCAGGTCAAGTTATCAAGTCAAGTTATCAAGTCAAGTGTGCACCACGGCGGGCCACTATCAAGCCACATTCCAAACATAATAAATAAATTCGGGATTATCAAGTTCGGGACAAAATGCGTAAGGATATAAAATGGGCGTAAAAAATATACAATAAAGGTTATAAGGCATGGGCAAATAATAATAAAATAATAATACACAGGGCTATAGGAGAGTCATGCGGCTAAGGCATATGCGGCCAGGAATGATCTCATGCGGCCGAGGAGGGAGTAGCCCATGCGGCTGGAAGGGGCTCGGGTCTAAGGGAATGCATGCGGCTTAGGAGAGTTCAGGGTCATGCAGCGAAGTATCATGCGGCCAGAGGGAAGTAAGCTTCCTGCGGCTGGCGGGGCAGTGGAGCATATGCGGCCAGCGGTGGACAGGTCTCATGCGGCTGAAGGGGTGCGGACTATATGCGGCTGGGTTGAGATGGAGGTCCATGCGGTTAGCGGGGTAAGGGTTCTCATGCGGCTGGACGGGCCCGAGTTCATGCGGCTCGCAGAGCAAATATCCATGCGGCTCGATATGGTGGGCGCACATGCGGCTGCCTAAGCGGGGGGACGCATGCGGCTAGGTGGTTCAGGATCTCATGCGGCTGGGATGAGACTCAGTTATGCGGCCAGAAGTGCAAGGGTCTCATGCGGCTCAATGGTCACGAGCATATGCGGCCGCACCATGCCTAAGTCTTATGCGGCTGGAAGACTCGCCGCATGAAGGTTCATGCGGTCAAGTGCTGCCCTGCGGTTAAGGGGTTCATGCGGTCAGCTTAATTCATGCGGCTAGGGAAATCACTTGCCGCATGAAACATTCATGCGGTCAAGTCAGCACTGTTCTTCTCCCCAAAATTTCCGAGAAGAAGAACACCATGAAAGCCAAGCTCCCAAGTTCCATAACTCCATCATCCGGAGCCCAAATCCGAACTTCCATAGGTCAAAACGGGGCAGAATGAAATTCTCAACAACATGGAACCATCAAAACTTAGTAATAACAAGATTAAGTAGATCAAAACCCAAGAATTCCGAAAATAATGTAAATATAGATCTACAAGAATCTAGCCATAGAAAGTAAAAATGCCAAGTTCTAAAGAGTGTTAAAATGTTGCAAAGAAGAGAATGGAACAATAAAATTAGAGTTCCTCCATGAAGCAAGTTGCACTTGCCTAGACCTTTCTCTCCCTCTCTCTAGTAGGTGAAGAATTAATGGTGGGGAAGAAGAAGATATTAATGAAGAGAGAGAAGGAGAAAGGGTTAAATAATGGGGATGGTGGTAGGTAGGGGTTCACCTTGGTTCATGATGAACCAAGTAAACCAAGCCAAGCCGAACCAACCCAATCCTCCTCCAAATAAAACCAAGCTCCACTAATCAGAATTAATCCATGAACGATAAATGACAATTAAACCACAATGCTAAATATGAAATAAACCATAACTACTAATCAAAGAAAAAAAAAGAGAAATACGGGTCAGAAATACGAACACGTATAAAATACGTATTACGAATTTCGGGACACTACAGGCTACAACAATCATTGAAGGAAACGACCTCTCAACAATGTCTCTGGAAACACTTATGGGTAAGCTACTCACTCACGAGTTAGAACTTCAAGACTTTGAAGATGCTACACCAAAGGAGAAGTCAGAGAAGTCGATCGCTTTCAAGGCTCAACATAGAAGAACTGTCGAAGATGATTCTGACGACAGCGACTCTGACTCTGAAGATCAAGCTCTTCTGGTAAGAAAATTCAAGAAGTTCATGAGATTCAACAGACGAACAAAAGACAGCAACAACAACAACAACGAGAAAGATCCTATTTGCTATGGATGTAAGAAGAAAGGACATATGAAGAAAGATTGTCCAACAGCATTATCATCAACAAGAAAAAGCAGCAAATATGACAAAGACTACCTGAAGAGATCTACATCAAGGAAGTACGCCAACACAAGCATATGGCATGAGAGCGAAGCCAGCGACTCAGAAGACGAACAATCGGATGACACTGCAAATGTACGTTTGATGGCTTGCGATCAGGTAACCACTAATCCTCTGTTTGATCCTTATGATGATTTCACCTTTGAGCAACTAGGAGAGGCTTTCAGTGACCTGTTAAATGACTACAGAAAACTGCGTAGTAAATATGAAACCTCTAAGAAGGTACTTAACGAGTACAAAGGTGAGATAGGAAGACTTACCGACCAACTAGCTGATGTTAGAAATAATGTTTCTTCTATTGAGTCAGGTGAGCTTTCTTCTATTAAACTGTTGTTATACGAGACTACCAAGTTATCCGAAGAAAAAGACCAAACTATCATCCAGCTAAAGGAAGACCTATCTAAGGAGAGAGTCTCCAGTGTGCACAAGTCAGAATGGAAACACTTACATCTGATTATACTAGATTATATGACCCCTCCAAAAAGTTGGAAATTAGTTTAGGAAAACGGCCTGAAGTTGCTGCTTCCTACTCTAACACGTGTCAATTACCGAATCATCGGAACACACCCAAACCAAACACTGTCAGACCAAACCACTACCCAAGAAGACTAATAGGCATGCATTTTTCTATACTAGAAAACCAAAACCTACCAATCATGCACCTCACACAACTTTCAACACTCAACATGCAAAATGTCATTATTGTGGCCTCATTGGTCATACATCATCTGCATGTAGAATCAGAATGTTAGTAAATTTAAATGTTTATGCATGGATACCAAAGACTAACATGTCAGGACCCTACAAGAAATGGATACCAAGCGTTTCATCTGCAAACTGTTTTGTAGGTGGGACGCCCTTCACATGCTAGAAGCAAATAGATCCTCGACAACGGTTGCTCACGGCACATGACCGGTGATGCATCATTATTCGCAACACTGTCGAAGAAGAATAAAGAATGATACGTCTCCTTCGGTAATAATTTGAGAGGGTACATAATCGGTATCGGTGACATTGGTAAGGCTCCCTACCATGTGATTAAAGATGTTTGTCTAGTTACCGAGTTAAAACATAATCTGCTCAGCATAAGCCATTTAGCTGATCATGGTTATGGCATTAACTTCGTCAAAGACAAATGTATTATAGTTGATAGCTCAACTGGCAGTACTATCTTTGAAGGTATCAGGAAAGACAACATATATGTTTTCTATCTGTTAGAAGATGCTAACAAAGCAGGTAGATGCTTGATGGCCAAAAGTATTGAGAGTCAACTATGGCATATGAGACTCGGTCATGCAAACATGGACACAATTTCAAAACTATCCACAAAGAAGTTGGTACGCGGCTTACCAGACATATCTTTCAAGAAGGATACGGTATGTAGCGAATGTGAAAAGAACAAAGCTACCCGATCCGTCTTTAAGTCCAAAAACGTTGTAAGTACCACTAGACCTCTACAATTATTGTATATGGATTTATTTGGACCTAGTAGAATTGCTAGTCTAGGTGGTAAGTTATATGCATTTGTCATTGTAGATGATTTCTCTAGATACACGTGGGTATATTTTCTTGCACGCAAGAACGATGCTTTGTCAGGATTCGTAACATTTTGCAAGAAAGTACAGAATGAAAAAGTTTTCATGATTACTCGCATTCGTAGTGATCATGGCGGCGAATTTAAGAATGCAGAGTTAAAGCAATTCTCTGACACGATTATCTGCATGAGTTTTCTTGTCCTAGGACTCCACAACAAAATGGAGTTGTGGAACGTAAGAACATGACTCTATCTGAAATGGCTAGAGTAATGTTGAACCAGTTTAGTCTACCTATATACTTTTGGGCTGAAGCTGTCAATACAGCGTGCTGTATTCTCAATAGGGTTCTGATTCGACCTATATCGAAGAAGACTCCCTACGAGTTATGGTTTGGTAGAACACCCATTGTTTTATATTTCAAGATATTTGGTTGTAAATGCTTTATTCTTAATACTAAAGACAACCTGAGTAAATTTGATGAAAATGTCGATGAAGGTATCTTTTTAGGTTATGCGGCAAAGAGCAAAGGGTACAGAGTCTTCAATAAGAGAACCATGATCATCGAAGAATCAATTAATGTCAAAGTTTGATGACCTAAATCAACATTCAGTCGATGACGATAATGAAGACGTAAGTACACCAAGTACAGCTACTGCAAAACCTTCACACAAAGATGCAGAACCTTCACACCAAGCACCAGCTGAGTCTTCAAACAAATCACATACAGAACCAGAAGCCGGAACCAACAATCCTGAGGATATGCCAAAAGAAATGAGATTCTTGACAGATCATCCAAAGGACTTGGTAATTGGTGAGATTACCAAGGGTGTAAGTACTCGTTCCTCTAATAAAGATATAGCTTCCTATGTTGCTTTTATCTCACAGCTTGAACCCAAAAACATTGAAGAAGCATGTAGTAATAATTTTTGGTTAGATGCTATGCAAGAGGAATTAAACCAATTCGAACGGAATCAAGTTTGGGAACTTGTTCCCAAGCCCATTGATCATCCGGTCATTGGCACCGGGTATTCCGAAACAAACTGAACGATAATGGTTTAGTGACTCGTAATAAGGCTCGACTCGTAGCTCAAGGATACAATCAAAAAGATGATATCGCCTACGATGAGACTTATGTCCCAGTTGTGATATTAGAATCCATTCGCATGTTATGTGCATTTGCATGTTTTCATAATTTCAAATTATTTCAAATGGATGTTAAAAGCGCATTTTTGAATGATTTTATAAAAGAAGAAGTTTATGTAGCTCAACCTCCAGGTTTTACTGATTTCAAAAATCCTGATTATGTTTTCAAGTTAAAGAAAGCCTTATACGGTTTGAAACAAGCCCCTCGTGCTTGGTACGATCGTCTAAGCTCTTTTCTACTTGACAACGATTTTTCAAAGGAAAATGTTGACACTACACTGTTTATAAAATCTTTGAATAGCAATCTTCTTTTGATTCAAATCTATGTAGATGATATTATTTTTGGATCCACTGATGAATCTCTTTGTCAAGAATTTTCAAAGTGTATGCAGAATGAGTTTGAGATGAGCATGATGGGAGAGCTGAAATTCTTTCTCGGACTGCAAATCAAACAAACCAACAATGTGACGTTCATAAATCAAGCAAAGTACACAAAAGATTTATTAAAGAAGTTCGACCTGGAAGGAGTCAAACCACTTAGCACTCCAATGGCGACTTCAACCAAGTTTGATATTGATTAACAAGGGAAACCCGTCGACATACGTAAGTATCGAGGTATGATCGGTAGCTTATTGTACTTAACTGCTAGTCGACCTAATATTATGTTTAGTGTTTGCTTGTGTGCACGTTTTCAAGCCAATCCTAAGGAATCACATCTGTGCGCAGTTAAGCGTATCTTTCGATACCTTAGAGGCACTTCTTCTGTCGGCTTATGGTATCCTAAAACCCCGGTTATTCTGATGCTGAGGGATGCAAAGTAGATAGAAAAAGTACCAGCGGCACATGTCATTTCCTAGGAAAAGCCCTAGTCTCTTGGTTTAGCAAGAAACAAAATTCTGTCGCATTATCAACAACTGAGGCCGAATATATTGCCGCATGACGTTGTTGTGCACAAATTTTGTGGATGAAGCAAACTTTAGAAGACTTTGGATTACATTTCACACACATACCCATTCTCTGTGAGGGTAAAGTGCATTTAAACCCTCATTAGATGTCACGTAACTGCAAATCAAGACTCACTGATCCGAAAAAGACAGTCCGTTACGAAAATACTCAAATCACCCCCCTTCCCGCTGTTAAAATCCGTTAAAAATTATCTTAAAATACGATTTTGCCCCTCCCCTCTCCCCCCACCCCCTCTTTCTTCGGTGGTGGGGGCGTGTCGGGGGGGGGGGGGGGTCGCCGGCGGAGGGAGGAGGGGTGGTGGTCGGGGATGACCGACGGAGGGAGGAGGTGGGGAGGGGGGCGGGGGGGGGGGGGGGGGGTCGCCGGCGGAGGGAGGAGGGGTGGTGGTCGGGGATGACCGGCGGAGGGAGGAGCGGGGGTGGTCGGGGTCGGGTCGCCGGCAGAGGGAGGAGGGGGAGGGGAGGGGGTCGAGGGGCGGGTTGCCGGCGGAGGGAGGAGGAGGGGGTGTCGGGGTCGGTTCGCCGTCGGAGGGGGGACGGGGGACGGGGGGCCGGGGGGGAGGGAAGGGAGGGGCTGGTAGGGAAGGATGGGGGTAGTTTAGGTAGTTTCTATTTTTTTTTTAAGTCTTAACGGCCATTTTAACGGCCATTTAACGGATAAGGGTCATTCTAAACAAAACAGGTTTTTCAGGAGGTGCAAACTGCTTAAGTTTTCTAAAAGGACTTATTTTACAAACGAGGCAACTCTAGGGAGGGTTTATATGCACTTTACCCTTTTCTGTGATAACACTAGTTCTATTAATTTGACTAAGAATCCAGTATGTCATTCTCGTAATAAGCATATCGATATTCGACATTATTTTCTTAGATATCATCAACAAAATGAAGATATAGACCTTGTATACATAGACACACAGAATCAATTGGCTGACATTTTCACAAAACCTCTAGCGGAAGAACGTTTCAATTATTTACGTCGAGAATTAGGAATTTTAGATGTCAATAATATTAATTAATTTTGTTTTATTAATTAATTTTGTTTTCAATACTCAATAACTGTTTTCGAGACAAGCCTACAAAGAGTCTGTCTGTCACCACGACTGCGGTCGAAGCGAAGCGGTACTTAATTGTTCCTCGGTGAACTCCCGTTAGCTGTGACAGTACTTCTACAGCTAATCTGAAACAGACGCTGAGTAACAAAATTTAATTTATAAAATAATATTAATTATATTATTTGAAGTTTAAAATTACTAAACTTTGAATTAAATATTTGAAATGAGTTGATGAAAAGGACGTTGCCCATAAATTTTATTTTTAAAAACCAAGGAGAACCCTAGGCGAATTCGGCCCGAGCTCGGTCCGAATTCGGCCAGAGTTCTGTTGGTGCTGTAAGTTTTTAAGTCAGAACCGGAGGCCCCCTCCTCTTCATCTCTTCCAAACTTCATCTAATCAGCAGCAACAGCAGCCGAAGGTCCCCCCAAACCCTAGCTATTCGCCACTCTTTTTATTCCAATCTACGTGGAGAAATCAATCCAAAATTTGGATTTGTGCGGAGAATCGCGTCTTCTACAACATACTTGATTCTCGTAAGGTATATGATGTGGGCCCACCTATCATCATTTAGCCTATGTTCTATTTTAGTCATTTTCCTGTTTTAGTAAGGAAGGATTATTTTGGTCTTTCACCAATAATAACCCTTCCTTAATAAGTTATTTTCCTATTTTAGTCAGGAAGGATTATTTTGGTCTTTCACCAATAATAACCCTTCCTTAATTAAGCCTTTGTTTTTTCCTATATAAACTAGGGTTAGCCATCTTTTATTTTCCATGCTTGTATTGAGAAGAAACTCTCAAGTATCAATAAGAAGGATTTAGACTTTGTCCGTCCACCAAAGTTGGGAGTTTGTTCTTTTCTCACAAAAAGATCATTATCTTTCTCTGTTTCTCTTTTCTACAAATCTTTTGTGAATCGAATAGGTCGATTCACATCAATTGGTATCAGAGCTCTCTACGATCCATGGCGTCCGGCACAAGGAACACGATCGAGGAGAAGATCCAGGGGCTTCGGGAGGATTTCAATATCGAGATCGAAAGTTTGAAGGCCGCAATCAAAGATCAAGCGTCCAAACAGGAGGATCTCCAGACCGAGGTACGAAGCATGCGGGAGGAGATGACGTCGATTCCGGCAATGATGAAGTTGTTGCAAAACATCTCGAACAAGATCAATGGCGGCGAAGCGGAGGCGACAACAACCCAAACCCTAGGCGACCAACTAGGGTTTGTTCATACGGAGGGGGAAGCGACCGACGACCACGGAGGACCGGCCGACGGGAGCTGGCCCGCACCCGCCGTCGCCGCCGCGCCGCCGGGCGGGGCCCTGGCGGCCGGCGACCCTCGCCGGACAGCGGCCGAAGGCCGCGGGAGCGTCGCCGCCAACCGCGCGAGCCCGGGCGGGGCCGCTGCTGTTGGGGGCGGTCGCTGGCCGGCCCCCGACCGCCACCCCTGGCCGGTCGGCGCCAGAGGAGCCGCCGGCGAGCGGCCGTGGCCGGACGCCGTCGATCTGTACGGTCCCGACGGACCGGTTCCACATTCGGGAGAAGCCCTAGGGCTTGGGGCCCCCTACGGGGGTCGGACGAGGATTGCGAACTACGGAGATCGGTTCGTGGGCCCGGGAAGGGACTTGGCGGGGGTTCCGGCGTGGACGGGAGGAGCGGAACCGCCAGGAGGAGCGAGGCACGCCGGAGGCAGCAATTTCTTTGGGGGAATGGCGGATCCCGTCAACTTCCAGAGAGGGGACCTCCCCCCACGACGACCACCACGGAGGAAGAGGAGGAGAAGGAGGATCCGACGGAGGAAGAGGCCGCCATAGCAACAGACGCAGTTCCCAGATTTCCACCTTGAGGACAAGGTGGCTCTTTTAGGGGACGGTATTGATGTGGGCCCACCTATCATCATTTAGCCTATGTTCTATTTTAGTCATTTTCCTGTTTTAGTAAGGAAGGATTATTTTGGTCTTTCACCAATAATAACCCTTCCTTAATAAGTTATTTTCCTATTTTAGTCAGGAAGGATTATTTTGGTCTTTCACCAATAATAACCCTTCCTTAATTAAGCCTTTGTTTTTTCCTATATAAACTAGGGTTAGCCATCTTTTATTTTCCATGCTTGTATTGAGAAGAAACTCTCAAGTATCAATAAGAAGGATTTAGACTTTGTCCGTCCACCAAAGTTGGGAGTTTGTTCTTTTCTCACAAAAAGATCATTATCTTTCTCTGTTTCTCTTTTCTACAAATCTTTTGTGAATCGAATAGGTCGATTCACATCAGTATAACTCCTTTCCTCCACTTTCAAATTCTTAGGGTTATCTTGTTTTGGAAAGAATGCCTAAGAGATTCAATCCTTCCAAGAGGAAGAAGACTAATGTCAGTGAAGAGGCATCGTCTTCCGGTCCGAACACGGATTCCCTCTTTTTCCCGATCCAATCGGGTGACGGCGTGTCGGATGAGTTTTACTTCAAAACTCATGACCAAGCTTTGCTATGGTATGCCGACTTTGCCATGCGTACAATATGCACAGGCGCTCCGATCAAATGGACTATATTTCCAGACCATCGTCCTTTGTTTGAGGCATTAGGGTTACATCGTCTCATTACCCAAAAATTTCCTATAACTACTAATGCCCTTCGACTATTTTACTGTAACTTCGTGTTAGACACTTTTACTGCAAGAACTCGTGTTGGCGGGATCGATATTGAGTTCGATGATGTGTTGCTAGCGAAAATCCTTGGTATTCCAAACGAAGGTGCCCTGCTCGATGACATCACCAACTTCGACTTTTCCGAGGGCACGACTCTTGTTAGTTTCAAGAATGAGCTTTGTGCGTTAGTACGTGCTCGTCCTGGAAAGTTCAAGACCAATAACTTGAACTTGTTTAACTACGAGTTACATCGCATCATCTATTCCACTATTCTTCCGAAATCCACTTTGAAAGATGATGTCACTACACTTGAACTTTCTGTCCTCTATCACATTCTTAAGAGGATTCCTTTTTCTTCCCCTAAGACTATCATCCAGATGTTGGAAAGATGTCGCGGAAGAGACCGCAATCTCTCTTATATGATGCTTATCCCTCGCATCTTTCAGCGTTTTGATATCGATTTATCCACTTGCGCTCTGGATCCTGAGCCCAAGTATCTTCAGCTTTCTCGTCACAGCATTGCCACTGCTGCTGCACCTCCTGCACCTGCTCCTACTGTCCATGTTCCTCCTCAGACCTACCCTATGACTTTTGAGGGTATCCATCAGCACCTTTCGGATATGCAAACTTTCTTTGTTGACACTTCCAGGGAACATGAGTTCCGTGACGTGACTCGATTCCAGGCTATTACCAACTCGTTTGCCGATCTCCGATTTGCTCAGACGGATCATTCTGCCAGTTCTCTTCCTAGAGACCCTGCTGTATCTGGTTACCGCATTGAGGATGAGGCGGTCCATTCTCTGTTCCAGCCAGGGAACGCTTATGATTGGTACCGTTGTTCGGGTGCTACTCCACACACCTCTGGAGCTGGCACATCTGGAGCTGGTCCTTCTGGACATGGTGGTCATGCTAGGACTACTACTGATGATGATGATGATGAGGATGATATGTGATTTAGACATTCTTGTCTAGTTGTCATACTATTGAGACTGTTTCTATTGTCTTTGTTTACTTGAAAATGCTCCGACATTCCAAGCTAGTATCAGTACTCTTATTACTTGTATGTATGGTTGTGATTTCTTTTGTGACTTTTGTCTAATGAACATTTTTTTCTCTGTTCAGATCTATATCAGTTCTATTTAGCATATCTTTTATTTATTATGCTTCCATTTATAACATGCCTGTGAATAATATCAAACTATCTGTGATAAATTTTTTATATTTTTTTTTGTCTTTCTTCGCTTATTGTTGCTTATGCATATATTGCGGGGGAGCTTCTCTCTTTGCAATTATTATGCTAAGTGACAACGGGGGAGAAATAGGATCTAACATTTTATGAAGGATATAGAAATATTTTTCAGGATATAATACAATTTTGATTATCTTTCAAATCTTATTGATCGAAGATGTTATATCGGTCAATGTTTGTCAATTATCAAAATGGGGGAGATTGTTGGCCCATTGGTCATGGTCAAACCTGATTTTAATAATTGATCAAACTCTGTCTCGATATATGGAGCTACTCAGATGTTTACTCAAAGACGTTTCGGACACTTCACTGATCAAGATCGGATATCCACTCAGTTCAAGACCAAAGCTATGTTTGCCACTCGAGTCCGTATTTCTTTATGCAATGTAATTTTTTACTTTTAGTGAGTCTAGGAATACATTGTACACCGAGTCGTACTGGCAAATAGGCTATCCAAAATCGTTTTCAAAAATGACCTATGTTTTGAAAAACATCCCTTATTTACAAAAGCTTATGAAGGATTTCAAAAAGCCAAAAAATTATTTTTAAAATAACCCTGACCAACCTCGACAGAACTCGGCCCGAGTTCGGCCAGAGTTCGGTTAGTGATCGTTTGATTTTCGAACGTTTGAAAAACTTGGTCTCCCTTCAGTTGCGGATTGTTACATAGAGTTCTTTCCGAATTCTGTCCGAATTCTGCCTTTGAAAAAACTATAAATAGAGAAGAATTCTGATCATTTCAAATCACTCATTCACTTTTATCTCTTCTCTTCTAAGCTTACGTTTCTTTCCAAAGAGTTCTAAAAAACTTTCATTTTCGAATCCCAGGCCAGTTACAATTCTCTAGTCAATTTGTCGGTACGGTGCGGTCTAGATGATTTCAGAGAAATTGTAATCAGAGGCTTAATTGAAGAAAGACTCTCAAAAATTGAAGTTGGTCGAGTTCTTCGTATCAAAGCTCGCGTCTGTAGAAGTTGCAAGGACTTCGTATGAAAACTTACGAAATTTTCCAATAGTGGATTCAACTGGAAGCTAGAGTTCTTCCGACTAGACTAGTCCTCACAAGAGAAAAACCAGTATACATCGTTGTGTTTGCGTTTGCCTTCTGATCTCTTTTCTTTACAATTATTACTTTATGATTATTGATATTATTTTTGTGATCTAACTGCTAATAAGTTTTTAATTAGCAATATTCCGCTGCCTACTCTATTCACCCCCCTCTAGAGTATTCTGCTTTACGACTCCGTTCCTACGAGTAAGTCATGCATGTAGAAGAATTAATTTGATGAGGTGATCTATATTAATAGATTGTCGCATTAATTCTAAAACTATGGATTTCTAGCAATTGCTTGCAAGACTGAAATTTAGAAATTTTTGTGATTTTGATTTTAATTTCTATTTTCGATGTATATATAATGCATATACTTTGCCTCTTGTTGTGGATTGTGCTATGATACTTGCATGATAGCACAATCTAGGATGAAGCCCGCCACTTGAACTATATATATATATATATATATATATATAGGTTCACGGTATCGGTATCAGAATCCGTATCAGACCATTTCTATGAGTATCGGTATCGGCAGTATCGGTGGTTTCGGATCGGAGTATCGGATTTTTTGGTATCGAAAAACAATTAATTATTAATAAATTATTGAAATTTTATAAAATATATTTTATACACTTATGCATAATTTTAAGTATTTCCAGTGTTTTTTTTCTTAGTAGTTTTGAAATTGAATGAAATAGTAATCACCCTTGCCGATTGATTACATGCGATAGATAAGTTTTCTTCTTTTACATTACTATGATTTTACACCCTTGTTTGGTCTTTTTTCCCATTTTTTTTTGTTAAATTGACCGAAAAGAGGACTCCAATCTCGGTATCGGTTGGTATCGGATCGGTACATGCCAAACCGTATTGGTATCGACTGTATCGGATCGGTATATGCCGATACTACAAACTATGCATCTAGGCCTATGCATATCCCCTAAATACTATACTCTAGGTAATATTTGTCTAATGACTAGGCTAAACCTATCGGCAAAATAACTATTATCAAGAGTCTAGCACGGTATCATAACTAACTCCCTCCGTACTACCAATGATATGAAAATTCTAGGTTAACTCAACTCCTTGAGATGCTACAAATTGGGTTAAGTTTGACCCTGGGATGCTGCCATCTGGATAGAGGGAAAGCCAATGGAATGCTGTTGTAGCATGTGGTCCCCACCTCACATAAGTGAGCTCCAATAGAAAAATGATACCTAGGTCTGGACCCCACTTCTTAAGTGAATTAGTGCAGTCAAGCTGGATCTTCAATGCATTCAACACTTAAAGAGAAATGATGACTTCCCCCATCTAACATCAAGCTCAGGTCAAACTCATATGCTCTTTTTCCAATCCAGATCTTCAACTAGCAATCCATTGGCCAAGTAAGTGCGCTCCTGCTCTCCAAAGCTAGGGAACGGCTTTTAACTCATCATCTCCAATGCTAACCATCTGTTTGTTAGAATGCTCCGTCATAGTACTCTCTTTTGTCTTATAATGCATGGACTTGGGCATAGTTAAGTGCTTAAAAAATGTATGAATGGGTTCATGTTACTCTTCTAGTGCTACGGATGACTCAAGAGTCCTTTGAACTTAGACACTTACACAAAAACCTATTTTCTCTTCTATTCTACAGTCACCCTCAAGGTTCAAGTGTAGTTCGTTTGCCCTCACCAATTAAGGGTTCTAGATCATAGAGAGTGATATTTGAGGAAAATTGAGAAAAACTACTACTATACAAGAAGAGATCTTGCTTACTATATAATTCTTAACCCTGGTCTCAGAATAAATGCTCCTACAAGAGCTCAAACTTCAGTTCAATTTCCAAGTACAAATCTATATAAGGAGAGTTTAAACTGGAGGGAGATTTTAATCCTAATTGCTTTTATCAATTTCATACTCTTGCCCTCATGTTTTAAGATAAATTCACATTTCCTCACCAAATTAAGTATTTTAGGATATAGAGAGAGATTCCCTAGTCAACTCATTCTTGTTCAATTTCAGACTCCAAGTTTGAATACAAGTAAAGAAACAGTAGAAACTAAGAGAGTAAATCGTTAAAAATAAAGAAACCCTACAATAACCTAATTTCTATTTAGGGTCACCCCAAAACTTTAAGTGTAACCCATCTTTCCTCACCAAATTAATTATTTTAGATTATAGACTTTAAATTGTTGAAACCCTAGATTATTCCTGAACCCTGGTCCCTACCTACTAAGAACTCAATTGTTCTATTTCTGATTCCAAGATAGAATCTTAATAAGAGATGACATAAAGAGGGTAAATTAGGAGGGAAGTAAAGAAACCCTAGAAATTACTTTTGCTAGGGAACACCAACATTGGGTCTCCTTTCCTAGACCCTTCTCAGGATCAACAAGTAATCCAAACCCAGAACATTTTCATGCTTAATTTTAATATCACCATGTCAATGACTTTAGAAACTCTTGATAAATCATCGCCGTGGAATCAACAATCTTAATAAAAACAACTCTAATTTCTCTTCTAAATCCAAAACCAGAACATTTTGTAGTTTAATTTGACATCGATATGTTAAAAATTTGAAGTTTCAGAGATTCTTAATAAATTATAGTCGTAGAATCAACAAATTCAACCAAAACCCCTAATTTCTCTTCAACGTCACACTTGCCTCACCACATTTGAGTGTATTTTAGTTTTTAGAGAATCTTTCCTTTTCTTGAAACCCTAGGTCTCGGAATCGATGTTTCTACAGATGTTGTAGATGTCAGATGTCAGGTCCATGTCGGATCGGGTCTTATAATGTCGAATGTGGGGGCATTTTAAAATACCGATCATCTGTAAATATGGAATATATTACATATATTAAATGTGCAAAATATATCTCCAAAAAATGTTTGAGAGTAATACATTAAATCCTATCCGACAAAGGAAGGAAAACCAAGCTCTGATTGGACAAAATAAAGAGATAAGCGAGAGAGAAAAAGAGATTCACGCTGAACGAGGAAGGGCTATGTTGTGCAAATTTTGGGAGGTCGGCGTTCGGGGTCAAGGAGTAGAAAAAAGAGACAGTCAGGGATAAGGGTAAATAAGAAGATAGAGACAGAGAGTTTGGGTTTTATTTCAGTTATTAAGTTAACCGATAGGACTTCTAAAACCCAATGGTAACATATAAACGCCACATATCAACACATAAAACTGATTTGTGTAAAAATTCAGCCGGCATTTCACTTTCACGTGTCGGCCGGCATATCGGATTTAGGCTGACATGTCTGCCATTTTTAACCGAGACGAAATAAATGATTTTGTTACTGATCTTATATTGTTTGCTGATCAAAACTGATATGTGACATCTACAACACTGATTCCTACCTGAAGTCGAATTTATGTTCAGTTGCAGGTCCAAAGTTTCAACCTAAGAAAATAGCAGAAGGGAAGTAAACTGGAGGTGGGGTGAGAAACCATGTTGTAAAATAAAATAAAAAGTAGTCACTTTTCGATTTCATACTCGCACACCAGCTCAAGTGTAACTCAGCTTTCCTCGCAAAACTAAGTACTTTTTATCATAGGGAGTTGTAGTTAGGGGAAATAGAGATATTCCTTAACAGAAACCCTAGATTAATTTTTAAACCATAGTCTTAGAATCAACAATTCCTACCAACCACCAAGAACTAAAGTCTCTGTCCAATTTCAGATCCAAAGTTTAAACCTAAGCAAGGAGGCAGTGGAAAGAAATAAAGAAACCCTAGCATTGTACAATAAAGAAACCCTAGTAAAAAAAAAACTACTTTCTCTTCAATTTCATATTTTTCAGACATCAAAATTTAGGCGCAATTCATCCCTCCTTCCCAAATTAAGTATTTCATGTCATAGAGAGATTAACCTCTTAAAAACCTAGATTATTCTTAAACCCTAGTCTCAGAATCAATCCCCACCAAAAAACTTTCAGATCAGAATCAATTCCTACCAAGAACTCAACTTTCTGATCAATTTCAACAAGGAAAAAAAAAACATAAAGAAAGTACATACAATTTGGGGTTTGGGGGGAAATAAAGAAACCTTTCAAAAAAATTAGTACTTTTCGGTATGGTGGTACCTCTGTAATCGACTCCGGAGTTGAGCTTTACGACGACAGGTCGCCCCCTGATCGACTTCAAAAAGTCTGCCGGAGTCTTCACCGTACCTCCGCCGCCGGCACCGCTGCCCTTCTCTCCGCCGCCGCTGCTCATTCTCTTCCTCTCTCTTTCTCTCTTTCTCAATAATAATAATAATAATTTGAAGCTCTATATCTAGTGTAAATATTTGCAAATAAGTTTTTTATATATTTTTTTCCGGAATTTGCTTCCGTACTATTACACTGTGTTTGGGAACATTTGGGAGGAGGGAGAGGAAAATTTGAGGGGAAGGAAAATGGAGGGGAAGGAAAATGGAGGAAAGTTAATTTTTCCTTCCTTTGTTTGGATGCACAAAAAGTAGGGGAAGGAAAAGTTTAAAAACAATTTTTTATTTGTTTATGGATATAGGTATAATTACTATTTCCTCCTTGGTATTCTCAAATGATGATTTAATTTTAACTTTTTGAGGGGTGGTGGGGTAAATTCACTCAAATTCCTCTCATCTCTCTCCATTTTCCTCCCACATTTGGGAGGAAAATTTTTTGGTGGGACCCACCTACTTTTTCCTCTCAAATTTTCCTCCCCCATGTTCTCTCCCCCTTTCCAAACACCATCATTTAAAATTTTCCTCTCACTTTCCCCTCAACTTTTTCCTTCCTCCCATTTTTCACCCTTCCCAAACGGTACCTAAAAGTCCTATTATTGGCACCCCACCCATTTCTAAGTACACCCCAAAATTAAATAAAAAAAAAAAACCTAAAAGTCCTATTCTACCCCCGCTGAGTACACCCCACTCTCCTCCCTCCCTCCTCCTCCTCCTCCCCGCCGCCTCTCCTCCTCCTCCGACCAGTCCCCCTCCTCCTCCCCGCCGCCTCTCCTCCCCCTCCGACCAGTCCCCCCCCTCCGCCGCATCTCCTCCAACCCCCCCACCCTCATCCCGACCCGCCGCCTCCTCCTCCTCCTCCTCCTCCTCCTCCGACCCTCCCCCCCCCCCCGGCTCCTCCTCCTCCTCCGACCCCCCCTCATCCCGACCCGCCTCCTCCTCCTCCTCCTCCTCCTCTTCCCCCTCTCCGATCCCCGACGACCGCGACCCAAAAAAAATTCGACCGGAGGAGGAGGAGCCGGGGGGGGGGGTGGGTCGGAAGAGGAGGAGGAGGAGGAGGCGGGAGGAGGAGGAGGAGGGGGGAGGGAGGAGATGCGGGGGGGTCGGAGGAGATGCGGCGGAGGGGGAGGAGAGGCGGCGGGAGGAGGAGGGGGACTGGTCGGAGGGGGAGGAGAGGCGGCGGGGAGGAGGAGGGGGACTGGTCGGAGGAGGAGGAGAGGCGGCGGGGAGGAGGAGGAGGGGGGAGGGAGGAGAGTGGGGTGTACTCAGCGGGGGGTAGAATAGGACTTTTAGGTTTTTTTTTTTTTATTTAATTTTGGGGTATACTTAGAAATGGGTGGGGTGCCAATAGTCGGACCCGTACTATTATTTAAATTTTATATTGGTCAAATTTGGTACAGAGTACAGACTCGGTCCACACTTTTGTGAAGGCCCTTTTCAGTACGTAAACACATTCACTTAGAACTTGTTTGGTAAAATGGATTTACATTTGGATTTGGATTTGGATTTGGAAATCCAAAATTCAAATTCAAATCCAAATCATAAATTTTTTAAATCCAAATCCAAATACAACTCCAACTCCAACCAAACATAGGATTTGGTAAATTATTAATTATCTATTATAATTATAGTTATGATTAATAATTAAATTATTATTATAATTAATGAAATAATAAATAAATAAATTTTTAATTAAGATATAATGATGATTAATAAATTATTAATTAAGATATAATGATTATAATGATGATTAATAAATTATTAATTAGATATTATAATTAGTAATTAGTAATTAAATTATTATTATAATTAATAAAATAAATAAATAAATTATTAATTAGCTATTATAATTATTATTATAGTTATGATTAATAATTAAATTATTATAATTATGATAATATTTATGATTAATAAATTATTAATTAAGATATAATAATGATTATAACGACGATCTGTAAATTATTAATTAAAATTTTAATAATATATTAGTGTGAAACCCAGAATTTGGAATTTATTAATTATTGGATTTGTAGTGTAATCTTAGCTTTAGTATTAGTGTTATTATTATTATTATTATTATTATTATTATTATTTATTAGTCGAATTTAGGAAAAATATTATTTTAAAATTATCGTTGATTTTTGATTGTGGCATTGCCCCAATCCCGAGTCCGGACTCCGAACCCGAGTTCGAACCCGGTTCGATTTCCCGAAACCCGGTCCTGATCCAATTCTTTTATTTCCTTTGAAATCCTAGTTAATTATCTATTATTATTATTATTATTATTATTATTATTATATATATATATATATATATATATATATATATATATATATATATATATATATATATATATATATATATATATATATATATATATATATCATTTGGCTTGGTCACCCACGACCAAGCCAGCCACCCAAATTCCCTATTCTCCAGCACACCCTCCTTTCTCTCTACTCCACACGTTGTATTCTCCACTCCCTTCTTAATAACACCACCACCGCCTCTCCCACTACTCCAGCACTCTCCATATTTGCCTTTTTCTCTTCTTAACCAAACTCTCACCACCACCCCATTTCACTTTCTCCTCTTCCACTTGTCACGACCCGTACCCTAGAGTAAGGGCACGAGAACGTAACAACGTCCAGCCTACGCCGCAGTGTCGGCGGTAGAACGCTGTCCTAGGTCTCATGCATCTAGCAGTATAAGGATAAACAGTTTATACTCCCCGAATGGGGGTGACATAGCAGATACAGTCTCAATCACATCTAAAGTAGAGCATGATAAGGATAGATAAAATATGAAACCCAAAAGAGATACAGCAGAGAGAAATCTAAGTGTCTAAAATACACAAACCCAGAAATACATCTCAAATCTCAAAATTACAGTAATCCATAAAATAATACAACTCCAGACAATGGAAAAACTATCTAAACAACCCCTACTGTGTCTCCTCTAGGCTAGCAGGCAATCCCAGACTATATGTAAAATTTATCAACAGGTCCAGTCAGGACAGGAGCGAGCACAATACATCTCAACAAATCATAGCAGGTTAGAAAATATAATCATGCAGTAAAGTAAGATACAGGATCTGAAGAAATACAGTATGTAAACAGGGAGAGAGAACTGTAATAGAAATATCTACTATAAATAGAGAACTAACAATGGCTAGTGATGTAGAGTATAGGATAGCACATGTGAACAGGACAGATTTCTACATGATCTACACTAAAGAGTTGTACATGATCTACACTACTATAGAATTGTTCACATGACTACTAGCACTCTCCCGTTTTCCCAATCAATACACAAGGATCTAAACAGGTTATGTTATTGTACATGATATCACATGGTGTCACGACCCGTTACCCAAATTGTTGGGCCGGGCCGAGCCATGTCCAGCCTACGCTTGGTTAAAGCGTAGTAAGCTGTTCTAAGAATAGACAATAAAGGATCTAAGTAGCTAACAGTTCTAAAATCATATTTAAATGTTCATCACAACACAGCATCTATAAGCGAAGGTAAACAAACACAGATTTAATAATACATACCCAAAGTATCTAACTGGAGACAAAGTCCAGTATCCAAATATAAGAACAGACAATGTCTAAGTCTACTAAACACATGAAAGATAACTAAGCAAGGTTCCCCGCTGGGGCCTCTTCTGGAGTTAAGGCCAGGTCCATGGTAAGTAGGGCATGTATCCTCAGGACTATCATCTGTAATATTTTCAACAGGTCCAATCAGGACGGGAACGAGTACAACTCATCTAGAAAAACCCAAGTAAATGACAAAGAACTATAAAGCAGTTATAGACAGTTTTATTGATGAACATGGCTGTTTTATACATGTAATGATGGCATAGAGAAACAGTAAGATACAAGAAAAGAAAGGTAACTAAAACAAGAGAAGAATCATGGCAATGAAGGCTGTAATAAAAGCTAACTGAACTAGAATATCATGTGTGAGTCCAGACAGTACGATATAAGTCTAATATAATCCCAGTGTGAGTCCAGTCCATAAAATCTGATACCAGATAAATTCCGGTACAAGATGAGTCCAACAGTGATCAATGAATCCAGGGTGAGTCCAACTATGATCTAACAGTGTGTTTTAAAATACCGAGGTCGACATACAAACGGCTGTAGGTATCAGGCACATCTCTCACTGATCAGGCAAGAGATGGCTATGCTTCCGGTAGATTCCTGTAGGAGATTCCGGATTTGGGGTATGTCTACATGTCTTACTCAATATTTTCCCGCCCAGCAAGTGAATCCAGTACAAGACACAAAAATCGAGATGAGTCCGGCCAAATGATGATTCCAGAAATGATTCCGGAATGATTCCAGTGATTCCAGTAATAGAGATCAGTAAGTAAGGTATGTGTCGCATACATGAATCCAGAAATATCCATACGTGTTGATACAGAGAATCACATAGAACTAACTAGAACTGAAATACAGTAATTGACAAATAAATGAGAGAATTATCAGAGAATGTACTCGTCTCGAGCAAAGCAAGAATACCAGTACGAAGGTACAGATGTCCGGTATCCTGTCAATAATGATATACAACTCAGTTCTAAGCTAGGATCAACAATATACTAGTGGTGTGACACGACTCCTAACTGGATACTAGCCAAGTGGGGACCTAGCATAAAAGTCTAATGTGAAGTGCCACTATACACAAACTAACTCTCTAGGGTCTTTACACTAGTGCGGGGTGAGGTCCAATACGCCTATAACTCAAATCAACACAAAATATTGAAAGTCGTAATTATTTAATAAATAAATCAGCTGTACACTATGGTCCAATAATTTTAGAGATAGACAAAAAGCTCAAATATATATAAAATAAAGTACCAAAATAATCCTTGTTAATTATAGAAATTTATACTAATTTTTCTGGGATTTATAAACCTTCATAAATATTTATTAAAAATCAGCAAAAACATGCATCCCGAAAATGAGTTCTGTTTTCCCATTTTTATAAAATACCAAAAGTACTTATTAAATACTGGAAAAATTATAATAAATTAGCTAAATTAACATAGTATTTAAATACCATTTTTCCAAGATTTTTACAGCAATTAAAATATATATAAAAATTCAAAACCAGAAAGTAACAATATCTAGAAAAATAATTAATTATAAATTAAGGATAATACATAATCAAAATCTACAGATGTTGTCGGATGATAAAATAAATATCACCAACGTGTCCAGAACGGTCAAATCAGCTAGGATAGCCTACCCATAAGTCCAATTTAGACACAGGGGCAAAACCGTAATTTCGGGTCAAAATGATGTCCGCCGTTGGACACACTTTACACCGAAAAGCGTGTCGGGATAGAAGTCTACAAAACCTAGCAAATTATATGTCCACGAATCCAGAATGATGATACGAACCCAACGGTATGTCCAAAATTGAATTCCGATGTGCCGATCTCAAAATGATACGTTGACGCGACACTTGGTATCCGGTTTGCACGGAAATGCGTGCCAGAGCAAATGTCTTCAAAACTCAGCAAATTATATGTCAACGAGTCCAGAATGACGATACGAACTCAACGGTATATCCGGAAGTGGATTCCGATGAGCCGATCTCAAAGTGACCCGTTGACCCGAAAAGTGGGACCCGCTTTGCACCGAAATGCGTGCCAGGGCCCACGTTCTCCAAATCAAGCAAATTTTATATGAAAACATGCCAGAACGACGCCACGAGTCTACTGGTGGTGTCAGAAATTGAATCCGGAGTCCCGGGCTCAAAAATGGAATTTAACAAGTGCAAATTAAAGAATTCGGACGGCCAACTTTGACGTCGAATTCGACCAACCAAACGTGCTTAAAATGAAACGAAACCTAAAGGAGGCAGGAAGAGGGTTATACCAGCTGTGCATCGGAACTGACGGCGCGTCAACCGGAGCTGCAACGGCGAAGTTACGAGCTGACAAAGTCGGCTCCACGAAACTGTCCAAAAACAGTTCAATTTAAAACGTCAACTTGGTGGCCAGTTTTGAGGTATCAAACGACAAAATTAACGGACAAAAATTGACAAGAGTGAAGATGGATATACCGAGATTGCGACGGAGTGAGGAGTTCGTCAATCCAACGGTCGGATCTCCCAGAAAATGTGCACGAACTTGCTGCGACGGAGCGCGAATTCTGAGTTCCAAACTCGCGCGCGCCGACGGGATCTCGTTCAAAACGCACGAATCGTGTGTTTCACACGTCGGGGAGGATGGCGGTGGCCAGGGGGGTGTTTGCCGGAGGCGTGCGCGCCGGTGGGGGGGTCGCCGGTGGCCGGTGGCGGCCGCGGTGGCGCGCGGCCAGCGCTGCCAGCGCTGCTGCTGCTGCCGCTGTGCTGCTGCTGGTGGCGCGGCCAGAGGCGCGCGGCGGTGGCGCAGCGCGGCCAGCGAGGGAGGAGACCGGCGGCAGCGTGGCCTACGGCGGAGGGTGGCCGTGGCGTGCGGTGGTGGTGGTTTGAGTGGTGGTGCATGGTGGTGGAGCATGGTGTTGGTGATGGTGATCATGGTGGTGGTTGTAGTAGTAAGGAGGAGGAGAAGAAGAATGGAGGAGGAGGAGGCTGTGGGGAGGAGGCTGAGGAGGAGAGGGAGGAGCTCGGGTTGGAGCTCGGCATGGGCTGGGAGTGGAGTGCTGTGTGTGTGAGTTTTGTGTTGAGAGAAAGAGAGAGAGAGGTATTTGTGTGTGTATATATATAATATGTATAGAAAGAGTGAGAGAGAGAGAGATATTTGAGAGAGGGGGGGGGGAGAGAGAGAGGTCGGCCAAAGGGGGGGTTGCTGTGAGGTGGAGGTGAGGGGGTGTGTGAGTGTTTGTATAGGTGTTAGGAGAGAGAGAGAGTTATTTACATATATATGTATATATATAAATATGTGGGATATTTTGAAAAGTAAAGAGAGAGATATTTTCAAAATAGGAAAAATAGAAATATTATGTAGGGTATTTGGGCAGTCATGAGAGGACAATATGGAGCTTGGGTTCGGGTTCGGTCGAGCCGGGTCGGGTCAAAATCGAACAGGATACAATATTAAAATTAAGTACATATTTATAATAATGGGCAAATAAATAATATACGGGGACTCCAATAAATGGAACACAAGCGTCATGCGGGTAGTAGGCTTCATGTGGGCCACGTCCATACTTGGGTCGACTAGGTTGGATCGATGTCGGATCCCGAAATTAAATCAGAAATTAAATCGGGTTTTACGGTAGAAAATAAATCGGCCTAAATTGACCCGGAAGTTGTGCGAAGAAAATGAAGCACAAAATGGAGTGTCTGAGTGGGACACGAAGGTCATGGGTGGAGAGCGTCTCGAGTAGATCATTCATGAGAAGTTGGTTTCGAGAAAATGGCTGATCTGGCGCTCCTAAATTAAAAGCAACGGTAACGTGCAAACGATGATCAAAAATAAAAGTGGGAATAATATTCAACGATTAATTGGTCTAAGTTGACCCGAACTTGCGCGATACAAAAAGAGCACAAGGGAACGAATTCAAGTGGGACATGATATATCAAAACGAAGATAATCTCGTCTACTTCAAAACTCGTGAAGAGAGTTTACAGAGATTGGCATCCCTGACGCTCCAGAAGTCAAAGTCATGGAAAGGTACATAAATGATGAAAACAATTAAATAAATAAAATATTTATCAATAATAATTCATTTAGAAAAATTTAAAATAGTCCTGAAATTCAGGGGGCTTACATCCTACCCACCTTACAAAAATTTCGTCCTCGAAATTAAAAATCATCCAACCGGTCAAACTATAACATGTAGCTGCTCTGGCTACGATACTCAATCTGCTATCCTTGTAATCATCTCTCCTGTTTTTCTTTACAATCTTTTTGGTTCAGGTTCAACAAAGGTACTTCTATCATAAACTACGTCATATATCCTTTAGAATCTTCCACACTAACATGAAACATTTATGTATACCCTAAACTATAGGTCATTCTCCGGGTATGTCTATAAGCCTATAATGCTTAATCATCAATCATATTTTCAACCTCAATTGTAAATACTGGATTTCCTTATCATATCCTAAGTATCCTTATTTCATCAATCCACAGTTCCTTGGCATCATTTATCGTCAATCCTTTCCTACAGTTTCTCCTTGAAATCATACGTTCAATTCTTATCCTTGGCGTAGAGCCTTTTTCTTTTTACTCAACAAGTCCTCCGAATATATAAATCCTCGATTTCAAAACTCCCGATTTATTAATTACCAATGTACATATGTCTCTGTCTTGTTCATTGTCTTTTTAACTGATATCTTTCCGATCTCGTACGCAATACGATAACTCATTCTAACTTATTCTATATCAATCCACATATCGTTCTACCCTTTAATCACATGTAATTAGCTATAGATAACCAACCAAAATTCTACGAATGCTAAATCCTCAAACTCTAAGCACAAGATTCTAATCCTCAATCCATAGTCATAACAATATAATATCTCATTTCTCCATCTTTAGATACCCTATCATCAAGTTATACTATCAATACAATCGTTCTTCCAAGTCTACTACAGTCAGTTGCTTATACTTGTCCTATAAGCTTAATCTAACCAATCCCTAGGAAAAGTATTTTATCACAATCACACAATACATTTATAGTTATACTTACAGAATCAGTTAACAAGGTTTGGCTATTTCAGTCGTCTATCAAATAGAAGGTAACAAGGCCTAAGACTGGGTCAAGCAATCCATAACAGTGTCCAAACAAGTTAAAGGTCAAGCAAGACAAAGAAGTTTATTGGAATATCTCCAAGAATGGTACAAAGACAATGAGATTTATAACGAGAAGAATTATCCAAGAGGTTAACGAAGAAAAGTTTAGTCAAGTCATAGGAAAGATAGAACACAAAAATAATTATGTCCAAAAAGAGAACATGAAAACAATTCTGTTTGAGAGTCTTAGAGAACCTATAATCCTAGTTGCAGATGTAGATAGAACGGAGTTAATCAAGACGGGGAAGAATAATGATAAGAACTTATTCTTGCTCATTCGGTCATAACAAAGTAAACCAAGTTGAGATATGATCTGATAACCATATACGTCTTCCTGAAATCATGTTGCCAGAATTTTCGCCACACCAGTAAGCTTAGATGCAATAAACGGTAGAGTCATAACTAAGGTATACACCCTATAATCATGTTATCTAGAATCCTCGCCACGCCAACCGGTATGGCTGCGAGAAAATCTAAATTCTATGAATATGATAGTATATCCAAAATCAGGCTCTATGTTTTTGTCATACCAGCTAATATGGCTGCGATAAATTCTAAACTCCATAACTAAAGCAGACGTTTACCTTATCAGAATATATCACAATTCAATCCATAAAATTTATCACGATGCAAGATCAAAGTTAACAACAAAAAAAATCAGAAATTAAATTCAACAGCGAATTTAAAGAAGAGCAAATGGAAATAAGTGGAAACTGATTTCTAGATAAGATTAGAGTGAGATTAGAGTGAGATCCTCAGGGGTCATCCCAAGGGTACAAACTTGGTCTAAATTGACCCACTGAAATACAAACAAGAGGCTAATTATAGCTAACGGTCCTATGCTGTGATGAGTTCTCCTATGTTACAATCCTAGATATCCTCTAGGTGTTCTAAATGTTGTCCCAGTGTTATCAAGTTGTCCTAGATCCTAATTGCAGGCATGCTTGGTACAATAACGTAACCAAACAACTTAAGTCTGGACCTGCATGGGCCACCACTAAAAACATGTCACGACCCGTTACCCAAATTGTTGGGCCGGACCGAGCCATGTCCAGCCTACGCTTGGTTAAAGCGTAGTAAGCTGTTCTAAGAATAGACAATAAAGGATCTAAGTAGCTAACAGTTCTAAAATCATATTTAAATGTTCATCACAACACAGCATCTATAAGCGAAGGTAAACAAATACAGATTTAATAATACATAACCAAAGTATCTAACTGGAGACAAAGTCCAGTATCCAAATATAAGAACAGACAATGTCTAAGTCTACTAAACACATGAAAGATAACTAAGCAAGGTTCCCCGCTGGGGCCTCTTCTGGAGCTAAGGCCAGGTCCATGGTAAGTAGGGCAAGTATCCTCAGGACTATCATCTGTAATATTTTCAACAGGTCCAATCAGGACGGGAACGAGTACAACTCATCTAGAAAAACCCAAGTAAATGACAAAGAACTATAAAGTAGTTATAGACAGTTTTATTGATGAACATGGCTGTTTTATACAGGTAATGATGGCATAGAGAAACAGTAAGATACAAGAAAAGAAAGGTAACTAAAACAAGAGAAGAATCATGGCAATGAAGGCTGTAATAAAAGCTAACTGAACTAGAATATCATGTGTGAGTCCAGACAGTACGATATAAGTCTAATATAATTCCAGTGTGAGTCCAGTCCATAAAATCTGATACCAGATAAATTCCGGTACAAGATGAGTCCAACAGTGATCAATGAATCCAGGGTGAGTCCAACTATGATCTAACAGTGTATTTTAAAATACCGAGGTCGACATGCAAACGGCTGTAGGTATCAGGCACATCTCTAACTGATCAGGCAAGAGATAGCTATGCTTCCGGTAGATTCCTGTAGGAGATTCCGGATTTGGGGTATGTCTACATATCTTACTCAATATTTCCCCGCCCAGCAAGTGAATCCAGTACAAGACACAAAAATCGAGATGAGTCCGGCCAAATGATGATTCCAGAAATGATTCCGGAATGATTCCAGTGATTCCAGTAATAGAGATCAGTAAGTAAGGTATGTGTCGTATACATGAATCCAGAAATATCCATACGTGTTGATACAGAGAATCACATAGAACTAACTAGAACTGAAATACAGTAATTAACAAATAAATGAGAGAATTATCAGAGAATGTACTCGTCTCGAGCAAAGCAAGAATACCAGTACGAAGGTACAGATGTCCGGTATCCTGTCAATAATGATATACAACTCAGTTCTAAGCTAGGATCAACAATATACTAGTGGTGTGACACGACTCCTAACTGGATACTAGCCAAGTGGGGACCTAGCATAAAAGTCTAATGTGAAGTGCCACTATACACAAACTAACTCTCTAGGGTCTTTACACTAGTGCAGGGTGAGGTCCAATGCGCCTATAACTCAAATCAACACAAAATATTGAAAGTCGTAATTATTTTATAAATAAATCAGCTGTACACTATGGTCCAATAATTTTAGAGATAGACAAAAAGCTCAAATATATATAAAATAAAGTACCAAAATAATCCTTGTTAATTATAGAAATTTATACTAATTTTTCTGGGATTTATAAACCTTCATAAATATTTATTAAAAATCAGCAAAAACATGCATCCCGAAAATGAGTTCTGTTTTCCCATTTTTATAAAATACCAAAAGTACTTATTAAATACTGGAATAACTATAATAAATTAGCTAAATTAACATAGTATTTAAATACCATTTTTCCAAGATTTTTACAGCAATTAAAATATATATAAAAATTCAAAACCAGAAAGTAACAATATCTAGAAAAATAATTAATTATAAATTAAGGATAATACATAATCAAAATCTACAGATATTGTCGGATGATAAAATAAATATCACCAACGGGTCCAGAACGGTCAAATCAGCTAGGATAGCCTACCCATAAGTCCAATTTAGACACAGGGGTAAAACCGTAATTTCGGGTCAAAATGATATCCGCCGTTGGACACACTTTGCACCGAAAAGCGTGTCGGGATAGAAGTCTACAAAACCTAGCAAATTATATGTTCATGAATCCAGAATGATGATACGAACCCAACGGTATGTCCAAAATGGAATTCCGATGTGCCGATCTCAAAATGATACGTTGACGCGACACTTGGTATCCGGTTTGCACGGAAATGCGTACCGGAGCAAATGTCTTCAAAACTCAACAAATTATATGTCAACGAGTTCAGAATGACGATACGAACTCAACGGTATATCCGGAAGTGGATTCCGATGAGCCGATCTCAAAGTGACCCGTTGACCCGAAAAGTGGGACCCGCTTTGCACCGAAATGCGTGCCAGGGCCCACGTTCTCCAAATCAAGCAAATTTTATATGAAAACATGCCAGAACGACGCCACGAGTCTACTGGTGGTGTCAAAAATTGAATCCGGAGTCCCGGGCTCAAAAATGGAATTTAACAAGTGCAAAATAAAGAATTTGGACGGCCAACTTTGGCGTCGAATTCGACCAACCAAACGTGCTTAAAATGAAACGAAACCTAAAGGAGGCAGGAAGAGGGTTACACCAGCTGTGCACCGGAACTGACGGCGCGTCAACCGGAGCTGCGACGGCGAAGTTACGAGCTGACGAAGTCGGCTCCACGAAACTGTCCAAAAACAGTTCAATTTAAAACGTCAACTTGGTAGCCAGTTTTGAGGTATCAAACGACAAAATTAACGGACGAAAATTGACAGGAGTGAAGATGGATATACCGAGATTGCGAAGGAGCAAGGAGTTCGCCGATCCAACGGTCGGATCTCCCAGAAAATGTGTACGAACTTGCTGCGATGGAGCACGAATTCTGAGTTCCAAACTCGCGCGCGCCGACGGGATCTCGTTCAAAACGCACGAATCGTGTGTTTCACACGTCGGGGAGGATGGCGGTGGCCAGGGGGGTGTTCGCCGGAGGCGTGCGCGCCGGTGGGGGGGGTCGCCGGTGGCCGGTGGCGGCCGCGGCGGCGCGCGGCCAGCGCTGCTGCTGCTGTCGCTGTGCTGCTGCTGGTGGCGCGGCCAGAGGCGCGCGGCGGTGGCGCAGCACGGCCAGCGAGGGAGGAGGCCGACGGCGGCGTGGCCCGCGGCGGAGGGTGGCCGTGGCGTACGGTGGTGGTGGTTTGAGTGGTGGTGCATGGTGGTGGAGCATGGTGTTGGTGATGGTGATCATGGTGGTGGTTGTAGTAGTGAGGAGGAGGAGAAGAAGAATAGAGGAGGAGGAGGCTGTGGGGAGGAGGCTGAGGAGGAGAGGGAGGAGCTCGGGTTGGAGCTCGGCATGGGCTGGGAGTGGAGTGATGTGTGTGTGAGTTTTGTGTTGAGAGAAAGAGAGAGAGAGGTGTTTGTGTGTGTATATATATAATATGTATAGAAAGAGTGAGAGAGAGAGAGAGATATTTGAGAGAGGGGGGGAGAGAGAGAGGTCGGCCAAAGGGGGGGGTTGCTGTGAGGTGGAGGTGAGGGGGTGTGTGAGTGTTTGTATAGGTGTTAGGAGAGAGAGAGAGTTATTTACATATATATGTATATATATATAAATATGTGGGATATTTTGAAAAGTAGAGAGAGAGATATTTTCAAAAATAGGAAAAATAGAAATATTGTGTAGGGTATTTGGGCAGTCATGAGAGGATAATATGGAGCTTGGGTTCGAGTTCGGTCGAGCCGGGTCGGGTCAAAATCGAACAGGATACAATATTAAAATTAAATACGTATTTATAATAATGGGCAAATAAATAATATACGGGGACTCCAATAAATGGAACACAAGCGTCATGCGGGTAGTAGGCTTCATGTGGGCCACGTCCATACTTGGGTCGACTAGGTTGGATCGATGTCGGGTCCCGAAATTAAATCGAAAATTAAATCAGATTTTACGGTAGAAAATAAATCGGCCTAAATTGACCCGGAAGTTGTGCGAAGAAAATGAAGCACAAAATGGAGTGTCTGAGTGGGACACGAAGGTCATGGGTGGAGAGCGTCTCGAGTAGATCATTCATGAGAAGTTGGTTTCGAGAAAATGGCTGATCTGGCGCTCCTAAATTAAAAGCAACGGTAACGTGCAAACGATGATCAAAAATAAAATTGGGAATAATATTCAACGATTAATTGGTCTAAGTTGACCCGAACTTGCGCGATACAAAAAGAGCACAAGGGAATGAATTCAAGTGGGACATGATATATCAAAACGAAGATAATCTCGTCTACTTCAAAACTCGTGAAGAGAGTTTACAGAGATTGGCATCCCTGACGCTCCAGAAGTCAAAGTCATGGAAAGGTACATAAATGATGAAAACAATTAAATAAATAAAATATTTATCAATAATAATTTGTTTAGAAAAATTTAAAACAGTCCTGAAATTCAGGGGGCTTACACATGGGGCCCATGAAAGGGTGCACATGATAGTATACATGAGGGCTCTGTGAACATGAGAGTACATGATTCACAAGAGTGTACATGTATGGTAAAAGCACAGGAGTACATGATGAAAGTGAAACGCACATGACACAATGTACCCGATGCTCCCGAGGGGGATAACATCGCATGAAGAGATCCATATAGTACTAATCCGTGATAATGTCGTGACAGTATCAAGTAAAGTAATCTAAAGCAGGAATATAATTCTAACCAGGATATGAAATGATCAGAGAATGTACTCGCCTGATAACCTGAACAGCTGATAAGTATAGGGGGTCCAACTGAAGCCACAGAGTCCTATTTAAAGCAACACAGGTTATAAGGTGTTCAAGTTGTAATAAATGAATCTCTATAATCAATCTACATTATCCTAGGTTCTTCTAAGTCAAAACAACTCTAGGTCGACTCCGGCCAATAATCTAGTCAAACTAGGTCAAGTGTTGACTTACAGTTGACTTGGTCAACTGGTCAACTCTGGTCAAACATGGTCAATTCTAGTCTAATTATTAAAGATATAAAGTGTACTTCGTTATTCGTACGTCGAAATTTACGACACGCAAATCGAGATGAGATGATCAACGATAAAGTTGATAATCTTATTATAGTGATCCACGTGTCCAACATGTCAATTTCAGCGATGTGAGATCACTGGAATTGACTGATCTCAGTTTCGTTGTACTAATCCTGAAATACGAACATTATAAGAATTAATTATTAATTAATTATAAAAAGGGTAAACTCAGAGAAATTATCAACAAACATTGTCGGACGATGAAATAAACATCGCCAACGTGTCCAGAATAGTCAAATTAGCTAGGATAGCCTACCCAACGGTCCAATTTAGACACAAGGGCAAAAAGGTAATTTCGGATCAAAACGGTGTCCGTATCAGAGCCGTTTTGCACCGAAATACGTGCAAGAAATAAGTCTATAAAATATAACAAATTATATGTCCACGAAACCAGAATGACGATACGAACCCAACGGTATCTCCAGAATTGGATTCCGTTGACCCGATCTCAATTTGGTCCGTTGACCAGAACTTGGAATTCCGGTTTGCACGAAAATGCGTGCCGGAACCAATGTTCTCAAAACTCAGCAAACTACCTGTCAACGAGTCCAGAATGATGATACGAACTCAACGGTATCTCCGGAATTGGATTCCGATGAGCCGGCGTCAAAAAGTTCCGTTGACCCAGAATGTGGGACCCACTTTGCACCGAAAAATGTGCCAGGGCCCACGTTCTCCAAATCTAACAAGTTTTATATAAAAATATGCCAGAACGATGCCACGAGTCTAATGGTGGTGTCAGAAATGAAATCTGGAGTCCCGTGTTCAAAAATAGAATTTTACAAGTTGGAAATTACGAATTCGGACGGCCAACTTTGGCGTCGAATTCAACCAATCAAACAAGCTCACAATAAAACAAAACTGGAGGGATAGTAAGAGGGTTATACCAGCTTCGCACAGGAACTGGTAGCACGCCAAGAGGAGCTACGGTGGAGGAGATACAAGCTGACGAAGTTGGCCCCACAAAACTGTCCAAATTTAATATAATTTAAACGGTCAACTTGGTGGCCGGTTTTGATGTATCAAACGATAAAATTAACGGACAAAAATTGACAGAAGTGAAGGTGGATATACCGAGATTGTGACGGAGCAAAGAAATCGCCGATCCAACGGTCAGATTTCCGGGAAAATGCGTGCGAAGTTGCTGCGACGGAACGCGATTCCAGCCTCGTTCCCAAGCTCGTCACGACGGGACGTCGTGCAAAACGCACGAATCGCCTCGACGGCGCGTCCCGGAGGACGGTGGCCGTTAGGGGGCTGCTCTCCGGAGTGGGGCGCACCCATGGGGGGTCGCCGGGGTCACGACGACCGACGGCGGCGACGGCCACGCCCGCACGCGCGCGTGCCGTGGCTGTGCTGCTGCCGCTGTGCGCTGTTGAGCGCGGGCCGGCCTGGCCGGGCACGGCGACGGCGTGGGCGGTGGCGCATGGCCATGGCAGCGGGGCACGGCGGTGTGTGCGGTGGTGATGGCTTGGATGATGATGGTGGTGCAGTTAATGGCCATGGCGAGATGGAGGAGGAGTGGTGATCGGTTGACGAAGTGGTTGGCTCGGGTTGTAGGGAGGAGGAGTTGGAGGCCGCTGGTGGTTGGCAGTGATGGCCGATCGAGCTCGGCCAGGAGGGGGTGGTCGGGCTCGGCCAGGAGGAGATACGAGTGGTTGTTGATAGATGTTGCTGATGGTGTGAAGTTGTTGCATGGAAACAAAAATTGGTTTAGAGAGAGAGAGAAAGAGATATTAAATGAGAGAGAGTGGGGAAAAAGTGCTCCTCTCAAAGTTAGGGCCGGCCTATGTTGGCTGTGAGTGGGATGGAGGGAAATGGATGGTGATGATTAAATGAGGGAAATCAATGGCTAGGAATTAATTAGCTAAAATGGGTCATTCCAATAGGGATTTAATTCAACAAAAATGCCAATAATAATTAAAAAAATAGGTAGAAAGAATAATTGATATTTTTGGGCAAGAAAATATGAGGGTGTTATGATGGAGAGTAACATGGAGCTGGGCTGGACTCGGTGGAGCCGGATTGGGTCAAAACCGGACATTGTGCAAAAATTGAATAAAAATAGGTGTTGATGATCATGGGCAAATAAGTAGCACATGGGGATTCCAATAAATGGGACACAAGTGGCATACGAATAGTAGGCTCAATGTGGGCCATGTCCATAATTGGGGCTGACAGGTTTTGGTCGACAGGGTACCCACAAATCAAATTGGAAAATGAATGTGACACCGTGGGGTAAAATAAAATCGGGTCACGTGTCAGGAAGGTTGTGCGAAGCAAATGGAGCACAAAATGGCGTGTCTGAGTGGGACACGAAGGTCATGGGTGACGAGCGTCTCGAGTAGATCATGCATGAGAAGTTGGTTTCAAGAAACTGACTGGTCTTGCGCTCCCAAATTAAAAGTCACGGTAACGTGCTAATAATAATCAAGGAAAAGAGTGGGAAAATTAATTAATGATCAAATGGTCTAATTCGACCCGAAGTTCTGCGAAACAAAAAGAGTACAAGGGAACAAGTTTGAGTGGGACACTATATACCGTCATGAAGGTAATCCTGTCCACTACAAAACTCGTGAAGAAGATTTTCAGAGTTGAACATCCCTGACACTCCAAATATCAAAGGCACGGAAAAGCACACTTAAGGAAAAATAACAGAATAAATTATTTATCGAAACCAATCAATCAGAAAATAAAATAAATAAATAAAAATCGACCCGAAATTCAGGGTGCTCACATCCTACCCACCTTATAAAAATTTCGTCCTCGAAATTAAAATGTCCATACTCCCTCTAGGTCAAACCCCCCACAATCAAAGTCCCAGATTAAAACAAATCATGTGATCAAAAGGACGACATACAGGGTCATGGCATACGGTGGTAGTGAAAGTCTCATCTAGGTATACTAGTCGTGCTAATACCAAAACGGTCATAGGGTATCAAAACACACAAGCAATCTAGGGTGCTAAACTAGAGAGGTTACAGAAACAACAAACCATCAAAACTGTAAGGCAGTCTACCATCCTATATGAAAACTGGTACTTATCAAAATAAAATAAAGGCAACTACCAATTATCTATAAAGGGTACAGAAAAATCAAATTCAAAAATTAAAGAATTGAAAATCACTTGCATTGAAATCCAATCACAATATATATAGAGAGCGTTAGAGGGGGAAAACTAGCATTATGTGTATGGGGACATGTTCATATGGTTAGATAGTAGGCGTGTGTGTAGGTGAAATATACATGAAATTGTATATGAGGATTTGGGTTTCAAACAATAGTTATCCAGTTACACTACTAATGGCATATTGGTTAAACAATCTACAATACACAACCTATTTACTCATAACATGCATGGCTAACCATATACATCTGTAAAGAGGTAGAGATTTAGTTATGTATCTATATACGTTATAACATGTATGCATAAACTCTATATATATATCTATACAGGTACATGATCATAACATAGAGAGGAAAGGTTAGGTTACATGACAGGGTATACTAAGTTAGGGTGTGTGTGTGTGTGTCCTTGTATAGGGTTATAGCTTAGTATTGAAAGGTTAAACCCAGTTTTAGTTCAGCATTTATATAAAAAAAAATCTGAAAAGCTAACATTTAAACCAGGGTAATATGAACATAACGCAGTTTCAGATTTTAGGGTTTTGAACATCGCAACTAATCTCAATGCTCCCAACACATCCTAACATAATAGAAATACATCAAAACCAACTCAATGTTTATCACAACCTAACATGTAAGAATATGGAACCTAAATTTATATCCCTACATACCACAATGTATATAGCTGAAAATATTACATTTAAAACAACAAATTGAACTAACATTTAAAATCCAGTATTAAAGGTTAATATGCACACAGTCTTAGATTTGACAAATTCAAACACAAAACTCAACTAAATTTTTTGAATTATAACCCTACGTATAATATACATGTGCAGTGATGTAAACATAATTAATAACATAAAATCTATATTTGAATTACGAATTTAAACTAGAAAAAGCAGAGAACCAGAAATATTGGGGTTTTGACAATTTAAACATCAACAACATATTAATATGTATTTAGGCAGGTGAGAAATCAAGTGTAGCATGCATACGTGTCAGGCAAAGAGTCTGTGTCCAATATATATATATTCTCATGTCCCAATATAAAATTTAATTCTACGTTAAGTCCAACAATTAGATTCCTACCAAGGTTGCAAAGCAGGTGATTGGTGTAATCAAGACAGTTTATTATTATCTAATACAAGAATAATATCAAGAAAGAAATAACGATAAAATTTGTTTGCTTATCTGTTTAAAGAAGAACCATTTTGAAACCCAGAGCTAAATTATCAAATCCAAGATAAAGTCTAGCAAAATCGTCGATTCATTGTATTAAGAAGGAGTTCATGGTAAGAAGTTACACAAGGTTTATAAAAATAGCTAAAGCTACATCCTAAGAAAAAAAATGAGAAGCAAAACAAAACAAAACAACAATAATTCCTTTTTTTTTGAATGACTGAAACAAAAGTAGAGAAAATATGTTCGAAAATATTTAAGGTACAATTTGATAATCATATGCGTCTATCCAAAATCATGGTACTCTAAATCCTCGTCATACTAGTGAGCAAGGCTACGATAATCACAGAGTCCTTGACTTATGCACATACCTCTAGAATCATGGTATTTAACATTTTTGCGATGCCGCTAGCTTGGCTGCAAAAACCTTAAATTCCTACACCCGAGAAATATATCCAAAATCAGACTATATGTCCTCACCATGCTGGCTAATGTGACTATAGAAGACTAGATTCCATAACATAGATGACCTAGCCCATATAATTTCATCTTGTCAAAAATTAAATTAAATCGACAATGAATACTCAAAAAAATCAAATCAAATTTATCAACGAACTTCAAAATTCAAAAATGAACAAAAATCCTTCAAATCATATAAATACAAACTCGGATGCTACAGCTAACATCAAGATTCAAAATTTAACAATCTTCCATCAAAATCAATAAATACAAACTCAAATTCAACAATAATCCATCAAAATCAAATTCAACAACAGAAAGTAAAGATAAATCAAATCAAAGAAAAAAAAGAGTTTTCAAATCGAAGTTAAAATAAGATTCTCAAGGGTCGTCCCAGGAATCTCTCAAGGGATCCTAATTGTGATTGAGTACCTTCAAAATATATCCTAATCCTACTGCAGGCTGTAGTGGTACTATAGTTCGAATACCACTACACAAACTCGACCTGCATGGGCCACCACTAAAATGTGTCACGATCCGCACCCTAGAGTAAGGGCACGAGAACGTAACAACGCCCAGCCTACGCCGCAGTGTCGATGGTAGAACGCTGTCCTAGGTCTCATGCATCTAGCAGTATAAGGATAAACAGTTTATACTCCCCGAATGGGGGTGACATAGCAGATACAGTCTCAATCACATCTAAGGTAGAGCATGATAAGGATAGATAAAACATGAAACCCAAAAGAGATACAGCAGAGAGAAATCTAAGTGTCTAAAATACACAAACCCAGAAATACATCTCAAATCTCAAAAATACAGTAATCCATAAAATAATACAACTCCAGACAATGGAAAAACTATCTAAACAACCCCTACCGTGTCTCCTCTAGGCTAGCAGGCAATCCCAGGATATCTGTAAAATTTATCAACAGGTCCAGTCAGGACAGGAGCGAGCATAATACATCTCAACAAATCATAGCAGGTTAGAAAATATAATCATACAGTAAAGTAAGATACAGGATCTGAAGAAATACAGTATGTAAACAGGAAGAGAAAACTGTAATAGAAATATCTACTATAAATAGAGAACTAACAGTGGCTAGTGATGTAGAGTACAGGATAGCACATGTGAACAGGACATATTTGTACATGATCTACACTAAAGAGTTGCACATGATCTACACTACTATAGAATTGTTCACATGACTACTAGCACTCCCCCGTTTCCCCAATCAATACACAAGGATCTAAACAGGTTATGTTATTGTACATGATATCACATGGGGCCCATGAAAGGGTGCACATGATAGTATACATGAGGGCTCTGTGAACATGAGAGTACATGATTCACAAGAGTGTACATGTATGGTGAAAGCACAGGAGTACATGATGAAAGTGAAACGCACATGACACAATGTACCCGATGCTCCCGAGGGGGATAACATCGCATGAAGAGATCCATATAGTACTAATCCGTGATAATGTCGTGACAGCATCAAGTAAAGTAATCTAAAGCAGGAATATAATTCTAACCAGGATATGAAATGATCAGAGAATGTACTCGCCTGATAACCTGAACAGCTGATAAGTATAGGGGGTCCAACTGAAGCCACAGAGTCCTATTTAAAGCAACACAGGTTACAAGGTATTCAAGTTGTAATAAATGAATCTCTATAATCAATCTACATTATCCTAGGTTCTTCTAAGTCAAAACAACTCTAGGTCGACTCCGGCCAATAATCTAGTCAAACTAGGTCAAGTGTTGACTTACAGTTGATTTTGGGTCAACTGGTCAACTCTGGTCAAACAGGGTCAATTCTAGTCTAATTATTAAAGATATAAAGTGTACTTCGTTATTCGTACGTCGAAACTTACGACACGCAAATCGAGATGAGATGATCAACGGTAAAGTTGATAATCTTATTATAGTGATCCACGTGTCCAACTTGTCAATTTCAGCGATGTGAGATCACTGGAATTGACTGATCTCAGTTTCGTTGTACTAATCCCGAAATACGAACATTATAAGAATTAATTATTAATTAATTATAAAAAGGTTAAACTCAGAGAAATTATCAACAAACATTGTCGGACGATGAAATAAACATCGCCAACGTGTCTAGAATAGTCAAATTAGCTAGGATAGCCTACCCAACGGTCCAATTTGGAGACAAGGGCAAAAAGGTAATTTCGGGTCAAAACGGTGTCCGTATCAGAGCCGTTTTGTACCGAAATACGTGCAAGAAAACAAGTCTATAAAATATAACGAATTATATGTCTACGAAACCAGAATGACGATATAAACCCAACGGTATCTCCAGAATTGGATTCCGTTAACCCGATCTCAATTTGGTTCGTTGACCAGAACTTGAAATTCCGGTTTACACGAAAATGCGTGCCGGAGCCAATGTTCTCAAAACTCAGCAAACTACCTGTCAACGAGTTCAGAATGATGATACGAACTCAACGGTATCTCCGGAATTGGATTTCGATGAGCCGGCGTCAAAAAGTCCCGTTGACCCAGAATGTGGGACCCACTTTGCACCGAAAAATGTGCCAGGGCCCACGTTCTCCAAATCTAACAAATTTTATATGAAAATATGCCAGAATGACGCCATGAGTCTAATGGTGGTGTCAGAAATGAAATCTGGAGTCCCGTGTTCAAAAATGGAATTTTACAAGTTGGAAATTATGAATTCGGACGGCCAACTTTGGCATCGAATTCAACCAATCAAACAAGCTCACAATGAAACAAAACTGGAGGGATAGTAAGAGGGTTATACCAACTTCGCACAGGAACTGGTAGCACGCCAAGAGGAGCTACGGTGGAGGAGATACAAGCTGACGAATTTGGCCCCGCGAAATTGTCCAAATTTAATACAATTTAAACGGTCAACTTGGTGGCCGGTTTTGATGTATCAAACGATAAAATTAACGGACGAAAATTGACAGAAGTGAAGGTGGATATACCAAGATTGTGACGGAGCAATAAAATCGTCTATCCAACGGTCGGATTTTTGGGAAAATGTACGCGAAGTTGCTGCGACGGAACGCGATTCCAGCCTCGCTCCCGAGCTCGTCACGACGGGATGTCATGCAAAACGCACGAATCGCCTCGACGGCGCGTCCCGGAGGACGGTGGCCATCAGGGGGCTGCTTGCCGGAGTGGGGCGCACCCATGGAGGGTGTCGCCGGGGTCACGACGACCGACGACGGCGGCGGCCACGCCCGCATGCGCGCGCGCCGTGGCTGTGCTGCTGCCGCTGTGCGCTGTTGAGCGCGGGCCGGCCTGGTCGGGTACGGCGATGGCGTGAGCAGTGGCGCATGGCCATGGCGGCAGGGCACGGTGGTATGTGCGGTGGTGATGAGTTGGATGATGATGGTGGTACGGTTAATGGCCATGGCGAGATGGAGGAGGAGTGGTGATCGGTTGACGAAGTGGTTGGCTCGGGTTGTAGGGAGGAGGAGTTGGAGGCCGCTGGTGGTTGGCGGTGATGGCCGGCCGAGCTCGGCCAGGAGGGGGTGGTCGGGCTCGGTCAGGAGGAGATACGAGTGGTTGTTGATAGATGTTGCTGATGGTGTGAAGTTGTTGCATGGAAACAAAATTGGTTTAGAGAGAGAGAGAAAGAGAGATTAAATGAGAGAGAGAGAGTGGAGAAAAAGTGCTCCTCTCAAAGTTAGGGCCGGCCTATGTTGGCTGTGAGTGGGATAGAGAGAAATGGATGGTGATGATTAAATGAGGGAAATCAATGGCTAGGAATTAATTAGCTAAAATGGGTCATTCCAATAGGGATTTAATTCAACAAAAATTCCAATAATAATTAAAAAAATAGGTAAAAAGAATAATTGATATTTTTGGGCAAGAAAATAAGAGGGTGTTATGATGGAGAGTAACATGGAGCTGGGCTGGACTCGGTGGAGCCGGTTTGGGTCAAAACCGGACATTGTGCAAAAATTGAATAAAAATAGGTGTTGATGATCATGGGCAAATAAGTAGCACATGGGGATTCCAATAAATGGGACACAAGTGGCATGCGGATAGTAGGCTCAATGTGGGCCATGTCCATAATTGGGGCTGACAGGTTTTGGTCGACAGGGTACCCACAAATCAAGTTGAAAAATGAATGTGACACCGTGGGATGAAATAAAATTGGGTCACGTGTCAGGAAGGTTGTGCGAAGCAAATGGAGCACAAAATGGCGTGTCTGAGTGGGACACGAAGGTCATGGGTGACGAGCGTCTCGAGTAGATCATACATGAGAAGTTGGTTTCAAGAAACTGACTGGTCTTGCGCTCCCAAATTAAAAGTCACGGTAACGTGCTAATAATGATCAAAGAAAAGAGTGGGAAAATTAATTAATGATCAAATGGTCTAATTCGACCCGAAGTTCTGCGAAGCAAAAAGAGTACAAGGGAATAAGTTTGAGTGGGACACTATATACCGTCATGAAGGTAATCATGTCCACTACAAAACTCGTGAAGAAGATTTCCAGAGTTGAATATCCCTGACACTCCAAATATCAAAGGCACGGAAAAGCACACTTAAGGAAAAATAACAGAATAAATTATTTATCGAAACCAATCAATCAGAAAATAAAATAAATTAATAAAAATCGACCCAAAATTCAGGGTGCTCACACTACTCACCCCCTCCAGAGCTCTCCCGCGCGCGCCCTAGGCCGCGACTCCCCGGCCGAACCCCCTCTGCACCGTCCTTGGTCGCGCCCCTCGGCTGCCCCGACCCGATAGCGCTTCCTCGCCGAGCTTCCCGTGTTTCCGCGGGTCCCCGATCTCCAGATCTGTTGTCCGGTTCATTCCCGTGCTTCCCGCGGTCTCGATTTTTGCTGTCCAGCACTGTTCGTGCCCGATCCGCTGTCCCGAGGCGATTTTCCGCTGCCCGCGTATTTCTTTCTCCCATTTTCATCTGAGAGCTCTAGCCGAGCAATCCGAGGTATACTTCCGTGTCCCCGTGTCCCTTCCGTAGTGTCAATGATGATACGGTTCCCGATCCCGTCCCGGGATTTGGTTGCGTTTTCGGTTTTCTTCGGATTCCGAACTTTCCTTCGGAAAAATTTCTGTGGTTTGTTGTCTGTGAGAATTCCGAGTTTAGTTTCAGAATTTCCGAAACTAATACATTTGGGTTCTGTGATCTTTTTCCTAGTTGTTTCCGTGGTATTTTCGGGTTTTCCGAAATGTATTTCGGAAATGTTCTGTGAATGGGATTTTTCATATATTTTGTGGATGAAAATTATTTTCAGTGGGTTTCCCTGGTTTGGGATATTATTTGTGTTGTTGGCACAATTTCCCAGTATTGGGTTATCCCAGATATAGAGGAAATGCTGCCCAATTTTTCATAAAACTATATATATATATATATATATGATTTTCAAAACTGGTTTTCCAAAAAGGGTTATTAAATGGATTTTCGGGCGACGACCGTACCGGTCAATGGGCCCTAGCGAAATGCAAACGAAACCAGTCATTCTGGACGTTGAGGCATTAGCTAAGAATGATTATTGGACCAATCTGAGACTCTTTAATATTATATTTATAATTATAATTATTTTCAGAACGGGTACTGTTGTTAGTATTTTTGGTGCAGGGCTTCGGCCTGCTGAATGGACCGTTTCTCGGCGTTCAGGATTCACCTGAGTATTATTATTATTCTTAATTCATTTATGTAAATAATTGTAAGGGCATAAGCCCAGTTTTCTATTTTTCTTTGCTGCGACCCTGTATTTCGTAGAATAGATTTTATTTATTTCCTGATTTGTTGGTTTGTTGATAGACTCGTAAAATATTAAAAAGACATTATTTTGGATATAGAAAATTAATATCATTTTTTCACAATAAATAATTAGGAAAAATTACAAGTTTGTTATTTAAACAAATTCACGTTCTTCTCATTTAAAGAAAAATATTTGTTTTATATATAATATTACAAAATACAAAGTTTTGCCAAATTAACCGGTAATTGCCATTTTTTTCAATTAATCAATAACCGGCTTATTTTAATTAAATAACAACGAACGTAATTGCGACGTTAGACGATTCCCGGTAGATTAATTAATAAACTTAAAACCTGACTAGGGTCTACTTCTAGAGATTGTAACTAGCACACCTAGAATGGTTTCATTATGGTTCTAAGCCAAGGTTCTCAACTGTAGGATCTCGGAGACGAACCTGACATCCTCCTCGGTACCAACATTCTCGATCCAGTCAATTAACAGAGGCAAGTTACTGCTATGTTTTCTTGTATTTTATTTAGTAATTGTCTAGCTGCATGTTTAAACCACATTGCTACACGGAACCCTCTTCTAGGGTTCAAATATTGATTGATATTGATTGTGGGGATTGGAGGAATAGTGTAACGTTTATGGCCAATACCCTCCTATATTGCAAGATTGTGCGAGCTTACCCCTCTTACACACGGGAATAAGCCGTATCGCGTCGCTAGAACGCTATTGTATAACCCAAGTCGGTCATAGACGATTACACATTCAAATTAATCACATTGTTTTTAATCGTAGAATTACTGGAAAATATTGTTTCAACTGTTTAGCCTGCACTTTTCCATTATTACTTGAAATATGAGATTCATATTCGTACTTGCTCCCTCCTGACTGGAGACAACATTTTTAGGTGATATTGAGGATGCTTAGCTATTGTACAATAGCTACTATGATCCGATTTTGTACCCTGTGGTGTTGTCGGAGTTCCCTCTTGGAGGACGTAGGACCTGAGGCCGACGAGCCGACCACTTAGCTAGTCATTTCCAGTTTTCTAGTTTTGTTGTTTTGGAACTTTGTTAATTTGAATTCAGCACTTTTTTACTTCAGTTCTTACTTTCCAGTTGTACTTTTCAGATGTTGAATAAAAGTTTAAAAATTTCCGTATATTGAGTTGTGACAAATGTATAGATGTTGTTGTGAATACCTGCATATAGAACAGCTTACTGCCGCCATCTCACAACGGTGCAGGCTGGGCATGATCCGGTTCGACCCAATTATTTGGGATCGGGTCGTGACAATTAGTTATTAAATTATTATTATTAATTTTGTTTATAATTTATGATAAGTAACTATTAGTTATTTTTTATTAAAATAATAACTAACTTTTAGTTGTAAATTTTTATTAAAAAAATAACAATAGTGACTAATTTTTAATTAACTATAAATTAAATATTTTAAAAATAGTAATTATAAATTAATATAATGATAATTAATAAATTATTAATTAAACTATTATAATATATTATTTATTAAATTATAAATTATTAAATATGATTATAATTGTGATTAAAATATTTTAATTAAGATTATAATAAAATAGTAATTAGACTAATAAATTATTAATTATGATTATAATTAGATATTAATTAATAAGTTATTAATTAAGATTACAGTTATCACTAATAAATTTATTATAATTATGACTAATAAAATTATTAATTATTAATTAAGATTATTATTAATTAATAAAATTATTAATTAATAAATTATTAACTTAGATTATAATTATGATAACTAACTATTAGTTAATTTTTTATTAAAAACAATATCTAATTTTTATTTATATAAAAATATTTTTTAAAATAATAGTAATGACTATTTTTTAATTAACTATTAGTTAATTTTGAATAAACTATAAATTAAATATTTTAATGCAATTATTAAAAAATAACTAATTTTTACTCCCAAATCCAACAACTTTCTTCCAAATCCAAACTTTGGATTTGGTCATACCTTCCATATCCAAATCCATTTCCAGCCAAACATAGGATTCCATGGATTTGACTCCAAATCCATAAAATCCTAAAATCCAACTCCAAATACGGTTTATCAAACGGACCCTTAAAAGAAAATTTTTGTTGAAAGCATTTAACTTTAACATAATTTTACTGATAGCATTAGTTTCCAATAATGACAACCAAAGCATTGAACGTCCCTAGAAAGGGCGTTTTACAAAAAAAATAAAAATAAATGTAGATAACGCCCATGGGAAATTATGAATTAATATAAGGAAATGCTAAAGGAATATTATATATATATTAGAGAGGGCCAAATACAAATATTTTAGTTTATTCAAAATCCAGAGTCTAAATATCTCTTGGCTGAATATTATAAAAATAAATAATAATAAATAAAATAATTTTACTAACTATTTTGGTTAAAGGAGCATAATATAAATAACTAGAAATTGCTGAGAAACCCAATTTCGAGATTGGTTTGTATGAAAAATTCACCTGCAGGATGAATTTTATGAAATGTCCAGAATTATATATTTTCATGTTAAATATTTCAAGATTCCCTTTAGATGCTCTGTATTTACAAAATTGTCATCTTTATAATACATAACTACCCTTCGCACAAACTCATATTTGGATTGCAATTTTCGTCTTCTTATTCACGAGAGATCTGAATTCCATTGCTCTTATCTTCAGCATAAATTGCAAAGATCGTTCGTAGTTCACTGTGCTTTTCTTCAGTCGAACTTCGATCATCGCTCATCATCATCGTGGAGAGATTTAAAGTTTTTCGGTGATTAGGTCAATTATGGAGAGAAGATATTCTTCTTTTCCATAAGAGTTAGCATCATTTTGAAAGAAGAACGAAAAACTCTTGATTTTTTGTTCCTGACAAATTTTTTTTACAAAAAAAAACAAAAAAAAAAGGTTTAGGTTTTTGTCGACTGTTCTTCATCATTCTCCGTGTTAAAATTATGGAGAATTTCCATTCTCCGTGCTAAAACCACGGAGAATGGCCTTATCCATGTCAAAATGACGGAGAGTGGCCATTCTCCGTGTTAAAATGACGGAGAATGGCTCCGTGATAAAATGACGGAGAATGACCATTCTCTTTGTTAAATTGACGGAGAATGACCATTCTTCGTCATTTTAACACGAAAAAATGGCTATTCTTGGTCAATTTAACAAGGAGAATGGCTATTCTCCGTGGTTTTAGCACGGAGAATGGTCATTCTCCTTGTTAAATTGACAGAAAATGGTCATTCTCCGTCATTCTAACACGGAGAATGACTATTCTTTGTCAATTTAACAAGAAGAATGACCATTCTCCGTGGTTTTAGCACGGAGAATGACCATTCTCCTTGTTAAATTGACGGAGAATGGTCATTCTCCGTCATTCTAACACGAAGAATGACTATTCTTTGTCAATTTAACAAGGAGAATGACCATTCTTCGTGGTTTTAGCACGGAGAATGACCATTCTCCTTGTTAAATTGACAGAGAATGACCATTCTCCGTCATTCTAACACGGAGAATGGCTATTCTTAATTTGTCAATTTAACAAAGAGAATGGCCATTCTCCGTGATTTTACCACGGAGAATGACCATTCTCCGTGGTTTTAGCACGGAGAATGGTCATTCTCTATATTACCATGGAGAATGATCATCTCCTGCATTTTATGACCACTTGAAACTTTGAAGGGCCATAATTTTTGACGGGGAGGTCGAAACGAGGTCCGGTTTGTCGTAAAAGGAGCGTATTTCCGAGGAGCAGGAGATTAATCATGTCTCCGTTAGTCGGCCTTTCGAAATTTTAGAAACGCGAAAAATGATGTTTGGACCTCCGTTTTAACAATTTTACCGTTTTGTCGACCTTTTTGAAATTTTTCAACGAGTTTTTGAAGTAAGGTTTGAAGATTTTTGAGGAGAAAATCTAGATTCGAAAGTGAGCAGCGTATGAAGAAGAGGAAGTATTGAAACGTTTTAAGAGTAGTTTCGTTGGTGTTTTCAATAAATTAGAAGGAAGGGCAAAAGGTCATTCGGAACCCCCTTTATATATTTTTGCTAATTCTAAGCACGCGATGAAATGTTATTGTGCGGTGGGTTTTTCATAAAACTTTTTCATTTTTTGGGCATTTCATAAATTTTTCCTATAAATAATGAAATATAGGGGACCACACTTTTTTTTTGCAATGTGGTCCACTATATTACATTATTTATATATGCTCCTTTAACCAAATAGTTAGTAAAATTATTTTATTATTATTATTTTTAATAATATTCAACCAAGAGATATTTAGACTTTGGATTTTGAATAAATTAAAATATTTGTATTTGGGCCTCCATAATAGATATAATTACTAATTAGTGCGTTGGTTTGCAATAAGTTAGAATATTTGTGTTTGGATCTCCATAATGACATATTTAGTGTTCGAGTCTTGGACTAATAGTTGATTGTTAAAAACAAAGTAGAAAAATAAAAATAAAATAAAATTAGTAAAAAGAAAACTAAAAAAAATAACCGTAGAACGAGAAAAAAATGGGGAAAACGAAAAAGGGAAAATGAAAAAAAAAATGACGAAATAAAACAAAAAAATAGAAAAATGATAAAAATACTAAAACAAAAAATGGAAAAAAAAAATCTAAAACCTGAAAAAGGATTAAAAAAGTAATATTATTTTGTCCGAGCAAAAAAATCCACATATTCTTAAGGGATAAGATTTCCGTCTTTTGTAGGTAAATTATTTACCCGGATATAAGTAATTTTTGAAGATATTTTTTTAACCTAAACCAAACATGGAAATATGTTTCTATAATAAATATGTCTGAAATATTTATATTTTAGGTCTCGATATTATCGGACAAATTTATTTTCGAAAATTACTTATTGAAGACCCAAACACTAAACTAAACACAAATATCCTAATTATTCAAAATCTAAAGTCTAAATATCCCTTTTATTTTCTTGACTGAATATTATGAACGAAATAATAATAATAAAATAATTTTACCAACTACTATGGTTAAAGGATCATAATATAAATAATGTATTATAGTGGATCACATTGCAAAAAAAAAATCTAACTTAACGAGAACGCCCATCCCATGGCGTTTTGTATATTTCTTAATTTTTTTTTGTAAAACGTCCTTCCGAGAGGCGTTTCATTGCTTTGGTTGCCATTATTGGAAACTTGATGTTGTCAGTGAAATTCTGTTAAAGTTTAATGCTTTCAATGAAAATTTCCGTTTAAACGAAAATTTTCGTTGAAAGCATTAAACTTTAACATAATTTCACTGAGAGTTACAAATTTGAAAATTAATCGACATAACCACCCCAAGCTTCAAATATATTTACATATTTATTTCATGTTTTTTTAGATGTTTGATATTACGCATGAAAAGAAATAATAAATGTTAGATGGAAATATTCCGTAAAAAGTATACGCTATCAAACACTATAATTGGGAGAAAAATTATGATGGAAATATTCTCCATGGAAAAAGAAAAAGCTCAATCAATCACAGCCTTAGTGAAAAATAAAATTTAGAAATCTAAAAAAAAATAATTTAAATATAATAATTATTCTAATATTAATTCTATCTGAAGTATAATTTGTGTAACATAAGAGTTTTAAATGTTAGAAAAAAAATCAAACAAATAAAGATATAAATATGAGATATATTAAACTATTCTATTTAATATAAAATAAACCATTAGGTGTATGATTAGACATCTAAATGGTCATAGCCACAACAACCAACCCAATAACTTCCAGAAATATAAAAAATACAAAGAAATTATGAATACATCATAAATTAAATTAATATATTTTTATAATTTAAATTATATAAATATACAATCTAGACAGTTATCGGTGTCAGACATTACATATTATTTTTATCTGTTATTACATATGATGGTAATATGTGACATCTACTTGTAATTTGTTATGTACCATGCTATTTGTTATATATAGTAGACATATGTGACATCTACTTATAACTTGTGTAAGTCCCTGATTTTCAAATTCATTTTTAATTAGTGTTAATTAAATTTTTTTTGTCATTTATAGCCTTAAATAAATATTAGGAATTTTTAGGAATTTTTCTAGAATTTTTAAATGATTTTAAATGAGTTTTAAAATACAAAAATATTGATTTGTAATTTTCTAAATGTTTTAATATCAATTTGCAATTATTAGAATTATTTTAATACTGTTTTGTAATTATTCAAATTACTTTTATATCAGTTTGTAATTAGGAATTTGTTTTTAAATAGGGAATGCAAATTATATTTGCATTTGTTTCCTGTTGGGGGCCTAGTGTAAAATCCTAAAACCTAGGGGCCTAACTGCTAATTGCCAAAACAACCCCCCCCCCCGATCGACAGCTCTCTCTCTCTCCTCGGCCTCACCCACTCCGCTGCCCCGAGCTGCCACGCCGCCCTGCCCCCGCCTTTCCCGGCCAAGTCCACCGCCCTAAAACCCCCTATAAAATCCCCCACTCCCCCCTCGACCTAAACCCTAACCCTAAATTTTCCCCACAGCCACCAACGAGCCCCTTCTTCCCCAAAACACTCCACCGGAACCCTAGCTACGGCGAGCCCCTGTCCAGCCTCACCACTCGTCGTCGACAGCCGCCACCACCGTCATCCGCTTCGCCTTGCCGAGCTGGAGGCAGCGCCACTGGAGCACCCCGACCCCGACGCCTCCTCCGCCGTCCCCGACCTTCGAATCACCCTCCAACCGCCGGACACGTAGGTAACACGACTTAAATCGTGTCGTGCGTGTCTCGCCTTCACTCACGAGACTCGCCAGGACACAACGAGCATGGTGCTGTGCTCGAACACGCGAGGCTGAGCTCGTGCGTGTCGTGCATAGCACAGACACGAGGATCCCTGTGTCCCAAACTGTCCGGACACAGGCTCGTGTTTATATTTTTTTTTATATAATGTCTAAACTAAAACTAAATAAAATAAACAAAACCCTATTCCTAATAGACGGGCCAACTGGCCCACTGGCCAGCGCGCAGTAATTAAACCCCCCCCCCCCCCCCCGCTCTGTTAGACCGAGTTCGACCCCCCCTTCTTCTTTCTGTTTCCTTTTTCTTTTCTTTTCTGTTTTTCTTTTCTTTTTCTTTTTGTTTATATATATATATATATATATATATATATATATATATATATATATATATATATATATATATATATATATATATATATATATATATATATACTGTATTTTAACAGTATTTAATATATATGTATATATTTTATAGTTAGTAAATTTTATATATATATGTTTATATATATATTTTCCTATGTATATATATATTATATATATATACACTATATTATTAAGTGTATTCTTATATATATATATATATATTTGTATATATATATATATATATATATATATATATATATATATATATATATATATATATATATATATATATATATATATATATACTTTATAAATTAAGTATTTTTTCCTTATATATCTATATATATCCTTTTAGCATAGGTATGTATATATTCTTTTGGTATAAATTTGCCTTATTAAAATAATAATATTTATTTTGACTATTACCAAATTGTATTTTCATTGTGTTTAATTTACTGCAACTATTTGGTGTCCAAGCCTAGCATGGGTATTTGAGCCCAAATGTGTTTTCACACATTCAAGACCTGTACAAGTCATATTGGACTTGATTCATGGCTTTGGGTCCTGTATTTGAACTTTGGTTCAAATTATATACATGGACAAAATACGCAGATAATTAATTATTGTGTGCAATGCTGTTTTTGATTTTCTAAAAATACTTAAAGCATTGCTAAAATTATGGAAAAATAGTTTTTAGATACTATGATAAGTTAGCTAATTTAGTATAATTTTGTAATATTTAATTTACTGTTTTGCCACTAGTTTGGCATATAAAACCAAAACTCATTTTCTGTATACTTAGGAAAACTGATTTTTATAAAATATTTGTACTGGTTAATAAATTCCAAAAAAATTATAATAAATTTCTATGATTAACAAGGATCACTATAGTACTTTACTTTAAGAAAACTAAGCTTTTTGTCTACTTCAAAAATTGTTAGAACACAATGATCTTTTGATTTATTTATTGATTAATTACGACTTGTAGCTTTTTGTGTTATTTGGAGTTTTAGTCGTGTTGAACCCCACCCCTCACTAGTGTAAAGACCCTAGAAGTTAGTTAACATAGTGTGTCACCCCACATTGGTCTCCTATGCCAAAGTCATCATTTTGGCTAGGTGTCCAATCACAAGTCGTGTTTCACCAATTAGTGTCCTAGTATTTTAGCTTAGTGTAAAAGCTAAGTTATTGTATTTACTTCTACAGTAACGAGCTACCAGACATCCATAGCATTGTTATCGCAGCTTGTTTTGTTTTGCTTTGATAGAGGCAAGTACTTTCTACGAACTTTACATACTGCTAGAACAATAAACTGCGACTTACCAACCATGTTAAATGCTGATCCTTGAGGTAGCAAGTTAGAACTTTACATGTTGTATTACTTTCAGTCTCTACCATGTTTAGGACAGTATCTCATATCTCTCACATGCTTTATATCGTTCTCGTGTCTCCCACATGTTATTACTGTTTTCATATATCTCACATGTTTAAAATAACGGGTTAAGGGGAAACTGCTAGTAATGTACGTGATCATGACCCCCTTCTCCGTATGTATTTACCGCGCTCGGTGACATTCTATATGTACCCTTGCCGTATGTTCTGATATCGCGTTTGTGTATGGATATACACCGATGCCGTTCGTGCACATATGTGCATACCAAAAAACTTGATATGTACCACAGTACATCCTGATCACCTATTGACCGATTCACGTACATGCTACCGTTTTAAACTTTTAAACTACATGCGATTATCTATAAAATAACCAAATTAAACCATGATATGCCACAGTTTATTACATTCTTGTTCATGCTTTGTATATTTAGTTTGCTAGAAAACAGTACTTGCTCCCGTCCTGACAGGATAACGTTGTAGGTATACTTACTGAGAAGGAGTTGCTCTGTGATTCGTATTATGGAGTTACTGCCGAGGACCCGGCTCTGCTTACGAGGATGTTCCTGCGGGGAACCTCGCCTAGTTGTCTTTTGTTTACTTAGACTTTTTGAGAGTAGACATGTATTAGACTATATCATTTTGTAACTGGACATGTATCCAGTTTTACATTTCAGTTTACTTGTACTTGGATATTTTACTATATACGACGACTTTTGTGTTTGGAGCATTTATAATTCTTCTTCACTTATAGAACTGTTAGCACATTTTAGTCTTATCCTGTTGTCTCTAGAACAGCTTACTGCGCTTTATCTTAAGCGTAGGCTGGACATGGCTCGGCCCGGCCCAACAATTTGGGTAACGGGTCGTGACAACTTGTGACTTCTATATTCTATGTGTGACTTTGGTAACAAACATGTGATAATGTATGTGACGTATAACATTTTTATATAACGTGTGATATCGGTATCTAATTTGTGATCAACACAAGTGACTTGTGATATTAGTAAGTAACTTGTGATATTGATGTAAAATATGTTAATTGTCGTTGTAACATGTTATAAATAAATTAATAAGTTATATGTTGCACACAAATTGAGACAAAAAATATAGTAGAATTTGACCGAGGTGAAAGTGAAAATTATAAATAATATCAAGATAAAGTGAAAGGACTTTCTAGACTGCGGGCACGAAAGTCGTTAAAAATGGAGTTCGGGAACACTCGATATTAAGATAAAAGTTCAATACAGATCAAGGAGAATACAACTAAATAGTGTGTCCATATTCAATCGCCGGTGACCAAGGTTGTCAAACTCGAGATACTACTAAGGATCGTTCGAAGGGTGAACGATCATAACTCGTGGGATCGTAACACGGATCGTAAGATCTCACCAGAAAGACAAAATTATATTTAATATATATTATGTTGTGAAACCCTTACTATTCACCATTATGTCATGAGTTACACATGACCCTTGGGATCATGTAACTCATGACCCTTGGGTTATGTAACTCATGACCCTTGGGTTGCCCATTATCCCTATATATATGGCCCTTGCCATATGATGAAAGGAGGTGAATAAAAATACTATTCTACGATATCTAGTATCCCTTCAAACACGTTATCAGCACGATTGCTGAAGCAAGGAGAATCGACGTCCAGATCTCGACGTCATCCGTCCTTTTTTTTTCCTAGTCGATCCGACCAGAGGCTGGTAACACTTCTTAAAATTTTTTTTTTACAAATTAATTGTTTGAATGAAAATTAGCAATATATATATCTAACAATCTAAGAGTGATATTCTTTATATTGCTAACATTCAAAACAAATTTGCTTCTTATTAAAAAAAAAATATTATTCAAACACTTGTAACTTATTTTAAGGTTCATGACAGAACTGTTTTGGTCTTCGAAAAAAAAAGTAGCAGATCGGTTTGAGTAAAATATGAGAATAGTCATTGGAATAGAAGAATCATAAACCAGAACTTTTTTTCTCCAGAAAACAAGGGTCCACCTACCGATGGTTGACTTTTCAAATTTCTTTTATGTAGACTTTTCCCTTTTTGGTTACTTGATTATAAATTCAGAAAGAATGATTGAAAAAAAAAATTACTTACTGTAATATTGACAGATTGCATATTAGCTTCTGGACTGAACTGTTTTATTAAGCACCGTGGTATTTTTATTATGAGCTCTGTAACATTTATGATTATGCATAAATATTTAATTTTAATTTATGCATGTTTTTCACATGATAGATAAAATGGCCAAAATAGCGAGTGTCGATTTCGAAGTACTAGATGCTGCTGGAAAAAAAAATTACTGTTTGATCTTTGTTTGATCTTTGTAAACCAATTTTCCTTGCTGTTAGAATTTAGAAAAACGAGCATAAAGTCTCTGTTCGGATCAAATTAGAAAAACTACCTAAAACTTGCTACATAGCTGAAACTTTATGTGTCTTTGTTAGAAAAGTAGCATAAAGTCTCTGCTACAAAACTACATTATCAAACTTACTATATTATCAATTATTATTCATTAAGCAATTGTATCTGGTTGATCTTTGTATAATCCATTGTAGTTACTTGGTTATACATTAAGTAAATTTGCTTCATTCTTAACAATTTTTGAATATTCACATTGGTTGATCATTGTCATATATATTACTCTTTGGACAATTGATCTTATATAATTGTCATCACTTAAGTAAATTATTGTTCAACTAATCTTGTTAGAATTGACACCGTAGCAATTTTCTTTTTCTATCAATTCTAGCTTCTTTTATTCAATATTTTAATTTAGGCTAAATCAAACAATTAATTAATTTAGTAAAAATTCCTTTAGTTTTTAAGTTCTAAAGTTAAAATTTGTTTGGGAACAAGCCGAAAGGGCCCTTCTGTCAACAAGGCGAAATATCGTCTAAGCGACTGGTACTTAAGAGTTCCTAGTAAACCTCCGCTTGCTGGGATCCGGCCCCTACAGCTAACCCAACCTTATCAAAACTTGAAAAACTAAAAATTTAAAGGTTTATTACTAAAATTATTTTAATTGTTAATTTTAGCTTAAAACCATCTTATTGAGTAAATATAATTTTTCAGACCTTAGAAATATGACTTCCAAGGAAAAGACTTTCTCTGCAAAGCCTACAAAATTCAATGGCACATATTTCAAGAGGTGACAGAGCCAGATAAAATTTTGGCTTACCACCTTATAAATTATGCATTTTTGCAAGCAACTTATTGACCTATCTATATCGGCCCGTCGATCGATAATTTTTTTTCATTGATCTATAGATGAAGTGTGAATGCCTTGTGGACAGTGCCTCGACGCACACAATCCTTCGAGAAAAAAGCTATTTTTATAGCTTATATGATTATGACGGTCCCGTTATTACGATATCAGGGCTATCAAACATAATAGAAGGATCTGGTGAAGCAATTATATTGCTCCCAAATAAAACAAGACTAATAATAAAAGATGTACTATTCTCTCCTAAATTAAATAGGAACCTCATAAGTTTCAAGGACATTCGTTTAAACGGATATCACTTAGAAACAAATGAAATAAATGAGGCAGAATATCTGTATGTTACTCGTCTAAAAGATGGTTCAAAAACTATCTTAGAACGATTCAAGGGACTCCCGTCGGGTCCCTATCATACTCATATTCAATCAACAGAAGCTAACATGATTGTGCACCAGAAGTGTCATTCATCGCCAAAATTTAAACTTTGGCATAATAGACTGGGTCACCCAGGATCAGCTATGATGAAACGAATTATAAGCTAATCCAGTGGACACAACCTGCAGAACCAGAAGATTCTTCAGAAGTATGATTACTCGTGTCTACCTTATTTTCAAGGCAAAATTATAACGAGACCATCCCTTTTGAAAGTGGGACTAGAGTATCCTAGCTTCTTAGAGAGAATTCATGGAGACATTTGCGGACCTATTCACCCCGCAAGTGGTCCATTTAGGTACTTTATGGTACTTATCGATGCATCTACTAAATGGTCTTATGTGTGCCTTTTGTCCACCCGCAACTTAGCTTTTTCTAAGCTATTGGCACAAATAATTAAGTTGCGGGCTCATTTCCCCGATAACCATATCAAAAATTAAGACTTGATAATGCGGGTGAATTTACTTCACAGGTCTTTCAAGACTATTGCCAAGCAACTGGCATCGAAGTTGAACATCCTGTAGCTGCATGTTTACACCCAGAACGGGTTAGCAGAATCTCTTATTAAGAGATTACAATGGATTGCTCGTCCATTGTTGATGCAGTCACAGTTGACTGTGGAAGCTTGGGGTCATGCTATATTGCATGCCGCATCACTTATTAGAATACGGCCTTCTGGAGGTTATATTGTATCTCCGATGCAGCTCGCTTATGGTTCACCTCCAAATATCTCTCATTTGAGAGTTTTTGGTTGTGCTATTTACGTCCCCATTGCTCCCCCACAGAGGACCAAAATGGGTCCACAACGTCGATTAGGTATCTATGTTGGGTTTGACTCACCCTCTATAATTAGATACCTAGAACCCCCGACGGGTGACGTATTTAAGGCACGTCTTGATGACTGTGAGTTTGATGAAGGATTATTTCCTAAACTGGGCACACAGTCTAAGAAGCCAGAAGCTTCTAAGACAATTTCTTGGGACACAAAAACTTTGTCTTATTTTGATCCGCATACAAGTCGATGTGAAAATGAGATCCTGAAAATATTACATCTTCAGAACACTGTACATCTACTTTCGGATACATTTACTGACAACCAGAAGATTGTCAGATCACACGTCCCTGCTGCCAACACGCCAGCTAGGATTGACATCCCCAAAGATGGATGCAATCCGCCGGCAGCAGAAATGGCAATACCTCAATTAAAAAGAGGACGCCCACCAGGTTCGAGAGACAAAGTCCCTCGTAAAAGAAAAAACCCTGGAGAAATTAAGAAGATCCCAACACAGGATGCTGAGCTCAGATCAGCTACCTCTCCCCTCCTAGTTTCCCCTGAAGAGGAACAAACAGGAGAAATATCATTAAATTATGTACGTACTGGAGAGGTACTGAACAGAAAAAGCACAGTCGTCGACGACGATTTTTTGTTCAATATTGCCGTTCACGTCACTGAAAATGACGATGACATCGATCCACGGTCTCTAGCGGAATATAAACGCAGAGGCGATTGGCCAAAGTGGAACGAGGCAATAGGAGTAGACACTACCAAAATACACCCATTTAGCGACGGATGTTTAGCGACGGAACTTTTTCGTCGGTATTAGCGACGGTTTAGTGGCCGCTCAGCGACTGAATTTCGACTACAAGCCTTTGCCATTTTTATTTTAATTTTAGGAGGAGGAAAAGTCGCTCAGCCGTCGCTAGACTGACGGTAACATAGCGACGGATCTTCCGTAGTCATAACACAGTCGTATATTTGGCGGGAATAGTGTAGGAAATTGGCGGGACATATTTTCGACGACGTAGCGACGGATAGTCAGTCGGCACTTATCTAAAAGGGCGACAACCGGGCGACGGATATCTACCAGTCGCTAGTCCGTCGCTATATTTACGTTCCAGACTTTAAATGAAACGGCGGGGGGAACTTTTCGCATTCCCCCCAAATTCACTCTCTCTCCTCCCCCCCCCCCTCTCTCTCTCTCTCTCGCCGGTGTCGGCTTCGGTGATCGGCGTCGGTGTCGTCGTCGTCGTCCTCTCCTCTCTCTCAACCGAAGGTAACCCCCCCTCTCTTTCTCTCTCTCTCTCTCTCTCTCGCGGTGTCGTGGGCTGGGCGGCGCGCTTGGGGCTGGGCCGTCCGGGGCTTGGCGGCTGGCTTGGGTCGGGAGCTGGACGGCGGGCTTGGGGCTGGGGCGTCGGGGTCTGGGCGGTGGGCTTGGGGCGGGGGCGTCGGGGTCTGGGAGGCGGGCTTGGGGTTTTGGGGCGTCGGGGGCTGGGCGGCTTGCTTGGGTCGGGGTCTGGGCGGTGGGCTTGGGGCGGCGGCGTCGGGGGCTGGGCGGCTGGCTTGGGGCGGGGGAGTCGGGGCTGGGCGGCTGGCTTGGGTCGGGAGCTTGGCGGTGGGCTTGGGGCGGCGGCGTCGGGGGCTGGGCGGCTGGCTTGGGTCGGGGGCTGGGCGGTGGGCTTGGGGCGGCGGCGTCGAGGGCTGGGCGGCTGGCTTGGGTCGGGGGCTGTGCGGTGGGCTTGGGGTGGCGGCGTCGGGGGCTGGGCGGCTGGCTTGGGACGGGGGCGTCGTGTCACGCCCTGATTCGGGAATCGTTCGCCCCCGCTTAGATTCATGCCGAATCGTTCGTCCTCGCTAAGGCGTGATGCCGTACAAGTCTGGAATTGCACTTGTACAAGGCGTGCTCGTGTTCCTTTTATAAAAGAGACATTTTGAGTAGAGATTCGCAGCGGATGATAGAGAAGTTTTTTTGCAACACAGATATGATCTGAAATAAGTTCTTTATTGATATCTTTGAAATTATATTGCATAAACATAAGGCTCTCAAACAGCCGAGATGAAAGGCCAAACTTGGCTACAACTTGCAGAAATATTGAAATGAGATACAACTTGTTCCATACATCATATCCCTTTATTAATAATGCAGCAATAACCACCTTCAGCAAAATGCCTTCTTCTTCAAGTGGAAACTTCAAGATGTACGAAGCTTCTAAAGAGTCGGACAGCAAGCCTTCAGCGTCTATGATTATCCACTAGGTTCCCGGCACCTGTGGAGACGAGGGTCAGTACATTGCCACATATGTACTGGTGAGCGGCCGTAACCAATCTCACCATAAATCAACAGTAGTAAAATTACATGAATGTTCACTATTGATTTGTATTCTTTCTATCTTGCCTTAGGGTCCATTAACAATTCATATATTTGATGAGAAATATAAGAAGCATACAGTGATGTTAGAAACATAAGCAATTCATGTTGTTCTAACATAAGCAGTTCATATTGATCACCAATTTGGTGAATCTTACCCACGGTCGATAGCCATCCCTGTACATATTTATGAATACCACTTACTCTGCCTGCATAAGACAATGTTAGCCATGCCACCTGTCTATATGAAGGTCACTGACTACACGCCATCTGGGACATCTTGGTCGGACGGCTCCCCTTCATCGGTGGGTAGCTAGCCCATCCGGAAGGTTCCCGAAAGACCGTGCTACTACTTCAGCACTGTGCTACTACTTCAGCACGGCGTTCCTCCTAGGCCGAATCGGTTCCGTGGCCTCGGAGTACCGTTCGAGGAACTACCTTGTATACAAGTTGTCCATGACCATGCATGCAATGCAACTTAACTAATAAGGGACATGACATGCATGATAATAGCATCTTCCACACATAGTCGTAGTTCTCATTTTATCTTGCCATTTTTTCCATCTTTCCAACTTGCCATCTTACCATCTTACTTTGAGCCATAGGCTCGCATATTCGTTCATCCAACCAAGGGACTATTCATGTTTAACTCATTCTTTCGAACCGAAGTCCGATATACTTACCGCCCAATACTTGGGTCTTTTGCATCACCTGTTAAACAATTCATATAGCATGCGAGCATCATTCGATTTGCAACATAAGCCTAGCCATGTGATAATTTATCTTTCATTATCTTTCCCGTATTATTACTAGGCATCTTTTATTAAGCACCGAACGCAATAACAAGTCTACCATTGTTATGCGCGAAGATCAAGGATCGTCGAAGGATCAAAGCCACTCACTTGTTGGTGAATTGCCGAGAGAAAGAGGTCTTCCACGCAACGTCACCCTAGGTTCACCGCGTTAGCACCTGCATTGGCACCAACATCTGGTCAGCATACTTCTTCTCTTTCTCTCAGTTATTCGATATGAAATGCGTAGACGATGAAAGTAAATCCATGAAAACATTCATCGAAAACAATCACGAAAACGCACACAAAAGCCAACAGCAAAAGCGACATCGAAAACCAGCAGGGCAACGGTCTCGGGGCAAGCGACTCTTATATAGAACTCTTCCCCCAAGACGCGCGCCACTGCATCTTGGGCATCATTTCAAAAGAGTCCAATCCATAACGAGGAAAGGATCTCAATTTATTATCCCGCGATCCTGGTAAAGTTTCCCCAATTCTCATCCGACTCGGCCATTCGGCCGCTAGCCCGCACCGTGCTCCGCAACGGATTCAGGGCATTACATATTAATACACTAACAAAAAGTTTCGTCCTCGAAACTTAAACACAAACCCACCTAGGTCAAACAACGAAGGAAACTTTTCCTTCACCTCTGCCTCAAGTTCCCATGTCGACTCTTCGACGGAGTGATTTCGCCAAAGCACTCGAACCAAAGAAACAACTCGGTTCCGCAAGATTTTATCCTTCCTATCCAAGATCTGCACGGGTTCCTCCACATAAGACAAGTCAGCTCTTAGCCCTAGCGGACCGAAGTCTACCACATGGCTTGGATCGTGTACATACTTCCGTAGTTGGAAAACATGGAAGATATCATGCACTCCATCCAATGCCGGTGGCAACGCGATCAGATAGGCGACAGGGCCGACTCGCTTAAGAATTTCAAATGGGCCAACAAATCTCGGACTTAGCTTCCCCTTCGCACCGAATCGCATAACTCCGCGCATCGGTGACACCTTCAAAAATATGTGATCGCCCACCATAAATTCCAATGGTCGTCGATGAGTATCCGCATAACTCTTCTGCCGACTTTGTGCCACACGTAACTTCTCCCGAATCATGCGGACCTTCTCGACGGCCTGTTCCACCATCTCCGGACCAAGTACCTGTCGTTCACCGACTTTATCCCAACAAATCGGAGACCGACACCTTCGCTCGTACAATGCTTCATACGGAGCCATTTCTATACTTGACTGGTAACTGTTGTTGTAGGCAAATTCTGCTAGCGGCAAGTGAGTATCCCAACTAGTCTTCAGATCAATAGCACAAAGCCGAAGCATGTCTTCAAGTATCTGATTCACCCTCTCGGTCTGGCCATCGGTTTGAGGATGGTATACAGAACTAAATTTCAATTGTGTTCCCATGGCAGCATGCAAACTGACCCAGAAATGCGATAAAAATCGCCCATCCCGATCCGACACTATTGATGCCGGCACTCCATGTAGTCGGACAATTTCATCCAAGTATAGCTGAGCCAACCGGTCGACGCTCCATGTCGTCTTCATTGCGAGAAAATGTGCAGATTTGGTTAATCGATCAACGATGACCCAAATTGCATCATTTCCTCGCTGCGTCTTCGGCAAGCCAACTATAAAATCCATGGTTATATGATCCCATTTCCATTCTGGGATCGCGAGGTTCTGCATCTCCCCGCCGGGCCTCTGGTGTTCCACCTTGACTCGCTGACACGCTAAGCATCGCGAGACAAAGAGGGCCACATCTCGTTTCATACCGTGCCACCAGAAGGTCGTGCGCAAATCTTTATACATTTTTGTACTTCCCGGATGCAAGGAATACTTGGCATAGTGGGCCTCTGTCAAGATTTCTTTCCGGAGTTCTTCATCCTTCGGGACACATAGCCTCCCCTTGAGTCGCAATGATCCGTCCTCGTGCCTGGTGAAGTCGCTGGCTTCACCCTTTTCTACTATTCTGCCAATCTTAATCAAGAACTCATCTGTCCTCTGTGCCGTCTTTATCTTTTCTAACAAACTCGGCTCAAGTTGAAGTTGAGCCAATTGTGCATTTCGGCCACGAATCTGGAGCTCAATTCCCATACTTTCTAATTCCTCCAGTATTCGTTTGTCAATACTGAGTGATCCCACAAAGTTTCGACTCAACGCGTCCGCCACCACATTGCCTTTTCCTGGGGTGTACGCGATCGTCAAGTCGTAATCTTTTATAAGCTCCAACCAACGTCTTTGCCGCAAATTTAAATCTTTTTGAGTAAAGATGTACTTCAGGCTTTTATGATCGGTGAAGATCTCGCAAGCCACTCCATATAAGTAGTGCCTCCACAATTTCAATGCAAACACTATCGCTGCCAATTCCAAATCATGCGTTGGATAATTTTTCTCGTGCGGCTTAAGCTGTCTCGAGGCATAAGATATCACTTTCCCTCTCTGAGTCAACACACATCCCAAACCCAGTCCGGACGCATCGCTGTATATCTGGAATCCCTCGACGCCGTCTGGAAGTGTAAGGATTGGAGCTGATACGAGACGTTGCTTCAGATTTTGAAAGCAAGACTCGCACTCATCAGTCCAATCGAATGCCACTCCCTTCTGGGTTAGCCGAGTTAAAGGCGCTGCCACTTTTGAAAAATCCTTGACAAACTTCCTGTAGTAGCCTGCCAAGCCGAGGAAACTTCGGATCTCGTTCGCCGACGTGGGTTGCTTCCAATCCACTACGGCTTCAATTTTCTTTGGGTCAACGGACACACCTTCCGCCGAGATAACGTGCCCTAGGAACGACACGCTACTCATCCAAAACTCATATTTGCTCAGCTTGGCATAGAGCTGATTGTCTCGTAGAGTCTGTAACACTGTCCTCAAATGTTCTACATGGTCTTCTCTGTTCTTCGAGTAGATTAGGATGTCGTCGATGAACACGACCGCAAATTTATCTAAAAAGGGCCGGAAGACTCTGTTCATCATATCCATGAAAGCGGCAGGGGCGTTGGTCAGTCCGAAGGGCATGACCAAGAATTCATAGTGTCCGTATCTAGTTCGGAATGCGGACTTAGAAATGTCATCTGGTTTGATCTTTAACTGATGGTAGCCTGAGCGAAGATCAATCTTTGAAAATACAGACGCCCCTTGCAACTGATCGAAGAGGTCGTCTATTCGAGGCAACGGGTACTGGTTCCGAATTGTAACTTTATTTAGCTCGCGGTAGTCGATGCACAGCCGCATCGATCCATCTTTCTTCTTCACAAATAGCACCGGAGCACCCCATGGTGAAACACTGGGTCTGATGTATCCCTTGTCTAATAATTCCTGTAGCTGTACTTTGAGTTCCTTCAATTCAGCAGGCGCCATCCTGTATGGTGCCCTTGAGATCGGACGAGTATCTGGAAATGTATCGATAGTGAATTCAATCTCTCGGTCCGGAGGCATTCCGGGTATCTCGTCAGGAAACACATCAGGAAATTCTGCCACGACTTCAGTGTTAGCTGAGTCTGCACCATTCTTGCGTGTGTCTCGAACAGAAGCAAGGTACCCTTCGCAGCCAGAATGAAACAATCGCCGGGCCGTAGTAGCTGAAATCACCATCGAAGCCTTCGCCGATGAACTGGCCGAGTAAGAGAATTCTGTTCCTCCAGGTAGGCGAAACATAACTCGCTTCTTCGCACAGTCAATCGTCGCACAACATGCACTTAACCAGTCCATTCCCAGAATGATATCAAAATCTTTCATATCAAGCTCGACTACATCTAATGGTAGCTTTCTCTTCCCGATACATATGTAACCATCCCTACACATCATGTTAGTAGGCATCTCCACTCCTGATGGAGTACTAACACTAAGGTACATATCCAACATTGTCATTTTTATTTCATGTTCCTTAACATAGTCTTTAGATATAAAACTATGTGAAGCACCAGAATCAAATAAAGTACGTGCAGGAATGCCATTAAATAACAATATACCTGTCACGACAGTATCTGATGCAAATGATGCTTCCTCCTGAGTCAATGCAATGACTCGGCCCTGGGCACCGGGCCTCTGATTCTGTTGTGGCTGAGGAGGTCGTGGTGTCTGTCCACGATTCTGTTGATATTGTTGGTGATGCTGCTGCCTTGGAGGGTTCTGGTGGCCCCTCCCTGGACAGTCTCTGAATCCGTGGCCCATGCGACCACATTTGAAGCATCCACCCTCTAGCACCTGACATTCGTTAGCAAAGTGCCCTTTGTTGCGGCACTTGTTGCAGAATGGTCCACCCTGGTTGGGTCGTTGAAAGCCACCGTGGTTCTGACGCTTAGGCGCCTCATATCTGCCCCCGTTGTTCGGTCTCTTGTTATGCAGATTCTGCACCGACGCTTGCACTGGTGCCGTCGCAGGATAGTGTGGGTCCAATTCCTTCGCGTGCTCATAAGACTCCTGAAAAGTCTTATATTTCTGAACCACAACTTGAGCCTTCAGAGCAGGCCTCAAGCCCTGCTCAAACCGACGAGCCTTAGATGCTTCGTCAGTAAACTTCGTGATCGCATACTGAGACAGTCTAGAAAACTCTGCCTCATACTCCTTCACCGTCATGTTCCCCTGTTCGAGCTTCTGGAATTCCAATTCCTTAGCTCGCTGCTCAGTCGAAGAGAAGTAATGAGCCAGAAATGCCTCGCGGAACATCAGCCAAGTAATTTTCGTTGTTCCATTCACTCCCGCTAGAATTCTTTTCTGACTTTGCCACCAGTAGTGTGCGTTGAAAACCAGCAGTAGTTTCACACACGAGACCCTTTTGGATCCAACAATACCCAAAGCTTCCAGGTGATCTTCCACTTCAACTAGCCAATCCATAGCAATGGTGGCTTCTTCTGTCCCTTTGAATTCTTTGTTACAGATCTTCTTAAACTTTGTAATGTCGGCCACAGCAGTGGTTTTCTTAGCTGTCGGGGGTTCCTCTGCCTCCACCAGTTCGCTCTCTCGTGAGACTGGAGTGCCTTGAGCCCCATTGTTCACCACTGATCGGACCAACTGTTGCAGGGTATCTAGCTGCTTTTGTTGGGCCTCGAATTGCTTCGCGTTCTGCCTCTGCTGGCTCTCCATCATAGCCAGCATCCTCTCCATAGGGTCGGTTGAGGCTACCACCCTTGAGCTACTCGCATTGTTTGTCGTACCCGCCTTTGTCATCTCTGCAAAACAGAGGAGCTTGTTAGTCTCATAATATATTTATGGACTTATTGTATGGAACATCTCATTTCGGGACATTTAAAACCAAAGTTGTTCGAGAAGCAATAAAGCTTGTGTCGTTTTTCGAAATCTTTAAAACCAAGAAATTCCCAAGGATGTAAAGCCGTGCTCTGATACCAAACTGTCACGCCCCGATTCGGGAATCGTTCGCCTCCGCTTAGATTCACGCCGAATCGTTCGTCCTCGCTAAGGCGTGATGCCGTACAAGTCTGGAATTGCACTTGTACAAGGCGTGCTCGTGTTCCTTTTATAAAAGAGACATTTTGAATAGAGATTCGCAGCGGATGATAGAGAAGTTTTTTTGCAACACAGATATGATCTGAAATAAGTTCTTTATTGATATCTTTGAAATTACATTTGCATAAACATAAGGCTCTCAAACAGCCGAGATGAAAGGCCAAACTTGGCTACAACTTGCAAAAATATTGAAATGAGATACAACTTGTTCCATACATCATATCCCTTTATTAATAATGCAGCAATAACCACCTTCAGCAAAATGCCTTCTTCTTCAAGTGGAAACTTCAAGATGTACGAAGCTTCTAAAGAGTCGGACAGCAAGCCTTCAGCGTCTATGATTATCCACTAGGTTCCCGGCACCTGTGGAGACGAGGGTCAGTACATTGCCACATATGTACTGGTGAGCGGCCGTAACCAATCTCACCATAAATCAACAGTAGTAAAATTACATGAATGTTCACTATTGATTTGTATTCTTTCTATCTTGCCTTAGGGTCCATTAACAATTCATATATTTGATGAGAAATATAAGAAGCATACAGTGATGTTAGAAACATAAGCAATTCATGTTGTTCTAACATAAGCAGTTCATATTGATCACCAATTTGGTGAATCTTATCCACGGTCGATAGCCATCCCTGTACATATTTATGAATACCACTTACTCTGCCTGCATAAGACAATGTTAGCTATGCCACCTGTCTATATGAAGGTCACTGACTACACGCCATCTGGGACATCTTGGTCGGACGGCTCCCCTTCATCGGTGGGTAGCTAGCCCATCCGGAAGGTTCCCGAAAGACCGTGCTACTACTTCAGCACTGTGCTACTACTTCAGCACGGCGTTCCTCCTAGGCCGAATCGGTTCCGTGGCCTCGGAGTACCGTTCGAGGAACTACCTTGTATACAAGTTGTCCATGACCATGCATGCAATGCAACTTAACTAATAAGGGACATGACATGCATGATAATAGCATCTTCCACACATAGTCGTAGTTCTCATTTTATCTTGCCATTTTTTCCATCTTTCCAACTTGCCATCTTACCATCTTACTTTGAGCCATAGGCTCGCATATTCGTTCATCCAACCAAGGGACTATTCATGTTTAACTCATTCTTTCGAACCGAAGTCCGATATACTTACCGCCCAATACTTGGGTCTTTTGCATCACCTGTTAAACAATTCATATAGCATGCGAGCATCATTCGATTTGCAACATAAGCCTAGCCATGTGATAATTTATCTTTCATTATCTTTTCCGTATTATTACTAGGCATCTTTTATTAAGCACCGAACGCAATAACAAGTCTACCATTGTTATGCGCGAAGATCAAGGATCGTCGAAGGATCAAAGCCACTCACTTGTTGGTGAATTGCCGAGAGAAAGAGGTCTTCCACGCAACGTCACCCTAGGTTCACCGCGTTAGCACCTGCATTGGCACCAACATCTGGTCAGCATACTTCTTCTCTTTCTCTCAGTTATTCAATATGAAATGCGTAGACGGTGAAAGTAAATCCATGAAAACATTCATCGAAAACAATCACGAAAATGCACACAAAAGCCAACAGCAAAAGCGACATCGAAAACCAGCAGGGCAACGGTCTCGGGGCAAGCGAATCTTATATAGAACTCTTCCCCCAAGACGCGCGCCACTGCATCTTGGGCATCATTTCAAAAGAGTCCAATCCATAACGAGGAAAGGATCTCAATTTATTATCCCGCGATCCTGGTAAAGTTTCCCCAATTCTCATCCGACTCGGCCATTCGGCCGCTAGCCCGCACCGTGCTCCGCAACGGATTCAGGGCATTACACGTCGGGGGTTGGACGGCTGGCTTGGGTCGGGGGCTGGGCGGTGGGCTTGGGGCGGCGGCGTCGGGGGCTGGGCGGCTGGCTTGGGGCGGCGGGCTTTGGTCGGGGGCGGCGGGTGGCTTTGCTTCTCAAATTCATCTGAGTTTATATATTGGCTAAATAATGTGTTATCCATATTGGGTGTTTCATTAGTTTGGTGGTGTTTGGATTAGTAAATGTGAATATATATGGGATTTGGATTCATGGTGTATATGTTCACTGTCTCAAGGACAGTGCGAGTTCTATCAGTTGTGTGCTTCTGTATAGATGTATATATCTATACATCTAGCTGTGATATACATATGTGTATGTGACAATCTCAGTTAGCGACGGACTAGTTACCGGTTAGCGACGGATATTTCCAGCTCCATTAATTGCATTAATCTACGGTACGACATGGTGACGGATATTCCCTGCAGTCATTCGACTGGCGAGGCAGAAACTATGTTGCCGTAGATAAAGTTGCCTGTCCTACGACCCTCATCCCTCGGCAATAATGATACGACAACCCATCACTATATCTTATATAGTAGTAGATGATGTCTTAGTATTACATTAGTGAGTTCATCTTGATTCTGTTACGTACGTCCTTCAGATACTAGATACGATAAGGTTAACATATACTACACGATATGTATACAGAATATAGATGATTCACACTAATGTATGCTAGAATGAATCTTGGGTTGTGTTCTGAGCCATCTGTTCTCACACTTAAAACACATAGGAATTAGTAGTGTGAGAGCGTCGGAGAGAGTGAGAGCGCCAGAGGGGGGAGGAGAGAGAGAGTAAAATGGTACGACATGGTGAAGTAGTACTGTATTTTGGCTCCAGTTCCAGCTCCATTTGATCTACGGTACGACATGGTGATCAGGACATAGTCTCTGCAGCCATTCGACTGGCGAGGCAAAAACTATGTAGCCGTTGATAAAGTTGACTGTCTTCCGACCCTCATCCCTCGGTAATGATGATACGACAACCTATCACTATATCTTATATAGTAGTAGATGATGTCTTAGTATTACATTATGTGAGTTCATCTTGATTCTGTTACGTTCTTTAGATACTAGATACGATAAGAACATATACTACACCATATGTACAGAACATAGATGATTCACACTAATGTATGCTTGAATGAATCTTGGGTTGTCTTCTGAGCCGTCCGTTCTCGCACTTGGCAAAAAATCGAATTGGTAATACTTTATCGGCTTTCGAAAATGTACTCAAATTACATGATGGTTCCATTAGTTAGCTTGCTTATGTTACAATTATATTATTTGTGACTATCGATCTTACCAGATGGCACCCATGACCCGAGGAGCGGCACGTCGTTTGAAGAAAATAGTGAATGCTGAGGTGGCTCCTCCTACAGTTGAGGAGGAAGTGGCACCGGTTGCTAGTGAGACCGAAAGTTCTATTCATCCAGCACCGGTAGCTAGTGAGACCGAGAGTTCTCTTCAATCAATCTTTGCAAGGGATGACATCTCTCCTCGTGCCAAAAAACTCGCTTTTTCGAGGTGGATGCGTGAATGTATCACTGAGCGTTTGCGTGAGCAGCATGTTTCTCATTAGCTATTAGTACTGATTTGTATTGGACTATTTGTATTGGGTTATTTTTGTATTAGACTATTTGTATTGGACTACTTATTGAGTTGTTTTTGTATTAGACTATTTGTACTGTCCTCCGACCCTCATCCCTCGGCAATGATGATACGACAACCAACAAGAGAGAATTCTAGATCCATCTCAGTATGACGTATACTCTGATAGATCACAATTACAAGAATGATATCAGTAGTGGGATTGAGTGCTGGAGGAGATATTATCAGAGAATACGTCCTACTCAGATGGGTCTCCCACCATTACTAATTTTTTCTGACAGCATAGTAGATGTGCTCCGTCAACAGATTCTTGCTTCGAGCCAAAACTTTGTCCCGGAGCTCAAGTAGACATCCTTCGTGTAGAGCTCGAGTGAGAGGTTCCTGACAGCATGGTGGTCTCATTTGTCAAAGTATCCGTGCTCATCCCACATTGGTTGTGGGACGAGCACGGATACTTTGACAAAGGAGACCACCATGCTGTCAGGAACCTCTCACTCGAGCTCTACACGAAGGATGTCCACTTGAGCTCCGGGGCAAAGTTTTGGCTTGGAGTCAGATTCTGTTGACGGAGCACATCCACCATGCTGTCAGAAAAAAATAGTAACGGTGAGAGACCCATCTGAGTAGGACGTATACTCTGATAGTATCCCCTCCAGCACTCAATCCCACTACTGATATCATTCTTGTAAAGGTGATCTCTCAGAGTATACGTCCTACTCAGATGGATCTCTCAGGGTATCCTCTCCGGTTGGTTGTGTTCTGAGCCATCCGTTCTCACAGAGGGTCCTATTTTGAATTCTATATTTTGTATTTTGGTTTCTGTATTTTATATTTTGGTTTCTGTATTTTGGCTCCAGCTCCATTTGCATTAATCTACGGTACGACATGGTGATCAGGACATAGTCCCTGCAGCCATTCGTATGTGCATATTTGGTCTATGTGATTCTTGGATAATTGGTGTGCATTATATATTGGTTTGGTTTATGCATATTTTTGTGAACAGGAAAAGTGTTGCACCATATGTACAGAACATAGATGATTCACACTAATGGTGATCAGGACATAGTCCCTGCAGCCATTCGACTGACGAGGCAGAAACTATGCAAGTAGCCTTAGATAAAGTTGACTGTCCTTCGACCCTCATCCCTCGACAATGATGATACGACAACCTATCACTATATCTTATATAGTAGTAGATGATGTCTTAGTATTACATTAGTGAGTTCATCTTGATTCTGTTACGTCCTTCAGATACTAGATACGATAAGAACATATACTACACCATATGTACAGAACATAGATGATTCACACTATTGTATGCTAGAATGAATCTTGGCTTTTGTTCTGAGCCGTCCGTTCTGATCAAGCATCTTCCTTCTCCTCGTCCTCCACCATGGCTCTGAACAAATCTGCTCCTCCCTCTACTTCCTTTCTTCTTATTTGACTCTCTCAGCAACATACGACATCCACCTCAAGTGTAGAGTCAGGAGAGAAGAAGTGGACAGGAAGAGGAGGGGAAGCAGCACAGCTGGCGGCATGACCCGGAGGAAGTACAGAGGTTTTCTTCAACAGCCGTAGGAGAACTATAAGGATATATCTTTTTAGCGACATGTCATCTTGTCAAAGACCCTTCATGTGAATATCATGTTACCGCGGTGTCGGAAGACTAACATGTTAGTCTTTCGACACCGCGGTAACATGATTGTCACATTAAGGGTCTTTGACAATGTGATATGTCGCTAAAAAGATATATCCTTATAGTTCTCCTACGACTGTTGAAGAAAACCTCTGTACTTCCTCCGGGTCATGCCGCCGGCTGTGCTGCTTCCCCCTCCTCTTTCTGCCCACTTCTTCTCCTCCGACTCTACACTTGAGCTGGATGTCGTATGTTGCTGAGAGAGTCAAATAAGAAGAAGGGAAGTAGAGGGAGGAGCAGATTTGTTCAGAGCCATGGTGGAGGAGAGGAGAAGGAAGATGCCTGATCAGAACGGATGACTCAGAACACAAGCCAAGATTCATTCTAGCATACATTAGTGTGAATCATCTATGTTCTGTACATATGGTGTAGTATATGTTCTTATCGTATCTAGTATCTGAAGGACGTAACAGAATCAAAATGAACTCACTAATGTATGCTAGAATGAATCTCGGGTTGTGTTCTGAGCCATTCGTTCCGATACTTGGCAATTAAGCCATTCGACTGGCGAGGCAGAAACTATAAGGCTACTTGCACGTTCTTCCAACTTTAAATTACAAGATTACTATATTAGGTTAAATAAATCACTAACCTCATCACGGTGAGTCTTGGTGTAGCACTCAAATGTGGGGCACCTGTAATCTATGTGAGTTCATCTTGATTCTGTTACATCTTTCAGATACTAGATACGATAAGAACATATACTACACTATATGTACAGAACGTAGATGATTCACACTAATGTATGCTAGAATAAATTTTGGGTTGTGTTCTGAGCCATTCGTTCCCATACTTGGCAATTAAGCATGTGAAATAGAACTGATTATGTTTAGTTTGTCTTACGATACAGATTTTCACATCCAAATTGAAATGGATCGTTACTTCGTTGATCGTACATGGGTGTACTATAGCGGATCAACCTCCTGGACCGTAGGTACTTATAAGTATTGACCGTATCGGATTAGTATCGATCTATCGTTTTGGTATGGGCCGTATCGGTTGGTATTGGTCTTAGCGAATTGGTATCGTCCTATCCGATATGTATCGGCCGTATAGCTAGGATTCATATTGGCCTTATCGATTTGGTATATGTCATATCCGATAGGTATCGGCCATGTTGGATTATTATATACCATTTCGGATTAGTTTCGTAGAAGGTTTAGTAGCAACTGTACTTGGATTTCTCTTTTCTAGAGCTAGATTACCATTGCAAGAGAGTCACGAGAGCGTAAATGGCCAGTTACAGAACATACATACTTCCTTTTCAATCTCGCTTTTCTTGATAGAAAAGGAAGTATGTATGTTACTGTAACTGGCCAATCACGATCTGGTGATTCTCTTGCAATGGTATTCTAGCTCGAGAAGAGAGAAATCCAAGTACAGTTGTTACTAAACCTTCCATGAAACTAATCCGAAATGGTATATAATAATCCAACACGGCCGATACATATCGGATATGACCGATACCAAATCGATAAGGCCAATATGAATCCTAGCTATACGGCCGATACATGTACATATCGGATATAGGACGATACCAATTTGTTAAGGCCAATACCACTATGATACGTCCTATACCAATCCGATAGACCGATACAGGCTTGATACACTAGATACTAAGTACATCTGGCCTATACCAGCGGATCCACGAATTACTGTACGATAGGCCCAACGACTCCAGTTACATCCGGTTATTGGTGAGTACACGATTACATAGTAATTCTGTTAGTCTTGTGATACAGATTTTTACTCATGCTACCAACGTCACAACTTTTCCAGTGCTGCTCCCTCTAATGATGATGAACGCAAAAAACCAACGTCACAACTTTTATAACTTGAGTAAATTTCTTTACCCTATATGAAAATTTCTGTTGTCAGAAAGATGGCTCCTAGGACTCGTCGAGGTGGTGCTGCTAGTCGAGGAAGGGGTCGAGGCAAAAAACCCTTGGAGGTCGACACGGAGGAAGTCTCCGTCGTCAAACAAGAGCCGATGACTGTTAAGGAGAAGGTGTTACCAAAGGTCGAGGTCAAGGAAGAACCGATGACCATCAGGGAAGAGATTGCTCCCAAGCTTGAAGCTAAGGAGGAGCCACCGTCAGAGAGTAGTAGCATCGGGACCGACCCTCCTGTCCCTACAGAAGACCTCAACCAGATTGAGCCTTCGTATGCAAAGTGGCTGATAGAATGGTACATGCCTCAACGCAACTATCATCCCTGGCTGTGAGGATTCATCGTCTGACTTGTGGTCTTTGTTGAGGCCAAAGTCGATTTTCCTATGTGTTTTAGAATATTTGTGAAAATTTTGGAATATTTGTGCTATGATCGATCGTCAGGATTGGATATTAGGTTACTGTAACTGGCCAACTCTTTCCTATGTGTTTTGGAATATTTGTGAAAATTTTGGAATATTTGTGCAATGATCGGATTATAACGATGGATATTAGGTTACTCTTCCGGATAACTGATGTCTATTTTATATTAATTTGGTTTGGTCTATATGATTCTTGGATAATTGGTGTGCATTAAATTCGTATGTGCATATTTTGGTCTATGTGATTCTTGGATAATTGGTGTGCATAATATATTTGGTCTATGTGATTGTTGGATAATTGGTGTGCATTATATATTGGTTTGGTTTATGCAAATTTTTGCGAACAGCTAAAAAGCTGTAATTTTTTTTCAAAATATTCTCAGTTAGCGACGGACTTATGACCGTTTTGCGACGGAAGTCTCCAGTTTCCGACTACTTTTCGACAGTTATGCCGTCGCTAACTGGATATTTGAAATTTATTCCCAGGTAGCGACGGATGATCGACGAAAAATCCGTCGGCATGATTTATTGTTCGACGGACTAGCGACGACATATCCGTCGCCCGTATTCTGGAAATAACAAGAATTTCCAGAACAAGGTCGACGGTTAATCCGTCGCTATGCGGTCGATATATTGCGACGGCGTAGCGACGACATATCCGTCGCCAAGTTGCTGGAAATGACATGAAATTCCAGAAGCTGGCCGACGACTTTTCCGTCAGAAAGCCGTCGCTAATCCGTCACTTGATATCGACAGATTAGCGACGAAATGATACGATCTGATACGCCTTTGCGACGGGTTAGCGACGGCTTTGCTCGTCGGTATTGTGTACACAGTTCAGTACTTAAAAGCTGAGGTGGACGAGATTCCGTCGGCAATGCGTCGCTAATGCTTCGTATTGTGACGTCGACTATCCGTCGCTTTTCCGTCATGTGACGACAACTTAGCGACGGATGGTTATTAGCGACGAAGTGATTGCCGACGAATTTTTTTGGCCAATATCCGTCGGTAAGCGGTCGCTAATGGTAATTACCGTCGTCTTAGCGACGGATGCGGCCGTCGCTAAATTGATAAATTTTGGTAGTGAGAGCTGGACTCACTCTTGAAACGCGAAGTCTTTGGACCAGTAGTCCAAATACCTGAAGGTGTAAAACCTGTGGGATATAAATCGATCTTCACAAGAAAAAGAAATGAACACAACATAGTTATGCGCTACAAAGCACGCCTTGTAGCACAAGGTTTCTCCCAGAAACCGGGAATAGATTATGAAGAAACATATTCTCCGGTCATGGATGGGAATACCTTCAGATTCCTGATCAGCCTCTCTTCTCTGAAAAGCCTAGAAATGCAGCTCATGGGCGTTGTGACTGCATATCTTTATGGCAATATAGATAAAGATATCTATATGAAACTCCCTGAAGGATATAAAATTTCACCAGAGAAAACATATAGACCTCGGGACACCTATTCTGTAAGGTTACAAAGATCATTGTACGGTCTTAAACAATCAGGAAAAATGTGGTATAACAGACTAAGTGAGTTTCTTGCTACGCAAGGATTTACTAATGATAAAGTCTGCCCGTGTATCTTTATAAAAAGATCGGGAACATGATTTGTAATAGTCGCCGTTTATGTCGACGATTTAAATCTCATTGGATCTCCTGCAGAGATCACTGAGATATCTGAAAGCCTTAAGACAACTTTTGAAATGAAAGACCTAGGGAAAACAAAGTATTGTCTTGGCTTACAGATCGAACACCTAAAGGGTGGTATCCTGTTACACCAAACTACATATACACGAAGATTATTTAAACAATTCCATATGGATAAATGCCATCCCCTTAGTACACCAATGGTCGTTCGATCATTGGACGTAAAGAAGGATCCTTTCCGTCCACTGGAAGAGGGGGAGGAATTATTAGGTCCTGAAGTACCTTATCTAAGTGCTATTGGGGCACTACTCTATATAGCTAACTGTACGCGTCCTGATATAGCATTTTCAGTTAACTTATTAGCCAGATACAGTGCAGCGCCCACAAAGCGCCACTGGAATGGAGTGAAGCATCTTCTGCGCTACCTCCAAGGGTCTATAGACCTAGGACTATATTACCCGAATAGTGGGTCTTCCACTTTACTTGGTTATTCAGATGCAGGTTATAGATCAGATTCCCATACAGAGAGAAATCACAAACTGGATTTGTGTTTACTTTAGGTGGTACGGCTATCTCCTGGAGGTCCGTCAAACAGACCAATGTGGCTATCTCATCCAACCATTCTGAACTCCTGGCAATCCATTAAACAAGCAAGGAGTGTGTTTGGCTTCGCTCCGTCATTCAGCACATTTTGGCATCTACTGGCCTGAAGACTGGTGAACTTGAGCCTACTACCCTTTTTGAAGATAATGCAGCATGCGTAGCTCAACTTCAGAAAGGATACATAAAGAATGACAAGACGAAGCACATATCCCCCAAATTTTTCTGGACGCACGACCTTCAAGAGAAGGAACAAGTCAAAATACAACAAATTCAATCTTGTAATAACTTAGCAGATTTGTTTACCAAAACACTGCCACGATATACTTTTGTAAAACTTGTAAGAGAAATAGGGATGAGGCAACTAAAAGACCTGCAAGCCTGAAGCTTGTATAGATCAGGGGGAGTAAAACTATAGGATTGTACTCTTTTTTCTTACGACTGATGGTTTTTCCCACTGAGTTTTCCACAGCCAAGGTTTTAATGAGGCAAACCAAGTTTACTCTGGATCCAACAGTATCCACCCCATTAGCTTATTGAATCCTGAAGTATTTCATAAGTGGATCCAAGGAAATGGATGAATAAGGGGAAGTGTTGTGAAACCCTTACTATTCACCATTATGTCATGAGTTACACATGACCCTTGGGATCATGTAACTCATGACCCTTGGGTTATGTAACTCATGACCCTTGGGTTGTCCATTATCCCTATATATATGGCCCTTGCCATATGATGAAAGGAGGTGAATATAAATACTATTCTACGATATCTAGTATCCCTTCAAACATATTATATATTATTTATATAACATAAAAAAGAAAAAGTAACCTTAAAAACCAAAATAATCTTAATATAAAAATGTCATACATGAATCATAAGTCACAAACTCGTAGGATCGTAACACGGATCGTAAGATCCCACGCGTTTCCTCGCCGCGCTGGCCGATGACCGCACCGGCCACCAATCTGCCTCGAAGTTCCGTATAAAACGTATAGGATCGTACGATCCCACGATCTATCGCGCGAGTTTAACAACATTGCCGGTGACATTGTTTCCAATGGGAGGCTTCTTTTAAGTGAGTAAGTCCAATTATCCACATGGTCTTTTTTAAATCATCATATTATTTTGCATAGGATAAAATAGAAAAATAACATGGTGGGAAAGAAGAGCCACCGGGTTTCAACACGTGTTCCAAAATATTTATAAAAAAAAAAAAAGCTTTTTGTCCCACAATAAAGAACATTTTGGTCCAAAAAATGGTTCTACATATTGTATGTACAAAAAATGAGAGTATATGGTTGTATATACAATAAGGATAAGGAAGAAGCATGTATGTCTGTGAAATTACCTCTTTTATAATTGATACTCAGGTTGAGGATAGATGTCAAGTGTCCCACTAATACCAAATTATACACTACTTTATGTTGGCATATGTATGGTTAAGGTTCATGACAACATATAAAAAAGTTGAATAAATAGTTTATTTGCACATCAGGTGAGAGTAATATAAAGATATATCAAATTGGTCTTAGACTTGATAAGAGTATTTAAAAAAAAAGGTGATCCCAGCCAAGTCTTTTTTTTTAAAAAAAGTTGAATAAAATGTTTTTTTATTAACAAGTGGTATTAGAGGCCAACATTATAAGTCCGACTAGGTTAGAGAGAGGGATTATATGGGTTCATTCCTTAAAGTGAACATCTCCATTAGGTGGTCGGATTATATGTTGGATCTTCAAGTTACTCGGACTCTCATCTCGATAAGAGTTAGAGTGAAAATCTATTAGCTTACCTCAAATCCGGTTGAACGAACATTCAAAAAAAAAAAATTGTGCAAAAAAATTAGTGTCACTTGCTCGTGTGTGTATATATGTGTAAGATTTATCCTTGATTGATTTATAATGAGGTTCTATTTTTCTTTAAATCATATGGCCCATGTCCAATATCGTACATCATAATGCAAAGTAATTGTGGAAAGAATTTAGTCTCATTGTGTTTCCAACAAGAGAGACCAGTGAGAGGAAAAAAAAAATAGATATTAGTTAATCTTCTTTCAATTTCTTTCAATTATTGTTCTCAAAATTTCCTTTTTCCTTGCTAAATAAACGTACCAATCTTTTAAATTTTCAATTGCCAAACTTTCACCCATGGTTCCTCCATGCAGTTGATTTGTAATGTTGTTGAGTAGATTCCAACCATTTATTAATGTTTGGATTATTTAATCGCACAACAAAGGAAACAATTGCATTGCAAGCAAATAGTTCTAAAGTAGTTCCATGGCGGAAGTTTAGTGCATATTTTGCAACAATACTTGTAGTTAGTCGTATTGATCACTGCAAGTAGACCATCTATAAGTTTACAAATTTCTAATATTGGGCTTCTTGTTGAATGGAAGGAGAGTTGCGCAAATCAAGCTGTGGTGCAAAACTAATTGCAACAATCATACGCAGCAAGTTGCACTTGCATAGAGGTTAATTTTGCAAATAAAAATTTGTTTGGAATTGTTTTTTTTTTAGATGTCCAGCATTACACACAGAACAGAAATAATGTCCCGTATGATCGATCCACTGATCTTTTACCATCTAGCTAGGATCTTATGTCTCTTTTCGGTAACCAATACGTTCACTAGAGTTCGACATTTGTTTGGAATTGATTAGTTCATGCAAAGCTAGTACGTACGTATAAATTATAAGTAAAGTTGTGATCAAATTAAACCATACAATCAATCACATATTTAAGTGAATGAAGTGCAGTCTCTTCTGATCGCTCCCTGGTTCCCCGTCTTCACCCCGGTCCTCCCGAGCCTAACCATGGCCGCGGCGAAAGCCTGCACGAAGCTGCCCGGCTCGTTCGCGAACTTGTTCACGGTCGGCCTCGACAGCCGGTCGTCGAACAGCACCTGGTCCGACGCGAAGAGCCCCCTGCGGCTGGCCAGATTGCGGTAGTACGCGTTGTCGAACGCGTTGGGCGAGGTCGGGTCCATGCTGACGGCCAGCCTGGGGTCCGCGTTCCGCGGGCACGCCTGCTTCAGCCGCAGAGCGTAGGACGGGTCCAGCGAGGGGTCGACCCGGGACGACGAGTTGAACGAGTAGAGGCGGTCGGCGAAGCGGCCGCAGTGCGAGAAGCCGAGGGTGTGCGCGCCGGAGAGGGCTATCATGTCGGCCATCGTCAGGTTGTTCTTCCGGAACATCCAGCTGAGGAGGTTTAGGTTGAAAGTGGGCGGCGGGAGGTTCCCGGGGACCCGCCACTTGAGCGAGACGAGGCCGTCGCGGCGACCGAGCTCCACCGGGAAGCCAGGCCCACCTGACTGTACGTACATATTATGATCAGACGTGCATGCATGTAAGAAAGGAACGGTTTGTACCTGCGGGCTGTGATCGCGGGCCACGTGTCACAATTTTATTGATCATTTTATATTTTACCGGTCATTGAAATCTCAGTCAATGGAATGCTGACACGTGATCTGCAGTTAAAGACCGCAACGATAGCAGCTAGTGTTCTGTAAGAAACCGAAGTAGAAGATGATTGCTTACAAGTGCTACAACATCTCTGGCAGCGATGGTGAGGATGTCAGCACAGGAGACGACGCCAGGACAGGCAGCCTCCACAGCCTGCTTGGCCTTGATCACCGTGTCGAATCCGTCTCCGGCGAGCGAGAGGTTGTCCGCGGCGTCTTTCTCGGCGTCCCTGCGTGGCGACGAGATCATGATCGACGCGTCGCATCCCTGCATGCATAAAAGAACGATAGTTTGTGTAGTTAGTTTCAGAAGCAGTACCAAGAACAACTGAACATTTTCTTTCTTGGATGCTGCTATTTTGTCCGCGGTATGTGTTAGATCTAATCCTGTTGTTCCTAATCTTTTACATAGCTTTAGGTCATGCTTTATTTTAGGAGCTATTAGCTTCTCGTATTTTGTTTGTCTACTTGGTTGTCCTAGCAAACAATAAATATAACAAGTAGAAAAAAAAAAAAGTGAACTATGTGTCCTCTTTCTCTTCTGTGTGCGTGTGTGGTTTTATTTTTTTGGTTCTAGAGTATGTGACTGCAGGCTGTGACCGCAGGCCACGTGACAGGAATTCTGGTGACAAGCAAATAGACCTCTACGAAACAATCATGGAAGAAGAGCCTCAGCGTGGCAGGAACCGTGACGAACGTCTGGCCGATCTTCTTGGCCACCGCCCGTCTCACGATGGACTCGACGTTCGGGCATGTCGATCGATAGAAATTCTGCGACAGCGGTTCGACTCCTCCCCTCCCGGACACCATCAGCACCATCATCATCCCCACGACCAAACCTCTCCTCCGTAGCTCCATCTCTACTTGTTGCTTCTTCCACATCATAGCTATGTGAGAGACATATATATAGTAAGGTTGACACATAGCTAGTGGACCTTCCTTTAGCATTTCCTTACATTAATCAAGAAATTAAATACATCTTCTAAGGGGCATGATTGGACTATCTTTCTCTACTTGAGTCTAAATATTGATTATAAGCATCAACCATGATTTACGATCCAATAATGCTAACTTTACTACCAAATCTTTACAACCTTCTTATAACCTACTCACCCATGTTAACATGGTCTCATCCGGCCCCATTCAGTTCCACCTACAACCAATGAAAACCGGCCACGTGGCCAGTTGTAAGCCCTGGGTTGTAGGTGGGTTGTAATTGTATCATTTCCTTTTACGGACCAGATGGACCTTGCGTCAGTCCGAAACTAACGTGGGGCCCCCATTAAACCTAGGATGGGCCCCGATGATTATAGAAGAGCTGAGCTCAATGGGGTCACACGTCAGGTCAGACTTGAGCTGTCGCACGGTTCCCCGCTCAAGGAAGGCCTGAATGTTGTGTAGAGGTCACAGTCGCTAAGGCCTTGTTTGGTTGACGGAATCATGGGTTAGATGATGACAAAGACTCATGACCAACTAATTAAAAAATGGTTACTAATCTGTGTTTGCTTTCTTCATCAAACGCCACCTTGCAATTAACTTAAGCAATGAGGTCACTCAATGTGTCCCCATGCAAGCTCAATTTCTGGGGGTTGCATGCATGTTAATGGTGGAATAATTTATTCTGGGGATATGGTAGACTAATGAGGGCTTGGCCTCAACTTATAATCTGGAAGTGGAACCAGAAACATCTGCTGGGACTCTGAACTGTGAGTAGGAAAAGATGGAATAAATAATCCAAGGGGCATTTGTTTGCTTTGCTTGTCCATTTTGCAGCTGGAGCGCACTGCAAGCTTGCAACAGTTCATATGACTCAAAAGAACAACTCCTTACTATATAAATATATATATCACGCGTGGGTTATAATTAATATCATTACTTGATTTGAAACCTCCAGGTTGTCCTTATGCAATGTAACTGGGAAACAAAATCTCAAGGTCAACATATTAACAACTGCGGAAAATTGAAACAACAGGTTGATGACTTGGATCTTACATTGTTGTGTCCCTTGATGAATCACATCTTGTGTCGACTTTGAAGGCTTCGGCCATCGCGCTTTCAGTGATTGATGATCGATCCCTAACTGCTCTTTCGTACAGCTATAATGATTTGATTCAGATGGCATGCTTGAGAAAGATGATCCTATGATCTCACATCTGCTGGATTGGTAAAAACAGAGTTGCTGGAGCTAGCCCTTAGCATATATCAATCAAGCTCAAATGCATTCTATCAATATTCAAGTACATCTGATACGCAGACATCAAAACTCAAATCATCTGCATTCACTGTTAACATGGTACATATATAGGTTCAAATGTTCCTGGATGCTAGGAACCGATAATAAGAAGATCAATGAACAATTTGTTACTGCAAGAATTAAAACACATGTGAATCATCGACATGAGTAACATGGTTACAGAAGAAAGTAATTACAGGCCGCAAAAGAACCATCCTAACCTGTATCGAACATTCTAGATACATTAATACTGATAGGTTGTGAGCCAACTGATGAAAGTTCTCAAATGTTCAAAAGGCCATGATCGCTTTAGCTAAAGTCTAGCACTAGAGAAAAGTGGCAATTAGAACAGAAGGGAAAAGAAGAAAGGGATGGGAGCAGTTGATACAAAGAGGACACTTCCCATGAATACTGAAGGATGCAAAGAAAGAAAATGGATTGTCAAAACAAAGAAATCCTTCCCTACTTTGCGAAAAAACAAATACTTGTGAGAGTGACAACATAAGGGGCTTGGTACACAGTCACACACCACATCAACTAAGCATGCTCTAGGATATCATTATCCAATATATAGTAGATGGCTATCAAGAGTGTCAAAGTAACCTGGCGCTGCACCAAGTGGCCAGCACTTTAAAATGTATCGGAACAACCAGTTTCAATCTCCAACCATTGCACAACATAAAACGGACATTCAACCATCATCAACACTCTAGACTTTTGGTGCAGCAGTAGGGACTTCAACGAAGAGTCACCGAGAAAAATGGAAAAGTGCTATGGTAGTTTTAGGTATTAAACTTAACTCAATATTACTGCTGGAAAACATATATAACAGAATGAGAGTGAATTATTTTCTCTGCAGAAAAGGGTGAACATTTATAAAGCCCCCTCCAGATCATGGGATAGCAGACCACAAATCAGTAAAGCAACATTTTACAGTACAAGCACATCTATATCTAATAGTTATTCTTTCCTCCACAATTTTTGTATCAGTCTGCATTTAAGTCTTCATTTCCAGCCTCTACATAAGTAATAATGGAACAAAACAAAAACTACTAAGCATAACCGTGTCGAATTAGGATCAGACTTTGGCAACCTGAAGATTCAAGCTTCCGCAAACCCAAACCTGAAGATCCAAGCTGCTGTAAACCCGAACCTGAACCTGATGGAAAAAACATCAATCAGGCAGTCGTATAACATATATAAAATGTAAGGACAAAAAGAAAGTAAATGATCAAAAACAAAAATGAGATGAAGTTATAGTTAAGATCAGCAGTGAGCACAGAAGAGAAAGTTATAGTTAAGATCAGCAGCGAGCAGAGAAGAAAAACTTGAGAGTTGAACCTCACCTGCACTTTCCAATGATGAATTGTTTGGATTTCAAACATAGCACTTGAACATTTATGTACAAGGAGATACACAGTGTGCATATGAATTCTAAGAAAGAGTTACACAGCGAATAAAGTCTTGCAAATACGCAGAACGGAGTTCCCTTTAGCGATGGCAAATAAACAAAGAACAACTACTGAAAACAATAACAAACACAAAAACACAAGATATAACATGGTTCAGCTGAAATTGGCCTACGTCCAAGGGGCAAGAGGAGAATAACATTATTGAACCAACAAAACCTAACAAGAGTTAGTAAAATAATATTGTATCGCACAAACCCTTCCTTACGAGATTTCTAACGAGCTCTCTTCATTCTCTCCCTCAATTGCCCTAGTTTTGTTAGAGCTTCTTTTAGCATAATCACCAAGCAAGCCTCCTTCCTCAAGCACACCTACTTAGGGTTAGGAAATCCCTTAAAAATGCTCTCCTAATTTTTTTGAGTCAGAGCAATCCGAACCATCAAAAACATGCTTAGAAGCTGACCCGGATGTTGCCAGTATTCCGGTTCTTTGTGCACTAGTGCTGATTTTGCTTCTGAAAAATCCGGTATACCGGTTTAGGGAAACGGTGCCGGTTGCTAGTGGGCACTAGGCTATGGAAAATCCAGTAGTCAGGTTGGGAGCAACTAGAAAACCGGTTGGCTGCTGCTTTGGCTCTTTCGACCCTGCCTTTTTGCTTTCGAGTCTTCGACTACTCGTTGGACACAAGCCTCGACCCTCCTACCGGGACCGTGAACCTTCCTTATACCTAAGTACCTAAATAGAAGCCAAGTTCGTTAGCATACCCGTCATATTCACCTTAGTATCGATCTTTACAAGATCAATATCCTTATTGCATGATATGATTGGTCCGACAATGGTATACATGATTCTTCGCAAGATGAATCATGCTTTAACTGCAACAAAACAATGGATCGTGCACCTTCTCGAATTAGGACTCGTCAACTAGGCCTTTTTGTAGAAGCATGGAAATAATTAACGCATAAAGATCAGGCGCATGGAGTCTTATGTCCTTCACCTCGGATCATGCACCTTCGTCTCGAACCGTCAACGGAGTAAAGAAGTCAACCGTAGACTTGATCTCCATCGCTCCAATCTCCAGATTTTGTACTTAGAATTCTTAGATTTAGGATTATTTGTGTACTCTTTTCTTTAAAAGTTTTTACACTTTCTGTAACGGAACACTTTTAACTACATTGCCTTCTTCGATGTCTCTACTGCTACTATGTATGACTATGTAGTTGATAGCGTCACTATCTTGAAGGGTTGACTTCCAACCTTTTGAAGAACCTGCAAGTTTATATATATAGCACGTATTGATCTTCTTTTGTCCAAGTAACATGCATAATACATCCACATATCCTTGCAAGTGGTTCGAACTATGTTCTGATTTGTGAAACAATAAACCTAGAACTTTACTTCCGTTTAGATACCGAATTATGTCCTCCACCACTTCCTAATGAAGCCTTTCTGGTTTTAACATGTACCAACTCACTAAAATGACCGCATATGATAACCCCGACAGAGTCCATACCATAGCGTACATAAGTCAACCCACTAAAGTAGCATATGGTACCTGAGACACCTTTCCTTCTCCTCCGCTATTTTCGGACACTCTTTGAAGAATAACTTGAAATGACCGGTGATGGGGTTACTTACATGTCTTGAATCATTCATGTTAAATCTCTCTAGCACCTTCTTAATATACTTCCTTTGGGACAGCCATAACTTTCTAGTCTTCTTGTCTCGATGAATTTTCATCCAAATTTTTTTCCTTCGTGTAAAATTTTGCAAGAAAACTTCGTTGAGCTCAACAAATCACCATCTATAGGTATTAATCTTCAGATAAGACATGTTTGGCCACATGCACGAAAATCTAACTTCATTGAGCTCAACAAATCACCATCTATAGGTATTAATCTTCAGATAAGACATGTTTGACCACATGCACGAAAATCTCATTATAGTTGATCCCCTCCTTCTGAGTATAACCCTACGCAACTAATTGTGCCTAGTATTGCTCATTAGCTTCTTCTTTTTTCTGAATACCCATTTGCAACAAATAGCCCTATTTCTTTTGATAGCTCGACCAAGTTCCACGTACTATTCTTCCAAGTATCTCATTTCCTCTGTCATGGCCAGCATCCATCGATTTTTATCCTCTTACCCAGTGGCCTCCATGTAATCGCTTGGATCTCTTGTTTTCGTGACTAAAGTAAATGAAACATTGTCTTCAAAATCCATACATGACCGGTACCTAATGTGGATGACCTTATCTCCTTAACGATATCTCTTGATCCTGCTAGGGTTGGTCCGCACCATCCATGTCTGTAATATGCTCGTCCACATCTGAATCAATAGGTTGTAATGATTAATGATGCTTCGGTAACAGTATCCTCTCGAGTGTCATAAACCTCCACTTTCACCGAATTATCGCCTCCTGATGTGCCACTCGCCTTTTTAGGCTCTTTTCTCACATCATTCAACGTGAACTTATCGAAGATCACATCTCGGCTAGCAAATCCCATAACTTGAAACATTTAACTACATGTTTAAATCCAAAAAAACACACTGTTTCGACATTGATTCCAGCTTTTGGTTGTATACTTCTGATTCACGAGTGAATAAATAGGACACCCAAACATATGCAAAGAATCATAAACTAATTGGCTCTCTTCCTCGTACCTCTTAAGAAACCTGAAGATCAATGGTTGTAGATGATTTGTTGACCTAATGGCACACATGATTAATTGTCTCCGCCCAAAAGTCATCCTTACTCCTGTAAACTCATACTCATTGGTCCTCTCGAATAGTGTCTTGTTCATATATGCTACCCAGTTCTGCTCTAGACGTCTGGAACGGTACATTGTCGTTGTATACTTGTTCCTTACAATACTTCTAAAATTTCGTTAAGGTGTGCTCACCTAAATTGTTTGTCTGCAAATAGTTCATTGTTCGCGCATTTTACTTCTCTATGATCCTTTTCCACTCTCAAATCTAGCGAACACCTTTAACTTGTGTTTGAGAAAATAAATCCATATATTTTGTAAGAAGTCGTCAAGGACAGAGACGTCGTACTCGGTTCCTCCCTTTGATTGAACAAGTGATGGCCCTCATATGTTTAATTTGATGTAATCGAGAAGTCCTTCGGTCTTGTGCACCGCCTGCTTGAAACCAACTTTATCTTGCTTATCCAGCGTGCAATACTTGCAGAAATCTAACTTGCACTCCTCAAATCACTTTAGCAACTCCCTTATGTGTAACTCACGAAGACCTATCACTCATATAGCCAAGACGCACAATTTTGCGGTATCCTCCACATGTTTTTCTTTATTGATGATTGCACCACTAGTAAACGTGCTCTCGTCCATCTAATACAAATTTGATGACATCCGTTGTCACATCATAACCAGCAGGTTATCTTTAACTATCTTTAAAACCAAATCACAGTCAACAAGCTTGCATCTTGTCGCACCCAACACGTCCAGAGAAATAAGATTCTTCTTTAATTCTAAAACGTGCGACACGTTCACAAGTGTCTAAACCCCACCATAGAACATACGAATTTTGATGTTCCCTACGTCCATCGTTCCTAAAAAGAACACCATCGTTGAACTCCTTATAGGTGCTAAACCACTCCATGTTAGGACACATGTGCTATGAACATCCCGAGTTAAGAATCCAAGCTTCAATAAAAATGCCCTTCTCGTTATGCACTGTAAGTACATCAGAAGATGACGCGTCGGCTTGGGTTGTAACACTGGCTTGACTTGAATTGCTTGTACTGGCGCTTTTACCTTTCTTTTTTAACCATTGCTTATACTTTGGACATTGCTTCTTCATGTGTCATGACTACATGCAGAAATAGCACTCGTTGCCATCATGCGCCGATGATTTGAATTTTTTTTCCCTTTGCTCTTGCTTCCATCTTTATTCTTCGTTCTTTCCTTATCGGTAATCAACCCCGATGGCTGCTTCAATGTATTTTGCCTTCTCATAATCTCATTATTGAGAAGTATTGTTCTAATCTCCTCCATCTCGAGTCTCCCCTCCCAAGGTTGTAAAAATCGCTAGTCGGCCGCTAGTCGGTTCGTGGGGACTACGGATTAATCGGACTACTCGGGGACTAGTCGGATTAGTCGGTTTAGAATTTTTAATGAATATATATATATATATATATATATATATATATATATATATATATATATATATATATATATATATGTTATAAAAATATTTTAAAAAATAATATGTTAATTGTTGAACTTTTAATTATCGCAGACTACAGTGCATTTTCTTATTCATTATTTTGCATAAATTTTTATTTCGATAAATATTTAAATAATATGTTAACAACTTACTATTTTGCACGGAAAGTTACAGCCGCAGTAGCAAGCAAAAGCAAAAAAAAAGTAACAAGCAAAAATTAAAAAAAGAGCCACAACAACAGTAGCAAAGAGATAACAAAAAACAGTAAAAATAAAAAAGAGTAGGCTAGTCACTTTTTTCAAAAATAGAAAAAGGCAGCAACAAAGTAAAGAGTCGACGACGGCTGCCTTGACGAAGTCGACGGCACCCCAGACTAGTACCAATTTAGCTAATTTTTGGATGGACTAGCCCCTAATCGAGTCGACGGTGGCCGACAAGTGAATAATCGGGGACTAGTCCCTAGTCGAGTCGGCGACGGCCGACTAGCGACTAGTCGGGGATTAGTCGGCCGCCTAGAGGAATTTTTACAACACTGTCCCCTCCATAAAGGATTATTGACACCAAATGCTCATACCACAGTGTAAGTGAAGGTACGAGCAAAAGCACTTAGTCCTCCATTTACTTCAAGACACGAAAGATAGTTTACCACATTATTGAAGTTATTCAGATGATGTAGAATTTGGGCCCCTTCATGCATAAATAGCAGAGTTGCTTCTTTAGGTACAACTTGTTTGACAAGGACTTTTCATATACAAACTCTTTAGCTTCAACCATAACCATGAAGTTAAAGTTTTTGTTATGACATTGTACATCACTTCATCTGCCAAAAAAAACCCTCTAGCGTGCATTGTGCCTTCTGATCCATGTCGTTCCATGCATCGTTTGTCATGTCAACAAATTTATTGTCCTTGCTAGCAATGACTTTGAATAATCATTCTTTTACAAGGATCGCCTTAACCCTTTTATACCACACCAAGAAGTTTCCATTGCCATTAAAATTCTCCATCTCCAACTTGGTGCTATTTTGTTATTCGCCACCCTTAATTTTGAAGTAGAGAACTCTTTATCGGATGAACCAACAACTTCAAGAATCACAATCTAAGAAGAAAATGAGTCATATAATGGCGTCATCTACCGTTGACCTATACCGAAAAACTGAAGTTCCTTTGGTTCTCTTAGATCTGATACCAATTCTTGCGAATACGCGAAAATGAGTTTCCCTTGGCAACAATAAATAAACAAAGAACAATTATTGAAAACAATAGCAAACACAAGATATAACATAGTTCAGTCGAAAATTGGTCTATGTCCACGGGACAAGGGGAGAATAAATTTATTGAATCAAGAAAAAAAACCTTACAAGAGTTAGTACAATAATATTGTACTGCACAAACCCTTCCTTACGAGATCTTCAACGAACTATGTTCCTTCTCTCTAGATTCCTTTAAGGGGTGTTAGTCAATAGAGATTTCAGAATTCTAGGCCGAGATTTGGAAATCAAGTGTTAGTTGATTAAGATTCTCAAATATATAATCTAAATCAAGTACTAGTCCAATCGGATTTCAAAGCACAATAAATGGGATTTCATAATCACTCTTCATATTCTCATATTCATTTTCTCACATTCATTTTCTTCCAAAAGAACCACGCCTCTTGAAAATGTAATTCTTAAATCTCCAATATATCAGACAACCAATATTTGCGACGTCGTGAACCATCTACCGCAGCTCCAAAAGTCACTCCGGGAGATCATCCGTATGCAAACCTTATGAAAGCTACACTAATACTCCTAAGTACAACGATGAACGAACTCTACGACCAATAACTTTGGCAACCGTGCTAACCACGACAAGCAGCCGACAATCCTTATGTGATCAAACCCAAAATAATCTTGATTATTAATGGAGCCTTATGAAAGCTCCATTAATAATCCTGAAGTATTTTGCTGGTTATTTTATTCAAAATAAAAAAAAAAATTGAATATAATTCTCAGCAGGTTCAGTTCATTCGAACAACATAATTTTTAACATACTAGAATGTTTAGTAAATAATATTAATATGTATTGAATGTAATATAATTATTTTTATATGTTTTATATGTAAAAGTTTAATACAGAATTAACAAGAAGAGGAAAGAAAGGTCATTTTCACTAACCAGGAAGCATGAACACTACAAAAATTTGGTTTGTGTCGTACCGGACGCATATCAAGCACACCATGGACACTCCGCAAGGTGTCGTTTATGTGTCATGCCCTGAACATGTTATGACGTATCCGTGTTGGAAGAATATAGTTTATTTATATTGAATGAAAACATTATAGAAAAATTATTCTCCTTGCTGGCATGGAAACATGGTGTGGATGTGATTACGGTATGACAACCGAACCAGGATATTTGTGAAACCATCATGTTTTGTTTGAAATCATTGTAATTGTGATTTCAAAATCACAATCATATCATGGTTATAAAATCACGTCTAACCCTCAGTTTTTCCTTGAAGCTTCTTGGCACGATCACCAAGCAAAACTCCTCCTTCCTCGAGCACACCTACCTATTTAGGGTTAGGAAACCCCTTAAATAAGCTCTCCTAATTTGTCAAGTCAGTAGAAATTCGAACCATCTAATAAAAAACACTTTAAAATCTGACCTATTCACTTGAAATCCGCTCGAACCGGAATTCTGGATAGGCAACTGATATGTTGTCGGTAAGCTGCCAGTAATTCCATTTTTATGCGCACTAGTGCGCACACTACTTCTTGAAAATCTTGTATACCAGTTTGGGGAACCATTATGCCAGTTGTGTAGTAGGCCCTGGAAAATCTAGTATTCCGGTTGGGAGCAACTGAAATACCAATTGACTGCTACTTTGGCTCTTTCAAGCCCCGCATTTGTGTTTTCAACTACTCGTTGAACACAAGCCACGACTCCAACAAAAAGTTCATGTTGTAGCTATTAAGGGTCCGTTTGGATTGCAGGTACGTTTCATCCAGGACTTCGTCTGGTGCCAAACGCGAGCCGAACGGTTTCCATTTCATATGGGTGCTTTCTAAATGTGCCTCAAATGGGTGTTTCTGAACGCTAGCCCAACGAGCATTTCAAAAACTGGCATTTGGACAGAGATGTGATGAAACATAAGTGCACTCCAAACTAGGCCTAAATGTCCTTTAATAAGATTGAAGGCAATTTGTGGACTTCTATCAAACTATCATCCACTCGCAGCCAATCAAAGAAGGAAATAAATCTGATTTACAGTTGATTGTCAGATCATCAGCATTAAATACACATATTGCATATAATTTGCAATTTCTAGTAACTTTATAGTATTACTTTATTTGATATGTTAAAAACGACCACGTAGAAGAGTTGAGGTATATTTTAGTGTCTTTGTAATGTCTTATTTGTCTCTTGTTTAGATTCACATTGGATAGACACCAAAGAGTCACATTGGATAGACACCAAAGAGGGGTCTTCAATGGTGAATCTTCATGGAAACATTGGATAGCCACCAAAGGAGCGTCCTCGTGTTTCGACACCAACTGCTACACAGCCTACATGCTCTTTTAGGTCGTGTGTCGACCTTCACTAGTGGACTCTATTCGATGTTTCTACCACTTCACTATGATATTTAGCATCCTAGTTTTTTATTCTCTCTCTACTTTATGTAACAGGCTAGACATGTTTCATGTATTCAAGCTTGAGGGGAGTGTTAGAAATAGTGCTTGTGTTTGAGTGTGGGTAATTTATATTTCGTCCCACATTTCTTAGAAATGGAAGTGCAAGACTTACCCTATATTAGATATATATGTACTCAAAGCAATCAACGAAGAAATATCAGGTAAGATGATACAATTGGTTATAGGGAATTGCATTCAGCTTTATGACATGTTACAGGGAAAATGAATGACAATCCCATGACACAGAGAAAAAGAACCCTAATTTTCCTAGAGAGAACACAAGTTTCTTGCAACCATAATACCAAAGAAGAAGAAGAAATCCTAATTTTCTCATAAAGAAAAACTTTTTTAAATCAGAACCCTAATCTTATGTTCCAAAGTATGTTTGAGCTTCTAAAGACAAGTTTTTGCGCAACATGCTTAAAATTAATATGCCGTGATAAAGTCCAACTAACAGAAAACATACAATACAAAGAACTAAGATAGGAAAGTATGAAAACTACACTCACACCTTACCTACGGAAAATCATGGTATCATATTATGTAAGGAGATTTATCTCAGGGTTTGTGGAACAAAAGAAGCAGGCAAAAACAGAAAGTAGTAGCTGAATCACTGATAGATCAACTGCAGGCAAACAGCCAATTTTTGCTTGTTACAGACCACTGACTGACCTGCCAAGCAGGTCAATGTTTTGTTTGCAAGCAACAGAGATCAGGGTTCAGTTTGAATCAAGGTTGTGAAAAAAGCTAGGCGCTAGTCGGGCAGGCATCCGCCACCTAGCGCCTAGCCCACTGCCTCGATCTAGGCAGTTCAAAAAAAAAAAATCCAAAAAACCTACTGAAAATTGCATAAAAAGTCTATAAACAAAAACATGCATAGTCGGGCGTCGGGGGAGACTAGGCAGGCGCCTAGGTGGGCATCGGGCGGACACCAGGCGCCGCGTAGGAGGCCGCCTTTTAGAATAGTGAGTTTGATAACCAATTGCATTTCTTATGGTTTAATTTTATGATTTTTTTTCCAGAAGTGGGTTAGTAGTGTGGTTAGTTTTGGGTTATATATACTATTCAAGTTTTTTCTTTCTTGTAATTGAGTAATATTTCAAAAATAGGTTAGGTCCTAGTTTGCTTTTGAAATCATTCTTTATGGACGATCATCGACATGCTTTGCTTCTGATCTGTTGGCTAACTACACATACAACTATGATATTTGGGTTTATAATTACACACAGAGCTAAGCAGATGAACTAAAGACGTGCATACCCAGTCATAATCAGGAGTTTTCATTGACACAATAACCAAGTTCTAAGCAAATAACTTAACTGGTGTAGCACAACAAGAGATATGGGTATTGTAAAGAACAGGAGACATGCTGGAATCAGGTTGAAGGTTCAAACATGTTTGAGAAACCACTGTTCTACCACCCCCTGCATGATTGTTCTCATCTTGAGGGGTAATCTCACGTGTCATAAATCATAATCATCACATATCATCAGCAAGCTGGAGGATATGACTGCAAACTTCTAGGAAATAAAAGATTATATACCCAAATAGAAATTACTAGGGAATAATCAGAATTAAATTCTGAAAGATGTTCATGCAGGCATGGTACCTGTTACGCCATTTGTAAGCTAGTTCACATTACAAGTACAAAGAAGAAAATATGAAGCAAAACGAACCAGAGACGCACCTTTCACAAGAACTAAGAGTCCTCATGCAAAAGCAGTGGGGCAAGGGTAGAAAGCAGTGCCACATGCAATCCACTGCCTTCTCTGGCCAAGAGGAAGCAAGCAGTCCGGCACCTTTTGCCACTCCCTCTTTGTAATATCATAGGTAACCAGGCGGTTCATCCGTCTCGACCTCAGAGACAGCATTAACAAACCCCTGTTACCCAAGCAAGTCATTGTCACGTGCTTCCCATAGAACTCCAAGCACCACACATTTGGCATTCTGTCAACCTCCTTCCATAAGAGAGTCATCCTCTGCAACTCCCACACACAAACACATGTCGCTGCATTCTTAGACAGCAGACCTACCAGCATGATCCGCCCCCCACACTCAGCAAGTGTGTGGTCCGTAAGATGCTTTGGTGATGGTATTATAAACTGCTTCCAAATACCAGTTGTCACATCATAGGATAAAATCCCATCTGGGTCAGCTCTCTTAAAGTAGAGAGTATTGCAAATGGATATAGTGTGAGACCTGAAATTTAAGAAGAGTGGGAGCCTGATGCCTGAAGGTAAAGTTCCAGGCCGAGTCCAGCTGTTTAGGACCGAATCATAGATCTCATGATCCCCATTGCAACCCAACCACACTATTTTGTAACCATTGATGGTGGTGTTGCCATTCAGAACCATTCCAACTGCTACACGTGACCAAACCCGAACTGATCTCGGTGGAAGTTCTTTCAACGAATTGGTCAGCGGATTGCAGACATAAAAGTTCCTGTTGCCTATATCCAAGAAACAGATGAGCCCACTTGCTGAGGCCACTGGAAGAAGTATCACCTTTGAAGGCAGGAAAGGAATCGAGGGGTGATGCCATTTTCTCAAAGAAGGATCGTACATGGCACCACTCTTAATGTTTTCATGGGTAATGGTATAGAACCAAGGTTGCAACTGTGGAACATCTGCGCAGTGTTGGGAAAAGCTGCTTGAGGTCAGTAAAGAGTTCCATCTCTTGGATACTGAGCGGAAGCGGAAAAATGTGGCTACTGGGAGTCTTGCAATAACAGCTTCAAAAAGATCTTCAGGGAAATCCTTCCAGATGTGTTGTTCCATCAACTCAGCTGAACTTGAAACAAACAATTTATGGTCATGCTTTTCACTCCGAGATCTTTTAGTCAGAGGAGGTTCTTCAGCTTCAACCATAGTTAAGATCTCAGACGTTCCTCCTGTTATGAGACCACAATAATCATCCTCCATAGAACTATGAGCAAGATCAAGTAAACACCATCTGTCAAGTGGTTGAGCAACAAAATCTCATATCAGCATATACATTCGAGTGTATTTGTTCATGCATAGAAAAAAACCGTTTAGTTTTGGGCTGCTTCTCATTTAAAAGCAAGGAGTCGAGGACCAATTTGTGCTACCTCAAAATACAGAAGGGAACACCAATAGCTTTTCACTATAAACAGTATGGTGGGGAGCAGGAACAAGTTAGAGTAGGATACATTTGCACATAGGGCTTGTAACAAAATTAGCACCTATATAAAATCAATGGATTGTTCCAGTACTTCCCTGTAAGTGTAGAATCAATGCAACAACAACATAGCCTTTATCCCAAAATTTCTGGGGTCAGCTAGTTGAATCCTTATCTTTCATTAAACTCAGTTTAAATTAAGGGTCATGACATTTGTAATATTAACAAAAACTTTATCATTCTTTACAGCCTCCAGTTTGCTTAGGCGGTTAGGCCTACATGTAGTTCTAGTAACTGCTTCAACTATTATCTTACAGATCCTCCTAACAGCTGCATCTATTGGTCAGCCGTGCTACATGTCCAAACCACATGATTTTCCTTATCTTATCCTCAAATGGTGTCACCTCTGTTGAAGTCTTTGCTGCTACACCAAAACTCTAAAGTGACGGTGAGGGATGAGGGTTATATATTTACATTGTTCAACACGCCACCACAAGTCGCAGACCCATTTTATGAGTTGAGAGCTGGATTCAAGCAGCAACTTAAGTTTTTGAAAAGTCCTCTTAGAATGAACGCCAGACTTTGAACATGAGTTGTTTTGATACCATGTTGAAGTCCCTGCCACTCCACCAAAACTCTATAATGTTGGTCGAGGACAAGGGTTATATATTTATATCATTCAACAACCTCTAACTTTCCACAAATGCAGTGATGCACTCATTTTTTGAACTATCTTCAGTTTATTGCCACTCATCCATATTAGCATTCCCTTTGCAGTTTCACTTTCACTTTTCTACACATTTTTCTCAACACTCCGATCCATAAAGCATGGCTGGTCTTATAGAGTTTATATAGAACTTTCCTTCCAACTTCAAGGGTATCTTGTGATCTCAAATGTAAGAGAAGAATCAATGTCGACCGAATATGCATGTCAAACTTAAACTCTGCCAAAACTAGGCATGCAAGAGCCATTGAGATCTTCTAGCATTAGACCTGCTCCTAACAATGTCTTATTTATCCAAAATCTCTGAATTATAATGCTTCCCCCAAAAAGTAGTTCCAAGTAGTTCATCCAACCAAACACTTCCTGAAGGGGTTTCTACCTACTGGGCCCCACCACTTATTTCCTCCTAATGTGTTCACCAAGAAACATAAAAGGACAAGAATTAAAATGTAGGCCCATAATTCTTGGAATTACAAATTGCATTCCAAACCCCACTTCATGTTCCATATTTAAATTCATGCAACCAAAGGCTTCCTAAAGAGGGGTTTTACCTCCTAAAAGGGATTCTAGTCGTAGGAATATCCAATTAGGCTTTTGATGTTATCGATAGGTAGTATCACATTTTGTACAATAAGTCAATATCATTGATTATGTACATGATACCAAATGTGTAGGTATTCATTAGAGACTGAGTTCAATGAATGACTTGGTCACTAAATTCTTTATAGATCTTTACTCTTCATTAATGCCAATAGTCTAGTAACTAAAGTTTCCTTTTGACTTGAGATGTTATAGTTATCTCTTTAGCTTACACAATGCTCTCACATTATTCTCGTATGTCTCCTTAAGCGGTTGCATCAAAGGCAATCCTCGGGTGCCAATCAGAAAAGAAGGCAGTCCTCGGGTATCATGAGTACATATGAAGATATGTGAGTGGTCAATAAAAGACATGTCACTCTCTAAGTAAGTAAGACAGAATATTTGTCATGTCGACAAGATTTATTTGAGAGTAAATATCCCTTGCCAAGATGAACAAAATGAGAAAACTATTTTCAATTTTCAATAATGGGAGACTTGAATAAATAAGTGTGAAGTTCCATGTCCACTAGTTTGATGACTTTCTGTAATCAGTATAGGAATTGGTTAAAAGTTAAAGAAATTAGTTATTACGGGATGAATTAGTTAAAGTTGTAGTGATAAATTCATATTCTTGGATTAAATGTTCTTCATCCAAGTCGTTTAGGGTGGTTTTGATATACTGTTATGCGTCATTCACAACTTACAAGTGGCCTGAAACAAATTAGTAGGAGTACTAATGAAGTTTCAATCGAGGTGAATTGAATGGTTCAACTTTCGTTCATTACCTAGTCAATTTGGACTTAACAAGTCGTACATAAAAAAGATTTGGAGCAATATTGAGCATCCTAAGAATTTACTTGTAAAAATGGTTTATTAATAGGTCCTTAGCAATTATGTAATTATATACTCTCTTTTTCTTCTTTTTCTTTTTTTTTATCCAGCACGTGCATGGCAAGCATCCTAACAATTTACTTGTAAACATGGTTTATTGATAGGTCCTTAGCAATTAATTAATTATTGTGTAACTCAATTCAAGCTTGCGCTTACCTCTGAGCCAAAATTCGAGCTATACAGAGCTCAACTTATTTAAGCTTCACTAAGATGTAGTATGCTTTATGGTTAAAAAAACCAAGCTCTAGCTGTAAAGCAAAGTTTGCACTATCGGTCGATACCGATATGATTTGGCTTGTCCCAATCCGATACTGACCAATACCAACGTTGGGGTCTCTTTCCCAGTCAATTCGGCAGCGATCGGCAGAGAAAAATTGAACGAAAAAGACCCATCGGTATGGGTGTAAAAGCATAGTAAAATTGTAAAAGCATGTAAATGAAAAAAAAAAAAAAAATTTATTTATGGCAGGTAAACCAATCAGCAACTATTATTTCATTTATTTCAGAATTACTAAGAAACAACACAAAAAATAATTAAAATTATGTTGATATTGTCGAAACAGATGATACCGATACTCACCGATAGGGTTCGATTTCGATACTCAAAGAAAAGGTCCGATTCCGATACTGTGAACCTTGCTATAAAGAGCTCAACAGTCAACACATTGATGCTTGATTAAGATATAGTAGTTATTTTTCCGTTATGGTTGATTCTAAATCAAGTTCATTTGTTTCTCCTAGACATTATAGCTTGACATTTAATCACTTAGAGGAATGAAGTTCTCTAGGTATTATCGATGGTTAGTGTATATGTTCATTCTATTTAAATATTAATTAAGTACTATAACTTGAGTTCCAAAATATCATCAATAAATTGGTACCAGACATTTACGATGACTGGACACTAGAAGGGTTCAATTTATTATACCAAAAAAAACTCAAATTATAATGCAAAAAGCTGCTTGAAGCACGAGCTCATTGTTTCCCATAACGAGCAGTAACCATATCGACTCAAGATTCTCACTTACTTATCAAGCAAAGCTTGAACAGTGCCTGGGCAGGCTCAATTCAACAGCCGAGCTCAAGCTTCCCCCCGAAAAAAGACCCAACCCAAGCTTGAGCAAGTCAAAGATAGTTTGGCATATCTTAAGGCCAAGGTATATATATATATATATATATATATATATATATATATATATAATACAAAATGGCTGGAGGAGCGGGCGATCGTTCTCCCGATGGAGGCGCTGATCTAGGGTTTGGCCACGGGCCGCCCCCACGACCGCCGGACCCCCTGGCCGGCGGTAGGCGAGCCTCGGAAAAGCAGAGCGGCCCCCCTCCCGGCGCTGGGGGGGGGGGGGGGGGGGGGGGGGGGCGGGAGCCAGAACGGGGGGGTCGGGCGGACCCCCTCACGCGCGCGGCAGTACCCCCCCCCCCCCGGCGGCCGGAAGGGGGGGGGGGGGGCGGGAGCACAGGGGGGGGGGGGGGGGCGGGTGGACCCTCCGGTGGTGTCGACGACCCCCCCAGGCGGAGGGGGGGGGGGGGGGGGTCGGGCTCTACGGGGAAGGGGTCAGACCTCACGGGAAGGGGGTCGAGTGCATTGGATCCGAACTTTGAATTCGGAGCGGGGTCCGGATCTCTGGGGAGTCAGTCGGAGGGAGGAGAATGGACGACGGTTACGCGCCGTCGTGTGTCGAAGACCGGGGGGAAGACGGGTGGCGGACAGGGTCAGATTCGGGATCGCCATCCCGAAAATCGCCTGAACGGAACAGGGTCTCGGCCTAGCCGGGGTCCGGGGGTGTCTGCTGGGCGATCGATGGGTTGGCGGCCAAAGGCGACCGCGGCGGCTAAGGGAAAGAGTAAGGTAGTGGATCTGGATGTTCAGGGACCTGGGACTTCCCGTCCGGTGAGTGCCCAGAGGCCTATTGGGACGGCCCCACGGCCTGCTGGACGGTCCTGGGCCGAGATCTGCAAACCGGTGGGGCCGAAATCCCCCACATCGATGGAGTACGTCCCGCCGCTCAAGGTTGGGAGGGGTTACCGGGCTGTGTTTCCTGCGGAGGAGATCCAACAGGTGACAGCTTACTGGGAGAATACCCTCGTCCTGTATGTCTTGGACAACAAGCCTTTCTACGGGCAGATCCGGGGATATGCAGCGCGAGTCTGGAAGCCAAAGGGGAGTATGGAGTTCTATGCTCGTGAGAACGGCTTCTATTATGTGAAGTTCGGGCTGGCGGAGGATGTCGCTAGGATCCTCCAAGGCGGCCCCTGGACGTTCGACGGCCGTCTGATCATTCTCAAGGAGTGGACTCCAGAGCTGCGATGCGAGAGGGAAGTTCTGAATGCCATCCCAGTATGGATCCGATTCCCCGAGTTCCCGGTTGGATTTTGGAGCATTCCCCTGTTGATGCGACTTGCAAGTCTGGTGGGCACCCCGATCAAGACGGATGAGGCTACTACCTTTCGGACGTGGTTGATGTACGCGAGAATCTTTGTGGAGATTCGGGCAGGAGGGGAGCTCCCGAAGATGGTGGAGTATGAGCTCCCTTCTGGGGAGGTGCTTACCCAGAAGGTGGAGTATGAATGGGTTCCGCCTACCTGTTCTCGATGTTCCTGTTTCGGGCATCTGGCCAGTGCCTGCCTAGAGGCTGGCACTCCGGTGGAGCCTTGTATTCCTCGAGAGGTCCCCGAAGCCCCATGTGATATGGATTTCAGAGATGATAGCGGAGTGGTGGTCGTGGAGGAGGAGGTTACTAATCAGGGGAGTGATGTCGGTTTGAGCCTCGTTGTATCTACCCAACTTGCTACAACGGGTGGGGTTGTATCTACTGGCCAGGGGCCGAGTAGTATAGTTACCAGAAGCATGGCTGCGACGGAGACTGAGGCACGAGGGGAGGGCGGTTCGGCTGGAGGGCAGGTTTACTGTAGGAAGAGACGTGCGGTCGGGGTGCTGCGAGATGGCCCCTCCATGATGGAGGGTCGTACCACAGACAGAGAGGAGGAAGTGTGTGTTGACAATCCTGCCTGGACGTTGGTGTTATCTCAGGTCGTCCCCCAACAGACGGCTCCGACTGGTATGGATGAGGATCCTTTAGCGACGGATGCGGCACCTTCCCCAGGTGCCAGTCCGGAAGTTTCTCAGGGGGCCACACCTCTCATTAATTAATGGCCATTATCGCCTGGAATGTGAGGGGGGCGTGTTTGCTAGGGAGGTGGAGAGAGATATGTGGGGTGCTCCACAGAGAGAAGTGTGACATTTCTGTTATTTTAGAATCCAAGATCAAAGGGGAGAAGACCCTTACTCGGCGGACCCCTTCTCATTGGGCCCAGCTGCACAACCTGGCCCTTTGTGACATGGCCAGGATTTGGTTCGCTGGAACTCGAAGAGTTGGGATGGTGACTTGATCTTGATGACGGAGCAGTTGATTACCATCTCCTTCGTTAACAAGGGTGGCTTCCGGTTCTTACTGGGGGCGGTCTACGGCCACAATGACAGAAGGAGAAGGGAGTCTCTTTGGGGCGACATCTCTCGTGTTTTCGATGCTGCTGAGTCGTCGCGACTCCCTCTGCTCTTGATCGGGGACTTCAACGCTCTTATGCATCATGGGGAGAAGCTGGGTGGTCGTCCGGTTCCAGATTCTATCCTTTATGATTTTCAGAGATGCCTCCTGCTTGCGGGGCTACGGGAGCTGTCTCGCTCAGGCTTCATCTGGACTTGGCACAACAAAGCTACTCACAACCGGGTTGCTTGTCAGCTTGATCGAGCTCTGGGCAACGGGGAGTGGTTCCGTCACTTCCCCAACTCTTCGGCTGAGGGACTGGCAGCTGGGACGAGCGATCACTCCCCCATCAGGGTTGGCTTCTCTGCTCGATCTCTTGGGAAGTCCCGTCCATTCAGGTATAACAACAGTTGGTATCTCTCGGAGGGCTACCTTGAGGCTGTCGCAGAGGGGCTGTCCAGCAGTCAGGAGGGGACGGCTCAATTCCGATTGGTTCGCCGCCTCAAGGCCACGAAGAGAGCTCTCAGGAGTTGGGTGCAGGGGTTGCCCAAGTCCACTCTAGAAGACAAGGAGGCTGAGTTGAGATCTCTACAGCAGGATTTGCAAGCTGACATGCTCAATGGGGATCTGGCGGCTAGAAAGAAGGAGCTGATTGGAAAAGTCAACATTCTGAGGCTGCAGAAGGAAATTAGCTCGGCCCAGCGAGCCAAATGTTCCTGGCTGAAGGATGGAGACCGGTGCTCCAAGTTCTTTTATGACGTTATCCGGACTAGACAGAATCGGAATCACATATCCCAGCTTCTTGATGCGGATGGCACTCTGGTGGGGACGCCGACTGAGATTCAGGGCGAGGCTGTCAGGTACTATTCTGATTTATATTTCCAGACTGACTACCTGTCCGTGTTCCCAGAGGTTGTTACGAAGCGGCTGGTGACTCCATTTGGGAATAGCATCCTATTTGCCCCTGTCACATTGGAGGAAGTGGAATCTATTGTCAAGGTGGCGGACCCCAACAAGGCCCCCGGTCCAGATGGCTTCAGCAGTGGTTTCTTCAAGCGCCATTGGAATATTCTGAAGCTTCAGGTCGTGGAGGTGGTCCAGGAGTTCTTCACTAAGGGGAAGCTTTTGAAGGAGCTGAATCACACTTTCCTGACCTTGGTGCCTAAGAAGGAGGGCGCGACTGCATTGGCAGATTTCAGACCTATTGCATGTTGTAATTATCTTTATAAGATAATTACACACCTTATGTGCCGTCGGATGGAGGGAATCATGCAAGACTTAGTTTCTCCAAACCAGGCTGCGTTCATCAAGGGGAGGTCGATTGCAGAGCATAGCCTCCTGACGCATGAGATGGTGAGGGGATTCAGCAGACCTGGTGGGGAGAAAGCTTGTGTTAAACTGGACCTAAGAAAGGCGTATGACATGGTCAATCGGGACTTCCTCTGTCATCTGATGTCTGCCATGGGATTCGCGGATCACTGGGTTGCGTTGATCAGGGAGTGCATCACGTCCCTTACTTTCTCAGTTCTCATCCAGGGCGTTCCTTATGGGTACTTCCAGAGCAACCGTGGACTTAGGCAAGGTGACCCATTGTCCCCTTACCTGTTCACGCTTGTGATGGAATACTTTACTTGTTTGATGGACCTGGCAGTGCACCGTGGACGGCTGGTGCCTCTGTTTCGGAGGATGGTCCCTTCAGTTACCCACCTTATATATGCTGACGATCTACTGGTCTTCATCCAGCCTACGACGATGGGGTTGCAGACGCTTGCGGGTATTATGGAAGATTTGAAGTCCTTCTCGGGTCTCCAGCTGAACAGGGATAAGAGTCGGATCTATTTCAGTTCCCGGTGTTCCCAGAAGGAGGAGCGGGCTGATGTCCTGGGTTATAGCGAGGAGTGATCTTCTGGTAAGGTATTTAGGAGTGCCCCTCACAGTCAATTATGCGCGGGATCAGGACTGCCAGGGCCTGGTGGAGTATGTCCAGCGGAGAGTAGAAGGCTGGCAAGCTGCCGGTCTGTCTTTTGGCGGACGCATAGAGCTGATCAGATCTGTGATCTCGACTGTGGCCCACTTTTGGCTACAGTCCATCCTCCTCCCGGTGGCCACTATTCGACGAGTGGAGCATCTATGTGCTGATTTCCTTTGGAGGGGGGTATGCATGCGATCTCGTGGGAGCAGCTCTGCCGTCCCAGGAAGGAGGGAGGTGTGGGGCTCAGGCCGTTACTGGAGATCAGGGAGGCCTCTACGCTCAAGCTGGCCTGGAGATTCATTAGCGGGGGGTCTCTCTGGGCGGACTGGAAGCACAGCAGATATGTGAAGCAGGGCAATTTTTGGACGTGTTCTCATGATAACCATTCTGTCACGTTCAAGACTGTCCTGAGACACATGGGTGTGCTCAAGTCTGCTATCCGGAGGGTCATGAAGGATGGGTCGGGTACGGACCTCTGGCGGGACCCTTGGATTGATCGGAGTTCGTTGCTAGACATCAGGGGACCCCCGACTCACACAGAGGACAGGCGAGGTCTGAGGTGTAGTCGGATCTTACGAGATGGAGAGTGGAGGCCGGAATCGTATCGGTACACAGAGGAGCTGGGAGGGTTCATTAGGGCTACAGTCATTGATCCGGCTTTGCCTGCGGATCGGTGGATTTGGGAGCCGACTGGAGCTTCTTCGGGCTCGGGGGAGTTCCAGTTCCGTAGTTGCTACAACCTTATCCGGCACACTTATCCTCTGAGTTCTGATTACGAGTTCGTCTGGTGTACGGGTCTGGCCAGGAAGATGCAGTTGTGTGTTTACAAGCTTCTTCTGGGTCGCCTCTTGACGAGGGATAGACTGAGTTCTTTTGGAGTGCCAGTGCTGGATCCCATATGTGTGCTTTGCTGCTTGGAGCCTGAGTCTATTAAACATATATTTTTCGAGTGCACTCTGGCATGGCAGATATGGTCGGAGCAGAGTCGGGTATTAGGAGTGTACGCCTCTGGTAAATGCATTGGGGACATCATCCAGGTGATTCGAGATAGTAGGGGTCGAGGTCAGGACTGGTTCCGCACAGCCAGAGTTCGTCTGGCGGCTTCGGTTTGGCATGTTTGGCGGGAGCGAAACCGCCGGATCTTTGAGGGACTAGTCACACCTCCGGTTGGCATTCTCCATAATATTGAGTTTGATGTGAATGCTATGGAGAATGGATGAGTGTTGAGTGGGAGTCCCACTCAATTTGTATGTTGTATGATTATGGCTTTTCGTTTGGAATAAAATTTATCTTTTTCCAAAATATATATATATATATATATATATATATATATATATATATATATATATATATATTGGCCGGCCACTAATGTTCACAGCAGTCCCTTTTCCCCCGATAACTGGGACAGCCGTCCCCGACGACCCCGACGATTCCACCTCGAAGTTCGGGCCCGCGGCCTGTATCCTGGGCAGATGCTTGCAAGGCGGGGGTCGCCAAGACGCCAGCATCGATGGAGTATGTTGCTCCTATGGAGATTGGGGGTGAGCTATGCGCCGACTTCCCGGCCGACGAAGTGGCGAAGGTGACGGCATTCTGGGAGAACACGTTAGTGCTATATGTGTTGGGGAGCAAGCCCTTCTACGGGCAGATCCGAGGGTATGCGGACAGAGTCTGGCGGCCGAAGGGGAGCATGGAGTTCTTCTCCAAGGAGAACGGGTTCTACTTCGTGAAGTTTGGGTTGGCAGAAGATGTGACTCGGATACTCCAGGGGGGGCCATGGACATTTGACGGCCGCCTGATTATTCTGAAGCAATGGACTCCCGACTTGAGGTGTGAGAAGGAGGTGCTTAATGCGGTGCCTGTGTGGGTTCGGTTTCCTGAGTTCCCGGTTCGCTTCTGGAGTGTCCCCCTTCTTATGAGACTTGCCAGCCTCATTGGCAAGCCGATTAAGGCGGATGAGGCCACCACCTTCAGGTCTAGATTGATGTATGCACGGATTTTTGTGGAGATTGATGCTAAGTTGGATCTGCCTGAGCAGTTGAAGTACAGGACCCCTTCTGGCCAGTTCGCTATGCAGAAGGTGGAGTATGAGTGTGTTCCCCCAAGATGTCCGGCATGTGCCTGCTTTGGGCATCTCCCGAGTGCTTGTAGACGTGGAGGAGCTTCTGAGGTGGTGACGGAGGAGGTAGTGCAGGAGGCAGGTGGTGCTGATGACCCACCTGTTGCGGACCAGGTGGGCTTGATGGAGGATGAGATGGAGGCAGACACTTCCCCCATCTCGGGGGAATATGAGGGGTCTCCGACGGTGGATCTTGCTGGAGCGATGGTTGAGTATATGGGGACGAGGACCATGACCACCAGGAGTATGGGGCAGGAGGACAGGCGACAGGGAGATAAAGACGCGCTAGCACTTCAGGTGTACAGTCGGAAGCGCCAGGCTACGGAGGCGCATAGTGAGGACAGCGGACAGGGTGGGACGGAGAGAGTGTGGAAGGTCAATCCTAAATGGGTGGCAGTTCTAGCACAGCCTCCCTCACAGGGGGACCCACACGGGGCCGCGGCCCCTACTCTGCCCCTCCTTCTTCAGGGGGATAGAGATGAAGATACCAGAGATATGGAGGTTGCACTCTCCCCGGGTGCCCCTTCAGAGGATGTTCAGGGGACCCCACCCGCGGTTTAGATGTCGGCCCTTGCCTGGAATGTCCGGGGGGGTGTTCTCTGGGGAGATGGAGGGAGATTAGTGAGGTGCTGAGGAGGGAACAGTGTGAAATCTCGATATTACTAGAGACTAAGATCAGGGGGGCGAAAACTCTGTCCCGTAGAACTCCTACGGACTGGGTCCAGCTTCACAACCTTGGTCTCTGTGATATGGCGAGGATCTGGGTTAGATGGAATGGAGCTAGTTGGGAGGGAGAGGAGGTTTATATGTCTGACCAGCTGGTGGCTATCTCCTTCACCAACAAGGGGGGGTTCCGTTTCCTTCTGGGTGCCGTCTACGGGCACAATGACAGGAGACGTCGGGAGACTTTGTGGCAGGACATCATCAGGCTGAGTTCTCTAGCGCTGCATCGACATCTCCCGCTTCTTATTATGGGAGACTTCAATGCTACGCTATACAGAGGAGAGAAGTTGGGGGGGCGGCCGGTCCCGGACCAGATCCTCTCAGATTTTCAGTCTTGCTTGCTCCAGTCAGGGCTCAGGGATCTGGAGAGGATAGGGCACATATGGACTTGGCACAACAAGGCGGAGGTGAGCAGGGTGGCATGCCAGCTGGATCGTGCTTTGGGGAACAGTGATTGGTTCCGCCTTTTCCCCTCCTCTGTGGCTGAGGGGCTCCCTGCGGGGACCAGTGACCACTCGCCGATCCTGGTGCGCTTCGTGGAGAGTCCCAGATGGAGAGCCCGTCCGTTCCGGTATGACAACAGTTGGTTCCTATCGGCTGGCTATGAGGAGACTGTGGCGGGAGGTCTTGGCCAGGAGGCGGTCGGCACTGCCCAGTTTTGTATGGTTCACAGGCTGAAGAAAACCAAACGCGCCATCAGAGACTGGGTGAGGGCGCTTCCCCGGACTTCCTTACAGGAGAAGGAGGCGGAGTTGAGAGACCTGCAGTCAGAGCTTCAGGGCGACATGATGAGTGGGGAGATGGCGGCTAGAGAGAAGAAGTTGGCTGCAGAGGTCAACACCTTGAGGCTCCAGCAGGAGATTAGTGCGGCCCAACGGGCCAAATGCTCCTGGCTCAAGGATGGGGATCGCTGCACCAAATTCTTCTATGATGTCATCCGGGCGCGTCAGCACCGGAACCGTATTCAGAGACTGATTGGCAGGGACGGGCGACTTGTGACCGACCAGGTTGCTATCCAGGAGGAGGCTGTCCAGTTCTACTCTGAGCTCTATCATCAGACGGACTATCCCTCGGTTTTCCCGCAGCTGATTACGAAGACGGTGATTACGGAGTACGGCAATAGTCTGCTTATGGCTCCTATCCGGATGGCGGAGGTGGAGGCGATTGTGATGCAGGCTGATGCTTCCAAGGCTCCTGGGCCGGACGGGTTCTCCAGTGGTTTCTACAAGCGCCATTGGGGTATCCTAAAGGTTCCGGTCCTTGAGGCTGTTCAGGAGTTCTTTGATACGGGCAAGCTCCTGAAGGAGCTGAACCACACCTTCCTGACGCTTGTGCCCAAGGAGGGGACGACTTCTCTTGCTGACTTTCGACCGATTGCTTGCTGTAATTATTTGTATAAAATAATTACTCATCTTATGTGCAGGAGGATGGAGGATGCTATGCAGGGTCTGGTGTCTCGGAATCAGGCGGCCTTCATTAAGGGGCGGTCTATTGCGGAGCATAGCCTGCTGGCTCATGAGCTGATTCGGGAGTTCCACAAGCCTGGAGGGATGAAGGCCTGTGTGAAGCTCGACCTGAGGAAAGCCTACGACACCGTCAACAGGGACTTCCTTTGTCATTTGATGGGTGCGATGGGCTTCTCCGAGACTTGGGTGGATAGAGTCAGAGAGTGCATCACCTCTCCTACTTTCTCGGTCCTCATTCAGGGGATCCCTTACGGGTTCTTCGGCAGCAGCAGGGGGCTTCGGCAGGGGGACCCGCTTTTCCCCTACCTATTCACCCTTGTGATGGAGTATTTCACCTGTTTGATGGACATCGCGGTGCATCGGGGGAGGATTGTACCGATATACAGCAGGGTCTCCCCGGTGGTCTCTCATCTCATCTATGCAGATGACCTATTGGTCTTGTTGAGGCCTTCAATGCGAGGGATGAGGGAGCTTGCGGCAGTGATGGAGGAGTTCGGACAGCTTTCGGGCCTTCGGTTAAACAGGGACAAGAGCAAAGTCTACTTCAGCAACTCTTGCACTTTGAAGGAGGAGCGGGCCATGGAGCTTGGGGTGGAAAAGGGGGACCTCCCGGTGAAATATCTGGGGGTGCCCCTTTCCGTCAACTACGCGAAGGAACGTGACTGTCAGAGTCTGGTGGATTTTGCACAGAGGAGGGTTGAGGGCTGGCAGGCGGCTGGCCTATCGTTTGGAGGGCGTATTGAGCTGGTTCGCTCGGTTATTTCTGTTATTGCTCTGTTCTGGCTCCAATCGATTATGGTCCCTTTGGCTACTATCAGAAAGATTGAGGGCATATGTGCCAAGTTCATCTAGCATGGGGGGATTCATGCCATCTCTTGGGAGCAGCTCTGTCGGCCCAGGAAGGAGGGAGGTGTGGGCCTGCGATCACTTGTTTCTGTCAGGGAGGCGGCGGGGATCAAGCTGGCATGGAGGTTCCTTCAGGGTGATTCTCTATGGTCGGCCTGGATGACTAGTCGGTATCTACGGGGCAGGAACTTCTGGGTATGTGAAATTGACAACAACTTCTCTGTGTCTTTCAAGCATATCCTGAGGAACCGTCCTGTTCTTCGGACGGCTATGCGGAGGAGGATGAGGGAGGGAGGGGAGACGGACCTATGGCTCGATCCGTGGATCTCAGGTCAGTCTCTCCTGGAGATTCTGGGTCCCCAGAGGGATGGCGTGGCATACAGAGGTCTGACTTGTAGACACATCATCCGTGGTGGGGTCTGGAGGCCAGAGGAGTATCGTTTCACTGCTCCGTTGGGTGAGGAGATCAGACAGGTGCAGATCACTCCTACGGCACTGTCTGATGTCTGGATTTGGGCACCTCCCGGCCGCTCGGAGGGTGCAGGGGAGTTCAGATTTAGCAGCTGCTACGACCTTGTCCGGCCACACTTCGATGATATTGAGGAGTACGACTTTGTCTGGGGGAAGGGGCTTGCCAGGAAGATGCAACTGTCTGCATACAAACTGGTGCTGGGCCGGTTGCTTACTAGGGACAGATTGCTTCGGTTCGGGGTTTCTGTCCCTGACCCTAAGTGTGTTATGTGTGAGACAGAGCCTGAATCCATTGGGCATCTGTTCTTTCAGTGCCATGTGGCGTGGAGCATCTGGGCAGAGCAGAGCCGGAGACACTTGGGAGGGGTTGGAAGGGAGCGTGACTTCCGAGAAATCCTTAAGTGGATTGGTGATTGCAGTGGCAAGGAGCAGAGCTGGGCCAGGCGTGCTAGATTGAGACTTGCTGCATCAGTTTGGCATGTCTGGCGGGAGAGGAACCGGCGCATCTATGAGGGACTGTCCACCCCACTGGTGGGCATACTTCATAACATTGAGTCGGATGTACTAGTAATGTCCCCCTGAGTTGGGATTGTATCTCTATGTTGTAACCTTATTGCGATGATGGAATAAAATTTACCCTTTTTCCAAAAAAAAAAAAAAAATATATATATATATATATATAGAGAGAGAGAGAGAGAGGAGGGATCCACATCCCCTCACTTTTGCATCCCCCAAACATCACCTCTTTCACATCCGTTGGGTCTTATTTAAGTCATCTAATCTTAACCGTTAATTTTTTAATGGTTAAGATTAGATGACTTAAACAAGATCCAACAGATGTAAATGAGGAGATGCTTAGGAGATGCAAAAGTGAGGGAATGTGGATCCTTTCTCACATATATATATAAAAAAAAAAAATATATATATATATATATATATATATATATATATATATATGAAAACCATCTACCAAAAAAAAGACTTACAAAATGTAGTACCCCGTCCCGCTCAGGTCAACCGGAGGAATCGAAACGCAACGGCGTTTGGACTTGGCTATGCAACGACTTGCTCGAAGTCCCGCTCGGTCGAGCCAACTCCTCGTTCAGGTGGGTGGCTTCGATGAACATGCATCTGCTTGGCCTTCACACTAATAAACTGGATGTTTTGAATGCACTGAGTAGGTTTGCTAATAAAAGAGACGTACCCACATAGATAAGGGAATAATCCCACTCTGAGTCAAATTGCATAGAACATGGAAAATATAGAAAGTTAATGCTTAGATAAGCACATCACGTTGGATTTTCAATTGGCACTTGATCTTTCGATCCCACGACTTGAGCAAAAGTAACGTTCTTGTGTTGACACAGATTATCAAATTGCTTGACATAGTAGGCACGACCCTACGATTTCATTGCCACGTTCCTACTGTTTCAAATGCTTGTCATATAGAGTATAACTTGATTGGTGGCACGACACGGAACACGGTTGGTTCAAGTTGAATATGCAGGAGGCTAACAAGTAGTCATTCCTGAGTTGAGTCAAAGATATGATAACATGAACGGAAAGTTCTCGGAATTGAAGCACGCCAAGGCACTCCCTGAAACAATGGGAGCTCGCCGAGACAGACCCTGAAACAGTGGGTGTTGCGGAAAGAAAACAAAAGTATGGAAACACTGTGAATGAGTAATGAATGAGTAAGACAATAAGTTAAGTTGAGTCTTGCATGATCATTGGACAACTTGTGCACAAGGAACGGCTCCCCGAACGGTAATCCGGAGACGGTGCCGACTTCGGCCTGGGAGGAGAAAAAAATAGTCGTGTTGGCATACAACACTCAGATGGGTTATTCGGAAACTTTTAGTGGGGCTCGCTACCCGCGCTGAAAGGGTCGCCGTCTAAAACCCGGTTATTGTCTAGGATAGCTTGTGATGCTAGTGACCCTTTCATATAGATGAGTCGGCATATTAGCGACGATCCGCGTGCATGTCTTAGATTGAGTCAATAAGTGTATGCACAGTACAAATGACTCCATAAATGTGTACACGGTACGCAACACGAGTTTGGAGCCTAAGATTTGGCTATAATATAAACACATACTTCGGCACGAGAAGTGGTGTCGTGAATTAAGTCGTTGACACTAAACTCACAAGTCTATGATTAAGCCATTTCCACGACGAAATGGATAAAAGGCTACTAAGTTCACAAGTCTATGATTAAGCCATTTCCACGACGAAATGGATAAAAGGCCACTATGTTCACAAGTCTATGATTGAGCCATTTCCATGACAAAATAGGGAAAAGATCGTAGGACAAAAATTGAGTAAAAATACACTATGTTGCGAGGCACGAGCTCGATGATGATACACAAATAGATCTTATGGCACGACCACAATGTTGGCACAAATGAGTTTTGTAGCACGGTCACAAGGTCTTGGAGCAGGAGCACGACCACGATATTGTAACACGAGTAGACTTATAGTTATGCAATGAACTGTTCCTTAGGCAAGATTAGAAAGACAACAAAAATCATATGGAGCACTCATTAAATGAACGGTTAGTTCTGTTTGGGTGGACGAGGGGCTCACTCACCAGTACGGTTGTGTACTGACACCCCACCAGTTTTCATGCGCATGTAACAGGTACTTGCTCGTTCGAGACGGAGCTCGCTTGGATGCGCTAAAGCATGGAGTTCCTTAGCGTTTCGAGGCGTGCGACCGCGTTGAAGTCTTCACCTATACGGGACATAATGTATGGACATCGCATTCTGAAGCATCCGCAAGTGGCAAGCCTTGAACCTTTGTATTAAGAGAGGAGAGAGGGCTGAGTGATTGTATTTAGAGAGATTGTGAGTTTGAGTGATTGTAATCTTGGTCTCGTGCCTTTGTAAATTTTGCTGGTTATCAATAAAAAGTTCTGATTTTGTTTGAATACTTGTGTTTCTTTTATTGTTCTACTTTTCTGCTGACGTTTTATGTACGACTCGATTGTTTAGCTTCTAATCGACCGTTTCAGCCGTCCGCCTTGCACGAGCGCAACCTACGCTCGCGCGACATCACGCCCTAGCGAGGAAGATCGGTTCGACGGAACCGGGACATGACATAATGGTATCAGAGCACGGCTTTACGTCCTTAAACTTTTGATTGAATTCTTTTGAACTATGATGTTGCTGCTTCCGTAATCGATATTGTTGGCACTCTCTCTCAATGTTCCGCGGGATGTTCCATACAATAAGTCTATATATTTTGTAAAATTTCACGAGAAAAATTTGGTTAAACAAAGATGGTTTCACGTAAGACACAGTTGACTGAGTTGAGCTGGACAATATACACCTGAACTTGCATCGATATTAGCAATTGTGTATAGGATCAAAATGTTTTCAATTGGAAATGAGTTGGACTCGATTAATGAGAAGTTGGGTAGATAACGATAAAGGTGATATTGAAAAGTTGATATCGTCAATACGGTATAGATGGATCGTGCTTGGATTTTGAGGAATGGTTCGAACGGAGATTCGAAGTGATTAGTTGTGATTCGAACAATTGTTTCGAGGATTTGTCGAGTGACTTCATCCCCGAGTGGCGTATGGGATAGCCTTGGGGATGTTTGATCGACTGAGGATCGGGGTACCAATGAGTCTATCAGCAAGCGACGAAATTGCGCAAAGCCTTAGAAAGAGAGTTTCAAAGTTGATCGTGACTTGATAGCTAGTATGAGTTTGATTCGAACAAACGAGAAACGACGCACATCGGTTTGGGATTGCGCTGAGTATGAAATGCAAAAATGATTGAGTAGGTAGATTGAATCGAAAAAAAGTTAAGGTGTAAGAAAATGAATGACTCGGTCGAGAAATCGATATGGACCATATACGAAAATGTTGATACAGAACTGAATATAATAGAATTTCAAATTTGACTAAGAAAAGATGGCACAATTGGAGGATAGCGTGCATGGAAACGTTGATTTGAAGATAATAGAATGACTCTAAGGATTTGGGATAGATGTTGCTCGAAACTTAAGATAGACAGATAGACATGTAATTTTGATTTGAACAAATTGAGGACGTAACTAAATTGATCTCGAATGTCGAGGAACGAATCGTGTATCCAGTTGAATGACAGTATTAGTTGCACGACTCGGAGTTCGTTGCAAAGGAAGATCGTCAGGTTATGTATATCATCGATGGTATTGAAACGTATCAAAGATCGATGTGCGATAACTCGGGGGTACTCTGATTCGAGAAATGATGATCGTGTAAAATGTTATTGTTCAGATGGATTCTATACATTAGAATTTTGATACAAATGAATGTTTGGATGACTTGATAAGATAAACTTGAAGTTTGCATGAATGGATACTACTCGGATTATGCGAAACGAAAATATTGACGAATTTGATTATCAATGATACAAGGATTGTTATGACTCGAAAATTTGTAGTAGGCGATCTAGGGATTTTGCGATGAAATGAATGCACGACTTGGGGACTAGTGGGATTGAAACATGAGATAAGTTATGATTGATGTTATACAACTTGAAAAGTTGAGATCAATGAGTATGACTTGTGATTTTTGTAGTCGAGGAATACGAGTGAGGATTTGCGATTTGGAAAGTTGTGTGATTGCATCATGGAACCATAGTGTGATCGAGGATAATCGTGGAATGAGTTAACCTAGGAATGGCTTTGCTGAATGACTCGGACCCCTTGGACTGAACGCTGCGAATGCGGATAGGAGAAATTTATGCTCGAAGTTTAGAAATCGAAGTTATGCGAGCTTAGGTAGGAAGACCTTGTACTACCGACTATGGTTTGACCTTAGGATTTGGGAGTGAATGTTTGGATGCTGGTTGCACGAAATGTTGATCGAGACTTTGACTTTAGCCTAGTGAAAATAGCCTAGCGGCTAGGCAAACGTCACTGTGCGGAGAGAGAGAATTGTACGATCGACCTTAGCGAGAGTCGCCTGGGTAGATTATAGAGCTAGGATAGCTAATTTATAGAACTGAGACTTGAAAAAATGGACAGATGATCTTAGGATGTATTGAATGATCGATAGGATTTGATTGAACAATAAAATTGGATATTGATGTTTGGTTGACAGGATGATTCAATTATGTAGGATAGATCATAGGAACTATCATTGAATAAGTAAACGAAGCAAATATGTTGGATCGAATTTTTGAGCATAGAGGAAAGTTAGTGATCGAAGATAAATTCCGTGTGTTTATGAAATCGAATGTGTCTCGAGGATTGAATGAAAGCAAAAGTTTACTTGGTCGGATTGAAACCATATTATCGGATTGAAAAATCGTATTTGAAAAGAGCGTATTCGAGATATGCATAATTAGAAGATTCGAATTTTGATGGATTGTTCAAGGGGCTTCGGAAGACGAAACATAGATGATGCGAAAGATAATTTCGGAAGATAGTGGAATTGGTCAGTAAGAATAGAGTATCAAAACGTGCAATTTTGATTGAGCCTTCAATGCAGCCAAGTTTGAAATATTGGTTGGGAAGTTTAACTTGAAGTCCTGAAGATTATCGGAATTTGGTTAAAGGGATAACATTGGATTTCGACTAGATTATGAGTGGATCTATTTGATTATGTGTTTGATTCGGAATGATTAAGGATATCGCTCGGGTGGATTTACCCTATAGTTAAGTTGCATGTGTGTGCGGCGAGACATAGTTGTCCCATGTATTGGAAATATAACAGCGCGAGGCGCATTATGGATAGAGATATGACTTGATGATTATGTTGTGAAATAGTTAGCTTGTCTGAAATGACTTAGTGTTCGACGAAATTGACTAAGGCGCGGGACACGACTCTGATTGATAAAATAAATAGGAAGTGTGTTCGAAAGATCCTTAATGATGTCAGGTAAATACAAGTATAAGTCATAAATTGATGAGTGTATACTTAGTAAGTTTCGATGACGAAACTTTTTCTGAGCGGTGTATAATGTAGTGTCCCGTCCCGCTCAGGTCAACCGGAGGAATGGAAACGCAACGGCGTTTGGACTTGGCTATGCAATGGCTTGCTCGAAATCCCGCTCGATCGAACCAACTCCTCGTTCAGGTAGGTGGCTTCGATGAACTTGCTTCTGCTTGGCCTTCACACTAATAAAATGGATATTTTTAATGCACTGAGGAGGTTTGCTAATAAAAGAGACATACCCACATAGATAAGGAAATAATCCCACTCTGAGTCAGATTGCATAGAACATGAAAATATGGAAAGTTAATGCTTAGATAAGCACGTCATGTTGGGTTTTCAATTGGCACTCGATCTTTTGATCCCACGACTTGCTTCGATCAACGACTTGGGCAAAAGTAACGTTTTTGTGTTGACACAAAGATTATCAAATTGCTTGACATAGTAGGCACGACCCTACGATTTCATTGCCACGTTTCCATGGTTTCAAAGACTTGTTATATAGAGTATGACTTGATTGGTGGCACGATACGGAACACGATTGGTTCAAGTTGAATATGCAGGAAGCTAACAAGTATGAGTTGAGTCAAAGATATGATAACATGAACGGAAAGTTCTCGGAATTGAAGTACGCCAAGACACTCCCTAAAACAATGGAAGCTCGTCGAGGCAGACCCTGAAACAATGGGTGCTGCGGAAAGAAAACAAAAGTATGGAAACACTGACAATGAGTAAGTTGAGTTGAATCTTGCATGGTCATGGGACAACTTGTGCACAAGGAACGGCTCCCCGAACGGTAATCTGAAGACGGTGCCGACTTCGGCCTAGGAGGAGCAAAAGGAAATAGTCGTGTTGGCATACAACACTCAGATGGGTTATTCGGAAACTTTCAGCGGGGCTCGCTACCCGTGCTGAAAGGATCGCCGTCTAAAATCCGACTATTGTCCAGGATAGCTTGTGATGCTAGTGACCCTTTCATATAGATGAGTCAGCATATTAGCGGCGATCTGCATGCATGTCTTAGATTGAGTCAATAAGTGTATGCACAGTACAAATGAGTCAATAAATGTGCAAACGGTACGCAACACGAGTTTGGAGTCTAAAATTTGGCTATAACAGAAACACATACTTCGGTACGAGAAGTGGTGTCATGAATTAAGTCGTTGACACTAAGTTCACAAGTCTATGATTAAGCCATTTCTACGACGAAATGGATAAAAGACCACGAAGTTCACAAGTCTATACTATAATTAAGCCATTTCCATGACGAAATGGAAGAAAGGCCGTAGGGCAAGAATGGGTAAAAAATACACTATGTTGAGAGGCACGGCCTCAATGATGATACACGAATAGATCTTATCGCACGACCACAATGTTGGCACAAATAAGTTTTGTAGCATGGTCACAAGATCTTGGAGCACGACCATGATATTGCAACACGAGTAGACTTATAGTCATGCAATGAACTGATCCTAGGACAAGATTAGAACGACAACCAAAAACATATGGAGCACTCACTAAATGAACGTGTTGGTTTTTTTTTTGGTGGGTGAGGGGCTCACTCACCAGTACCACCAGTTTTCATGCACAAGTAACAGGTACTTGCTCGTTCGAGGTGGAGCTCGCTTGGATGCGTTGAGGCATGGAGTTCCTTAGCGTTTCGAGGCACGCGACCGCTTTGAAGGCTTCACCTATACATGACATAATGTATGGATATCGCCTTCTGAAGCATCCGCAAGTGGCAAGCCTTGAACCTTTGTATTAAAAGATGAGAGAGAGCTAACTGATTGTATTCAGAGAGATTATGAGCATGAGTGAGTGTAATCTTGGCCTCATGCCTTTGTAAATTCTGCTGGTTATCAATAAATAATTCTGGTTTTGTTTGAATACTTGTGTTTCTTTTGTTGTTCTATTTTTCCTCGGACGTCTTCTGTACGACTCGATCGTTTAGCTTCTAATTGGTCGTTTCAGCCGTCCGCCTTGCACGAGCGCAACCTAGGCTCGCGCGACATCACGCCCTAGCGAGGACGATCGGTTCTGCGGAACCGGGACATGACACAAAACTCTTGTTAAATATATACAAAACTCTATTCTATCTACTAACGCTCATATATTGGAGAAAAGCAAATCATCTATCAAAAACTCTTGTAATCTAAATTTGTGTCACGAGCTTACGTCTTAAATATCATGTAGTTAACCGAGAAACAGAGCAAGGTGCGCGAACATAGCTAATGCATATAGCTTGTGGTAAAAAATTAGGGGTTTAGGCAGAATTGGGTTTCAGCAGTGTGTGTGTGTGGGGGGGGGGGGGGGGGGGGGGGGGGGGGGGGGGGGGGAGGTTGGCGGTCGAGTGGTGAAAAATTAGGGTTTCGGGCAGTGAGGTGAAGAGTGGCAACTGTGAGGGAAAATGTAGGGTTTCGGGCTAGGGTTGATCATTTGATGTGTAAGGACATGGCTATGGTGAATTAAGGGATATTACATTTTATAGGCAATGAAGACAACTAGCTATCATAAAACCATTGTTTTTATTAGTGAGATCTAAGAATCAATATGCTTCTGGAAACACAAGTGCTTGCTATTACATTGTGGAATTCATTCAAATAATAACACTAATGAATCAACCACTAAAAACAAAAGAACCGACCACATGAAAACATTACGAGGAAAATCATCTGTAATTTACTATTACCTGTAAAGCAGAATTCCAATATACGATTGGCAGATGACCCTAATATAGTGTGAGGGCCACCTGACTAGTGAATAATGTGATACTGATGAAGTTGTTTCCAAAGTTATAACTCTATAAACATTTCACTGCAGACATGTGACTAGTGAATAATATGATACGGATAAAGTTGAATTTCCAAAGTTATAACTCTATAAACTTTAAGAACTTAATGAATCCCTGAATTGATGATAACTGTCACCTGGGAGGGATTTGATTCTCATAATTACGAGTTACATGATTTGAACCCAGATGATTTACATTAAGGAGATTGGCAACAGGTTAAAGCCAGTCCTAACAGGCATTAACCTGTTGAGGTTGCCACATGCCTAAGGATCAGGAACATAGTAAAATGGGACCACATGACTGGGCAACTAAAGTGTATTTAACCCGGACTTATCAATAAAACACCCTCACCCCGTATCAGCAGTTAAGCCAGGTAAAGCATGAAAGTACCAAGGGGATTCTATTTTCTAAACAATGGTGCCCATAGTTTAAAACATTAAAATTGACTACTTACACTTCTTTGTTGCCAAAACACTATAAAATATCAAGGGAATTGCCTATCATTTGCCACACTTGAAACTGTAAATGTACTAAGTTATAAGGATTACGGTAGTTACCTCAACCACGGACGATCAATCATAAGCCAAGGAGTGGGCAGAGCTCGTGAATTTTCGGTTTCCTTCCATATAATCTTTGTTTGTCCTTATATTACTTGATTCATTTATAAATCAGGTAACTAAGGGTTAGCCTAAGTGGCAAGTTTATGAGGTTTTAAGTGAAATGTTGTGTGTCAATGCATAGTACATATTGGTGTTATAATTTTATAAATTCTATGTACTGATCCCAAATCGTAAGTAATGTATTTTTCTGTCTGGAAAAGGTGGTTGTTTGCCTCCACTAAACTCAACTAGTATGTATAAACAGGTTTCTTAACTCTGCCCAAAGTATGCCTAAAAATATAAATCAAACATATGATACTAAGCCATACTAGCACCCTAATATGTGTCAACTTGACCAATTCAAATGTAATAATCCGAAAATCTTAAATTTTGGATCTAATTATTACTTTTGGACTTGAATTTACTAAATGAATTGTATAATTTCAAGGCAAAGCTGGTACTACAACAACAAAAAGCCTATCCCAAATTTATAGGGGTCGGCTTTTTGATCTCTTCTCTATTTGCTCTGTAGCACTAACAAAATCCAATCCTTTTACAAACTTCAAAACCATGTTCGTCTAGGCCTACCCTAATCCTAACAAGTTCCATTAACCGCTATCTATCGCTCCTCCTTAAGGGAGCTTATAATGGTCTGTGTGCACATGTCCAAACCATCTAAAGTTGATTTTTCTCACCTTGTCCTCAATTGTCGTCATCTCTAATCCAAGGATACACTCATTTCTTGATATCCTTTAATTATTGTCACCCATTAGAGTAACTTTCTAGACATGTTTTTAGTTGCCCAAAACTCGATCCATAAAGCATGTCTTGTACATTTCTTTCAACTTCAGAGAAATCTTACAATTACAAGATACTGCAAAAGCACTCTTCCATTTGGCGTATATAAGAGTTCCTACAAGATGACCCAAGCACCGACCATAGACAATGTCAATAAGTGGAACACGTTAGATGTATGCTCTCTAGTTGGGCAATAAGGTAGAATAAGGACAATCACTTGTCATTAGAATTACATAGACAACCGGCTATCTTCTCCCAACTTCTTGTCCCTTCTTATTTCCTTCCATTCCATTCAACGAATCCAGCTTTCTCATAAAAAAAAGAAACAAGCCACGTTGATGAGGCCTCTCCGTTAGCTGTTACAAGAATGGAAAAAATGTTGTCCTTTCCGGTATCCGTAATCGGGTCCATACCCAAATTGCGACCGTATGCGTGCAAGTTAGGTTG